>VZRM01005384.1:204610-216881 GCA_013397955.1 Grantiella picta
GCAGATGTGACCGCGAAGGGTTGGGAGCGCTCTGGGGAGGGGGGAGCTGAAGGTGGAGTGCCATGGAGTCGGGTAACTGCGGAGAGAGGGGGCGGTGACGGGGAGGCACAGGGGCTGTAGGTGGCACTCAGCCACGAAGGGCTGGGGGTCCCCAGTCGGTGTGGGGAGCTGTAGCTGGGCTGGAGAGCTGGCCGGGCGCTGGGCTGCGCCGTGGCTGAGGGGAGCTGGGGATGGGGCAGGGTGCAGGTTGGAGTGCCCGGGAGACACCCTCACCTCTGCTCCCCGTGCCCAGGGCCGCGCCCACGGCGGTGCCGGGATGATGCCCTCCTCGAAGGAGCGGTGCTGGGGGGCTGGGCAGCCCCCCAGGAGGCAGCAGGCGAGACCCACGCGGTGCAGCTGGCGGATGGTGGCCGAGAGGAGCGACAGCACGATCCCCGTGGTTGTTTGGGTGGAGAGTGCGATGGGGCAGCCGGAGCAAAGCCCGGCCTTTGTGAGTGCACCGAGGGCACCGGCTGCTGGGGCATTTCTAACCCCTCAGGGTGCCGGTAAAACCCCCCGAGGGGGTCAGAGCCTAAAGTGATCTTTTTCCCAGCCTGAAGGCAGACAGGAACATGGCTCCTAACAATAATCATTTGTTTTAATGTGATTTAGCCACTGTGATGTCCATGCAGTCTGGCCTCCCCTTTGCCCACAAGCCCACACCATCTGTCCAAGTTGATCCCCCTCCAATAAACTGTGTTTTTTGAGGAGAAATGCATCAATTTTAAACAGTCAGGTGGGGAACCCCACCAGTGCTGCTCATCACTTTCCCACTCATCCCTAAAGGATGTCAGGGAGTCGAGATTTTATTCTGTGTTGCTGATTAAAAAAAAATACATTGTTTCAGGGTCTTGAGCCAGTCTTCACTGTACCTCATTAGAAACACTTAAGGAAATTTTCATGGATGCTTATCTCAGGGATTTCTGCTTTGAGGGTTATTCTAAGAGGACTAAAAGTGCATTTAATATTGGATGATGAGTTCAGTCCCCTGTAATTAATGTCTGAACATTACTGAAGCTCCTGCCCTTCTGAGATGATTTATTTCTATATTGTAATTTAAATCCTGAAAGGTTGAGATAATATATGGAAATCAATCATCTCCATATTCCACAGAACTTCCATCTTGGCATTATGAAACTTCTGGGGAAGCTGAACTTTTCCTGACAGCTTCAGGGGGCCTGGATGCTCCTGGGACCCCCCCATGTGAGACTTCCAGGGGTGAATGAAGCTGCCCAGGGTTATCTGAGCTTATTTAATACACTTTTAATTAATACATAGTAATACCTTGTGCATCAGAGTTGCTGCTGGGTTGGGCCTTGGGTGAGCTGGCCCTGGGCTGTTCCCTGGAGCACTGCCTCAGTTTTGTCCGTAACAGTGTGTATTTCTTCCCATCTTGGAGTTTTGTCGGGCTGTGCTGACCCTGCTGTTCCAAGTTCATCCTCTGCTTCACCCCTTTCCTCCATCCCTTCAGTCTCTGGTTTCTCTTGCTGTGGAGGCAGCCAGGAGAGCAGTGCTGTTATAATTGAAGCCATGGTGGTGTTGCAGAGTTGCTTGGCAGAATTGTGAGGAGAATAAAATGGGATTTTTGGGTTTTTCAGGTCATTTGCTCTTAATCTTTTACTTCAGATGGTAAAGAGATTCCGGAGCAGTGCTGTGCTCTGTGAACTGCTTCCCTGATGCACTTCCAGCCTTACAAACCATTAACAGGATGAGGGGCTGGCCTGTTCCTTATGGATCCAGGCTTTGGATATTTGAGCATCCTTTCATGGGAGCAGCAGCCAGGAGCTGCTCCATGAGTCTCCTTTCTCTTCCCTTCCCTGTGTGTTGTAGAGAGGTAAAGGCACAGGTGTTCATGCTCGGTATCTCTAGTCAGACTCAATCCAGCCCATAATAACCCAGCAGATACTGTGCAAGCTGTTATTCCACAGAGTTTGAAACAAAACATGAAACTTGCTCTGGGTGCTGTGGTCACTCCAGGTGGGGGAGAAGGGGATATCGGGATACAAACTGCTCTAATGCTACGATGTAGCAAAACCCTGGTGAAATCTTCCACCTCTCCCAGGCTTCGGCATTCCGGGTGGAGCAGGAGCTGGAGGAGCAGCAGCGGAAGAAGGCAGCCAGCCTGAGGAGATTCCAGGGCGAGGTGAAGCAGCGGGTGAACCGGCAGGTCAGGATGCGCCGGAGGCAGGAGCTGCAGAAGTGCTACGAAGCAGTAAGTGGGGCTCTGTCGGGAGAAACTCTTCCAAACCCAACATAAATTGGGAAAAATCCAAACACTGGAGCTGAAGTCAAGGTGTTAATGAGAAAAAATGAGAAAATCTGAGGTTCCAAACCCCGTGGTGGCAAACAATGTCCAGGCAGGCTGGGTCAGCATGACACTTTGGCTGGTGCTGGAGGTGCTTGAAGCCTGCCCAGGGGAAAGGTTGCTGGCTCCCTCAGGCAACAGCAGAACAGAGTCCTGGAGCTCTCTGCAGAATTGCCTGGAGTTAAAAACAGCCAGGCAGGAGTTGGGAATGATGTGGATGTCTCCTGGCTGCATTTGAAGCAAAGCAGCTTTTCTGCTGTCTCTTTTCTGATCCCTTTTCCAGAGCTGCCAAATGGTTTTCAAGCAATACTTTCCCTCTGTCTCCACATTCCCTTTTCCCCCGTGGGCTTGTTTTGGAACACCCTGTAAATATATTTAATCCTTTCTACTCTCAAACAAGTGCTGGGGAGACTTGCCAGGATCTGACTGTGGCAGAAAAGAGAATGCACTGAGATGTCACCAGCTTCGGCCACCCTCGGGGTGTTCGGGCTGTTTCCATGGCTGACTGGGATGTCCTCATGTAACTCTGCCAGCTCCAAGCGGGAAGCCCACAAATGCCCTCAGCCCCAAAGAGCCTCACAGTTCTTCGTACTCTCAGCGTGGAGAGCCAAAACCTCCATCCCAAGAAATTTCACCCAAGGGTGGTAAAATGTCACCACGGTTGACATCTCGCCGGGTCACGGTTGGAGATCCCACATGGCTTTTTCCTGGCAGGCAGAGAGGGAGAGCTGTGTTGCTGTGCACTACTCGACCCCCTGGAAGAACACATGCCTGTTCCAGAGTGTCCCCACTCCCGTCATCTGTGGGCCTGCTGCTGCCTCCGGCCCAGCCCGGCTGGAAGAGAAGCATGGCGAGCCATTCCAGCAGCAAGCTGCCGAGGTGAGCCCTGCCCCTCCTGCGTTTCCCTCGCTGCCCCTCCTGCGTTTCCCTCGCTGCCCCTCCTGCGTTTCCCTCGCTGCCCCTCCTGCGTTTCCATCACTGCTTTGGCATTTCGGATCCTCAGTGTCTGAAATGGAGAGCAGGCAATATTTCTTTCACAGCGCATCCGTAATGTTTGGCTTTAGATATTGAATGAAATATTAGCTCGCATTGCCGCCCTGAGTGGTGTTGTGCTCTTCCCCTGCACTCCTCGGAGCATGCAGCTGGGTGGCTCGGTGAGGATGCTGTGGCTGAACTGGTCTGGCTGCTCGCAGACACAGTGTTTTCCCAGCCGTGTCCTGGCGCAGATGTGGCACTAGGTGGTGCCAGCTCATTGCAGCTTGTCTCGGGCAGCTCAAAATCTGGGAAAACCTGCCTTCAGGACTGTTTAAGCTTTTTTTTTTTTTTTAATAGTGATGTTTATGGTGTATTTGGTGCTTTAGAAAGCCTGTGTGCTCACCTAGGAGCTGGATTTATTCCAGTTGAAGCACCATGGGATGCATTCCACTTAAAATACCTTGGGGTGGAAAATCACTTTTGGCTGGATACCAAGCAGGAAAATTGGGGTTCTGGCATCTCAGCAACATATTTTGGGAGCAGATGAGTTGCCTGGGTCAGGATTTCAGTACCTTGGGGCACCTCTGAAAGACCCCGTGGCTCTGAAAGACACAACTGGTGTGTTGGGTTGTGCTGCCTTGATCGTGCTCCTTGGCTGGAGCAGGCTGATTGGGAGATGTCTCCGTGCAGCTGAACTTGTCCTGTGTTTTCTTTTCTTTGCTTTCCCTCTGGCTGCAGCTCAGCAAAGCTGTGAAGCAGGTGCGGTGCAGGCTGGCATCCCGCAGGACCAGGTCCCCCTGGAGGAGGGAGGTGAGCGAGGGCTGCCTGGGTGGAGGCAGAGAAATCACCTTGCAAACTGTTGAAGGTTTGGCTTTAATTAGCAAATCCAAAGCTAATAATTCGGGAAGTTTCTCCAGCAGGAATGAAATAATTTGTGTTTTCCTTGACCCATCCTGTGGTAAGCCGTTTCAGAGAAGGCAGCAGGATAAAGTGTGTGAAAACATCTCTGAGATGAACTCAAGAATGCAAAAAAAACTTTTAAAGGTTGAGATTGTGATCTGGGTGTCTGGGAGGAATGCAACGACCAACCCTCCCTTCAGGTGCCTTTATTTCTCCAAACCTCAGCAACTCTTTCCATTACATCAATCCCTTGTTTTGTGTGGGTGGCAAAGATCTGGAGGGTTTTCCTCACCTGGGGCTGGCTTCCGCTGCAGAACAGTTGCCATGCAGCTGCTTTCCTCGAAGCAGTGCGTGGAAGGAGGTCAGTCCCACCTTTTGTTCTGCTGAATTTCATCCTGCCTTGGCCCCTCCAGTTCTCAAGAACACCTCTGTGTCATAGCTATTATCACAGTCTCTGTGCCAAGGCCTTTCTTAAACTGACATACTTTGGAGCAGCAACCCAGCCTGGTGTTTTGTCTTATTGCCTCTGAAGCCAGTTTCCTGCCCATCCTGTAAATCTTCATTCCCTTCTCTTTTCTCAGGTTCACCAAAGGTGAAGTAGATCTTGGCTGATTATCTAGAAAATACTCTTTATAGAAGGGCTGGTCTGGCTCTTCCTCTTCTGTGTACTCTTGGATTTCTGATGAAGGAAGTCATCTCTGCAAACAACACAATAATCATGGGCTCAAAAACCTCGTTATCTGTTTCCAACAGCAAACATCCCTCTGGTTTGAGCATTCAGTGAGATGGGTTGATTCATGATGTCACATAAATAATAGAGCCACTGCCCAGGTGAGCCAGAGGGTTACAGGAGATCTGTGGAAGTCCAGGGCAAGTCATTCACAGCAGTGAGAAACACTGGGAGGGGTTTGGGCCCATCCTCCCACCCCAGCCTCTCTGCAGCTACAGTTAATCTACATAAGGAGGCTTAACAGCTTCCCTGGATGATTTATTCCGGGAGGAATATATTGATTTATTGCATTGCTCTGTTTTATTACTCCATGATATATGAGGAGAAAAAAGCTCTAATGCTAATCTGAATATTTCTCCCTGTATGAAGGTTTGGCATGTTCCCAGCATGGCAGGACAGTAGCATGCTCCCTTCTCTTGAGGTGCAAAAGGCTGCCACAGATGTAGCCATGGGCTTAACCCCCTTGGTAGTTCTGCCTCTGCTTTTGCCCTCCCTGGATTTCCTTGTGCTCTGTGTTCCAGCCCATTTCTGTGGTTTAAACCCAAGGGTTTTTCACCCAGTATCTCTACAATGCAAGTGGGGTCAGTAGCTTAATCAAGACGCTTCTTTCCTCCTTCATGATAATGAAATCAAAGAGCAGAGCCCACCTAGTTCTTACCCTATTTCTGTGCAGTGAACTCCTGAGACCAAATCTGGGCCATGTTTTTAATCACTTTTGCACATCCCATGTCAGACTTCCATCTAACAGGTTTTGCTTTATCCCAGTGTTGAATTAGGCCATGTCACGAGCTCAGCTGAACCCCAGAGTCTTCTGCTGCTCTTTGCCTGAGGCCTCTTCCTTTCTATTGCAGGAGACATTCAGCTCAGCCTGACCTGACTTGCTCTTGACACATTTATGCTGGCTGCTGCTTATCTTGTTTTCTCGTGGCTTACAGGCAGTTTGCAAGGTGATTTCCTCTTGTTTTTTCAAAAGTCACACTTAAACTCCTGAGGCTAAAATCTTCTATTTGGTATTTCCTTTCCCTCTCCTTTAAATAGAGACACTCCTTGTGCCCTTTTCTGATAATCTGGACCCCCACAGATTTCAGGGAGCTGTTTGCACCCCGGCAGCCACCCAGGGCAGGTCCTTCCTCCTTAAAAACCTCAGCTTCTAGGAATAACCTGACTTTTTCTTCGCAATAATAGTCCCAGCATTTTTCTCCCTGCTGCTACTAGCTCAAAGCAAGCCTTTGGCTGAAATGTCTTTTTCTCCTTCAGTTCTGTTTTCCGCATTTTTATTCTTTTTCCTTTTTCCCTGTAAGGTGTTGCATTCCCTGTGATCAATAATCCATGTTCCTAAAATTGTTGCTCTTTCTCTCCCCACAAGATTTCTTTTCAGGTCAAAAGCATCCAAAGAGTTAATTCCCTGTTTTCCCGAGCAGACACTGAAATGGTAATTGCCTGGAAATGACCTGTCCAGTGTTCCATGGTCATCCTGCTCACTGAGTCTTTGCCTTCAGGGTTTGGTGGGCTGCTGTAGCTCCCCAGCATGGCAGCACCCAAATTCTTTTCCCCAATGTCTCATTCCGCAAAGTTGGTGGGTTTTGTCCGCAGTTTCATGTCTTTCTACCTTCAGTGCTCCAGAGCAACCTTCCAAAGCAGTAACCCTTCCCCTTATCCTCACTGAAGCAGCTATTCTGTCATTTTTCTGTCATAATGGGGTTGATGGAGTAATTCCTGTGCCTATCCAATAATTCCATGTTCAGACTGACTCCAGGCTATTCTCTGTCCTTCCCAAACAGCAGCAGATCAAGGAATTCTTGGCATAACCTGTTCTCCTACTGGTCCATCCTTTCCCTATCAGCAGTCCTGCTCTTCCCTTCCCACCATGCTGAAGGAAAAAAAAAAAAAAAAAGCAAGGGAAAAAATTTATCCTGGCTCCAAGCTTGCTTCTGGCATTTTGAATCTTTAGTTTGTAGGAAACAATCTGCTGCCTCTCAAAATATTGTGGATTGCCACTGGGGCGCCTGCCCACTTCCCATCTGAAGGAGGATGCTCTGTACTTGGGTGTCACTCAGAGATCCCAGCTCCTTGCCACTGCGAAATAGTGCCTGGAGAGGTTTTTGCCTTGCCTTGCCTTCACCCCACACACGTCTGTCCCACTGCTTCTGCAGGTGGGGAGAGTGCAGTCCCAGTCACCCTGCCACATTCCTGTTTCCCGGCCCCAGTGCCCCATGGTGCTGCTGAACACATGGTGCTGCCAGATCACAAGTGACAGCACACGCATCCTTGTGTTAAAGCTGCTCTGAGGGTGTTCAGTTTTCCCTTGGCACCAAAGCAGCCAGATTTCAATTGCCTGTTTACACCCATGTCCTCCCTTCTCCAGAAACCAGACCTTTGCCTGGCAGCCACGGTGCCCATGGACAGGAGAGAGGAGCTGCTGCTGGCAGGACACCACGATCTGCCTGCTGAGCTGCTGGAGCAGGGCACAGCTGCAAAGGGCACTGGGCAGGATGGTGATGTCTACGTCAAAATTGAATTTAAAAAAGTAAGACTCGTGCAAAGTTGGTCTTAAGAGGCTTGGATCATTAGATTTATTTTGGTGTCTGCAAGAGGCTGCTCTTGGAGTAGAGCAGTTGCTCCCTCAGGCCTGCTTAACTGTTAAGCCTACAGCCATCAAACTGGGCTCGGGAGGAGTATTGGAGCTCAGTGAGATCGGCACTGCCATTCCCTGCTTTCATGTACAGCTGTGGCCTCGAAGGAGTTTGATTCCTGCCTGGTTGGCAGCAGCCCAAACGAAAGCTGAAACCAAGAGCAGTGCAGTCACATTGTACCCAGAGCCATGCTCAGACCACGCCGCAAGGGCGGAAGAGATCAAATCAGTCAGAAACCTCCTAGAAAAGGGGGGAAAAAAAAAGCTTTGTATCAGATGAAGGAGGTGGCTGTGGCAATCCCGGTGCCTGGGGGTGGCAGGCGATGCCGTAGGAGGTGTTGATGTACTTATCGTTCCTCTTTTGTTTTCAGGCAGCTTTTTTTGAGCATCTGGGGGGTGAAAATGGTTTGTCCCGATTATGTGGGGTGGTTGGCAAAGGCTTTATGGCTATGACAGTGTGTGCCCAACCTTGGCTGGGGATGAGTCTAGCCTGGAGCAGAAATACTGGCTGGGCAAATAGCGAGCAGGGAGACAGCGGAAGTTTATGCTGAGGTTTGCACTGAGGTTTTGGGAGATGTTGGCTGTAGAATTCCCCTTACACTTCGTTATTTTTTTTCCCACTTCATGGAGTTCATAATAGGAGTTTGAGATGGGGAGATGTACATCCATATGTAAACTAAACCAGAACACCTCTGAGGATATCTTTAGAGATGTTTTGATAAAGCTTTGGTGCTCAGACTCCTGTGTCAAGATGTGGCACATGTCTCCTGTTCGTGGCCAACCTGTACCCCAGATAAAGCCCATTTCACAGGTGGGTCATCTCATTGAGGTCTGTGGGGATCACACAGAGGATTTGCCTCCAGTGAAGAGCATTTTGCTGGGGGAAGATGAGAAACTTAACTGTGGCGATGCTGATGCTGCTCCCTTCTGTTGTCTCTCAGGTCTGTGATGGGTCGGCGAAGGACTCGAGCCTGCCTGAGCCTCCTGGGAGGCCACACACTGAATACCAACCTCCCCTCATGCTCTGGGCTGGTGTTGACCAAGAGGAAACCAGGAAGCAGGTCTGTCCAGGGCAGCCAAGCCTTCGTGGTTTTGTTTGACAGGGATTGGGTGTTGGGAATGCTGCTGGCTCAGATAAGAAGCCTCAGAGGAGTTCTGATATATGAAATCCCTACTCAGAGGAGCTCTGATATATGAAATCCCTACTCAGTTTAGTTTGTCAGCTTCGATGGTGTCTCAGGTCTTGGGCAAAGCTACCAGGTTATTTTTTAAGATTTGTCGATACTAAGTGCAACTGTTCGTACTCCTCCTACCAAATCTGGAATCTGAATAACACCAAAAGTTTGGAGGAGAAACAGGCTTCATTCTTTCAGCCTGGCAAAACTGAGGGACGCTTGCTCTAGTTGCAGGGAGCCCAAGAAGCTGCCAAAAATGCTTAAAAAAAGAAAAAAAGAGAAGAAAGAAAGAACAAAGCCAACTTTATCTTGTTTAGACACAAGGCTGGAGTAAAAAGGTTTCTCTGATTTTGGGGATAGACTCAAGCCCAGCCTGCAGACCTGAGGCCGAGTGGATGATTTCAGAGAGGGCTTACAGCCTGCATCCTGGGCAGTTTGGCTCATGCTGATTTGGGTGATAGAGTAATGATGTTTGTCTTGGATGCCTAAAGCCAGTGACTTTTATTTTCCTGCTTCCTCCTGCCATGAAGAGGAACATTTCCCTCTCCTTCTGTCACCTTTCTTGAAGCTTGTAGCGTAAAACTCTGAACAATTTGCATGTTTTTTGTTCCTTACAAGTGTTTTCCAACCAGCTGATCCCAAATATGGCTGTGGTTTCTTGCCAGTGTGACAACAGCTGGGGCTTCTCAGGCTGCTCCTCCTAACTCTGCCATTCCCCCTCCCCTTGCTTTTTATCGCCTTGGCTCTGATCCATCCAAGATAACTGGTTTTGCAGCACTCTCCTCTGCCTGGGTTTTTTCCATCCAGTTTTCTTCACTGCCAGCATGGTGATCTCTCCTCCTCCTCCTTTATCTCCAGCTGTGCTGGGCTCTCTCCATTGGGTGAGGTGGACAAACTCAGCCTAAAGGTTTTGGCATTCATGAGGAAAAATCTATGCCTTAAACTTTTGGGAGTCATGGAGCTCAAACTGTCTCTATACCCCACGGCAGGAGGGCTTTTGATGTGAGCTTTAGCCAGGAGGTTTCTCTGCCCTTGATGCATCAGTGGGATCAGCCAAAGCCCAAACACTAAACCCCCAGTATGCATTAGGGAGTTGTTCCCTGCAGGGCTCCTGGATTTGTCTCAGCAGTGGTTTTGCCACCTCTGTGGTTCTCCTGCACGTGGAGAATCCAGCTTGGTGTTGTATGTTCAACCTTTGCAGGAGATACAAGATTCCAGTGAGCTACAGGGGAACACCAGTCTCCAAATTCAAGTGGGTTGAAGTCCAAATTGGCTCTCTTACCCTCAGCAAAGTGAGAGTTTACAAGTCTGCTAGGTGGCAGAGCTTCCATCCATAGGAAGCTTCAGTGGAGGGATGCTGGCACAAAGCTCCTCAATGCTTCGAGGTGACTTGGTCTCTCCTACCTCGGCGCCCTCTCTCCAGCTTCCCCATCCTGGGTCATGTGCACTCGCAGATGTCTGAGGGTCTCCTGGGGAAAGAGTGAGGTTCCACCCTCCAGAAATTAAACTGAGCGCTGACATTGCTTGATATTTATCCCAGACGACCTTCCCAAATGTCCTTCTCTTCTCCTCCGAAGCGGCAGAGCGAATTCCTGCGGTGCCGGCGCCTCTTCATGGCCATGGAGAGGGATCGAGTGAGGGAACAGCAGCGGCGGCGAGAGAGACAGCAGAGAGTTGCCCGGTGAGTCTGTGCAGGTGGTGGAGTCACCTCCTCCATCAGGACAGGGTCCTTTGGAAGGTTGGAAAGGTCTTGTGAGCTTGTCTGGTAGAAACCAGTCGCTGCTCTGGAACCCCTCTGGGGTGGGATTCACACCCCCAACCGCCCAAGAGAGACACTTGGGCCATGTTGAGTCCTTTAGCACTTCTCTATCTCCTTTCAAGTCCCTGTACAGCTGTTTAGGAGTTGGGAGCCAAAATATGAGGCTGGGGAGGTTGAAACTTCCCAGTTGCTGGAGAAGTGCAACTTCCCAAACCATGACTCTGGGAACCCAAACTTGTGTTTAGAAACTTTGGGGTGAGGTCACGTCATTGTGGTTAAGCTGTGACTTAAACTGTGTCGTTTTTAGTAACAGACCCTTCACCCTCACAGCCATAAAAAAATTATACAATGTAATAAAATGATTTCAAGGCATTTGTTCCAGAGTTGAACATTCGGTTTCTGTGTAAAGGTATCACTTGTGGTGGGGGTTTCTCAGCTTCTCATTTGAAGGGGTTCATCAAGGAGGAGCTCTGCAAATTCACAGCAAAATAGGAAAGGTCCTCTAATTTTTGCTTCTTCCCTGGCTTTCCTTTGAATGAGCAGACCTAACTCTGACCATTCTGGCTCTTCTGTGATGAGGGTTTGTGGGAGTGGGACAGGCACTACAGGGCAGGATGGGCCCTTTTTGGGGGGAATAACTGTCAGTCTAAAGCAGTGCTCCTCAAGCCACATCCCTGACATTCCAATGGCACTTGGGAGCTTCAGAGAGCTTGTCCTACCCTGTGAATGCTGGCAAGGCCCCAGGGACTTCCTAGGTAGTGTGATACCTTTTTATTAGTATTTTTTCCCATGATGTGTGTGCAGAGAAGAGCTGGGTTTGTAATTGTGGGGTGTAAAGCCCTGAGTTGGCCTTGGCCTCCATTTCTGGAGCAGATTTATGGTGCTGTATTTAAAGTTCTACATTTATTTTAAAACCATTTCTGAGTTTATAACTCAACCAAAGAAGTTTGACTTCAGCACTTTCCTTCTGGATGTAAAGATTTGACCCCCTGCATGAAGTAAGATCCAAAATGTCTTGTCTGATGGCACTGCCTTCCCTTGGCTTCTTCCCAGCCTTTATTTTGTTTTTAATACCTCCTGGCAAGGAGTGGCCTGGGACACATTGTTGCCTTGGGGAATAAAATGTCAGATACTTTGGTGTAAAGTCTCTGTGCTTCGCAATTGCTGCGTGTCAGGGAACGTGTGTTGTGTTTGGTGGGAATTACACAACCCAGGTCTCACTGAAGGGCTGGAGAGCCGTGTAGGTGCAAGGGAGATTGAGGAAATAGAGGAAAACTTGAGTAAATGTACATCTTAAAGCCCGTTTTGGAGTAAAGGGGGGATCCTTGGGGTGTCTCTGCTGAGCCTGTTAGGCTTCCCTGTCCTGGAAGCTGCTTATGGAAGGATCCAAGCTGCCTCTTAATCAGAGGCAATGGGAAGTGAGGAAGCTGAGGTGTTAGTCTTTCTGGTGCGTATTAAAGAGCCCAGCCTACGTGCTTGGTTTAAGGACAGAAGCACAGCTCTGGGGAGCTGTGGGTGGCAGGAGCACGTGGGGGTGTGGTGCACGAAAGAACTGGAAGAGGAAGTCCATGATGGTGAGAAAACAGGCAGGCAGGAAGAGTTTGAGGACAGGAGAGCATTCACAGGCTGGTGTTGCCAAATGGGGGGAAGAATGGCGGCTCAGGAAGCATTTTTGACCATTTTATGTTTAAAGCCTATTTATTTATTTATATATATTAATTTATATTTATTTTTATATCTTAATTTATATTTATTT
>VZRM01005384.1:220371-237009 GCA_013397955.1 Grantiella picta
CATAGGGGCCGGGATCGGGACTGGCACAGGATATAGGGACCGGGATAGGGACTGGCTCTGGACATAGGGACCGGGATCGGGACCGGCACAAGACAAAGGGACCGGGACTGGTCCTGGACATAGGGACCGGCAACGGAACTGGGACCGGCTCAGGACAAAGGGACCGGCACCGGGGTCGGGACTGCCAGCGGGATTGAGGTGGCACCAGGATAGGGACTGACACGGAGCAGGGTATCGGCACCGGGCTAGGGCCAGTGTCTGGGACAAGGCTCACTCTTTTGTGGACCAGCACCGGAACAGAGAGTGGCCCTGGACCCAGGAGCTGACACCAGGATGGGGACAGACCCGGCACAGAGATCAGCCCTGCGTTAGGGAGGAGGGGGGACAGGCAACCACTGGAAGAACAGGGGTAGAGCCTGGTCCTGGGCACCGGGATTGGCCCTGGGATGGAGACTGACCCTGGCCCAGCAGACTGGCACCAGCACGGGGACCAGCACTGGGACCAACGGCAGACTGGAGATCGCTTGTCTGGGGACTGACGCTGGGACAGGGAGCAGACTTGGATTGGCAGATCACTTTTTGTGGCACCAGGATGGGGACGAGACCTGGGCTGGGGACCTGCACTGGATTGGGGGTCACTCACCCAGGGCCCAGCATTGCTCTCAGGCTCTGGACCCGCTGTGAGATGGGGTCAGCCCACACTGGCTGCAGCCCAGGGCTTTGGACCCTGCCCAGGACAGGGATGGTGGAACCCCGAGATGGGCAGCAGCACCCACCAGCCTCCAGAGGTCTCGGGCCCTCACACTCAATATTCAGTGAGATGTGGCCAGTGCAGAGACCTTGCTGGCTGCCTTCTCTTTTGATGAGGTGATGGGCCCGCTGTCTATTTAATTTCAATTAATATTTGGATTTTTTTGAAGTCCATTGCCAAACACTATCCCTGCTTTTTCATCAGCCGGATTTTTCCCTGCCAGAACACGTGGGGTAAAAAGAAAAAAACAACACCCAAGTGTCTGGCCCAGCCAAGCAGTGCACGTGAAGTTTCCCTTCCCCTTCCTACCATGGCCTCTCTGCTCCACTTGGATCAGCCCCACAGTCACTAGCCATGATTTGGGGTGGTTTATTTATTTTTGAGGTGAGACGGAAGCAGCAGTTTGTCAGCCACATTGCAGCCTTGGAGCTGGCACCCCAACACAGGGAGCTGGCACCCCAACCCAGGGAGCTAACCTGGATTTGCAGGGTACTGTCATTGCTGCAGCTCCAGGGAGAAGTAAAACTGCAAAGAGGAGCAGAATGGGCCAAAACCACAAAAAAAAAGGCTTTTTTTTCTAAGCTTGGAGCAACCCCGTGACATGTCTGTGTGCTGTAGCTGTTCCAGACAACTTGCATCCTCTGTGCTGCCATAAAACCCTTCCTGAAGGCAGGATAGTTCACTCAGAGATGCTCATATTGCTCCAGAGAGTGCTAGATCCTGCTTGGGATTCTCCAGGCTTTATCTACCAGCTCTGATGGGAGCAGCATCCCCATTTCCTGAGCCCAGACGCCTGTTACCCCAATTCCCTGGATTTGATCCAAGCAAAAATGATGAAGTGGCTGTTTGGTGGAGGAAGGGGAGCTGGCATTGCCTAGGGCATCCTGCCCCCCTGCTTTGTTTTTCCAGCTTATCTTTAATTAACCCTGGGAGTGACGATGAATCAGCACAGTTTCCACTCGTGATACCAGGAAGGCACTTGCTCACCCTGTGTTTCGGTGCCATGTAACTGCTCCGGGAGGTGGAAACTCTGCTTGATGCTCCCCACAAAACTCAGCTGATCTTTTTGAGCTGCATCCTGGGCCTATTTTTGGGGGGCTATTCACTTCCTGGCCAGCTCAGCTGAGCTGGTTCGGGTCACCAATCCAGTCGAAGAGTCCCACTGGGTGCTGAGGCCACCCGTCCCTGTCCCACCAACCTTGACCTTTCCGCTTGCTTCCTCCCACAGCTATCGGGGACTGACACTGGTGCTGACCTTCCTCTCCTACACCAGCTACCACCTCTCCCGAAAACCCATCAGCATCGTCAAGGTGAGCTCCAGCCTCACCACAGCTGTGGGGACAGGGAACCTGGAGAGGGGACACGGGAAAGGGGGAGCTGACAGCACCTCGATTTCACCCCTTCTCTCTCTCCCTGCAGAGCCAGCTGCACCCCAACTGCTCAGCCTTGGGCCCGAACCCCCACAATGACTCCAACAGCAGCACATGGTGCAGCTGGGCCCCCTTTGGTAAGGCTGAACCCCCCAGGCACCCCGAAACCCACTCTTGTGGCAGCCAAGCTGGGCTTCCCCTGCTCCCTAAACAAGGTCATGGCCAGGGTTTGGCAGGAGGCCAAATTAATACTCATTAGGTACCCGGAGGTAATTAAGTAGTGAGCGACTGTCCCATGCCCCCGGGCCAAAGGGCAGCAGTGGGTGGTGAAATCCAGGACAGGACAGGACCAGGTCCCAGTGCTGATGGCACCCAGCCATGCTCCCAGAAACCCCCGTGGTGATGAGGCTTTTGAGAATGGGGGACAAGACCGAGCCAGCAGCCGTGGGGAGGGGACACAAGATAGGGGCCAGGCTGAGGTGGCCCTAATATTTGTTTTCCAGATGGGGACAACTACAAGGAGCTTTTTGGGGCGCTGGATAATGCCTTCCTGGTGGCCTACGCCATCGGGATGTTTATCAGGTACCCAGGGCCTTTCCCTCCACACGCCAGTTTGCACCAGTCTGCTTGGAACTGGTTTCCATTGGGATGGGGTCATGCTAAGAGGAAAGCAGCCAGGGATCCTCTCAGGATTCGGGTACTGGCTCTGTGACAACGCCTAATGGTGGCATCACTCGTGACAGCTTCTCTTGTGCTCTTCCCTCTCTCCGCAGCGGCATTTTTGGGGAGCGCCTCCCCCTGCGCTACTACCTGTCGGGGGGAATGGTGCTGAGTGGGCTCTTCACCTCCCTCTTTGGCCTCGGCTACTTCTGGGACATCCATGTCCTCTGGTACTTCATCGTTGTGCAGGTGTGTTGTGCTGGAGGATGCCCAGGCTTTGTCCCTACGGCCTCACCCCAGATTTTCAGTGGCCTTCAGGGACTGGGGTGGCCCAGTTTCTGAGCAGGGCAGCGCTGAGCATTTCCACTCCCCGCAAAATCTGGTTGTGTGTGGCGTGGGCGTCGAAACCGCCGGGTGTGCCTGGCTCCGAGCAGTGCGGGCAGCTTGTTTGGCAACACCAGCCACTCCCAGTTTAGCCACGGGAATGATGCAGACGGCTCTGGGATTGCCCCAGCAGGGAAAAAACCGAACAAATCAAATGTTTTCTTGACAACTTTGGGATAGGGGTGGCTATTTTTGAGCCCAGTTGCCCAAAGCAGTGCAGGGGCTCCATGGTTGTAGTCAGTGCTTGCTGGGTGATGCTCCCCATCTCTTGCCAGGTCTGCAATGGGCTGGTGCAGACGACTGGCTGGCCTGCTGTCGTGGCATGCGTTGGAAACTGGTTTGGGAAGGGAAAGTGAGTCTTTTTTCTACATGTCCCATGCCAGTCCTGGTCCCTGTTGACCCTGGAGGGCACCCCAGTGACACTGACCTGGCTGTGTCCCCACCAGGAGAGGTTTGATCATGGGCATCTGGAACTCGCACACCTCCGTTGGCAACATCTTAGGGTCGCTCATCGCTGGTGCCTGGGTTTCCTCTGCCTGGGGTTTGTCCTTCGTTGTGCCTGGCATCATCATCGCTGCTGTGGGCATCATCTGCTTCTTCTTCCTCGTGGAGTGTGAGTGTTGTGGTCTGGGGCACAGCAGACAACCAGTGTAATACATACAATTTTCCACCTTGCCCATCTCCAAGCATTTTTGGCAATCTCTAATACTTATTTTCAACATGTGGCTAGTAGGCATGTGGATCTGAATGCCACAGGGATGCTCAGCATCCGTTGGGGTCATCCAAGCAGGCTTATCCCCTGTACCAGTCACTCTACTGAGCCTGTCTTTTTGGGAAATATCTGGGAAGTCCTTCAGGATTTTACAGGGGAAGAGGGTACCCAGAGATGCAGCCCAGATCTGGGGGTTCCCAGTCCCTGTGAGATGCAGGAGGGAGAGCAGTGGAGTGGGGTTGGTCCAGGCTCTCACAGGGTATTGTTTCTCTCTGCAGATCCTGAGGACGTTGACTGCAATCCACCTCTGCATCACGTGAGTCTCACCAATTCCCAACAGGCTGGTCCTGGGCTGGGTGTCACCTGGGTCATCAGGTTGTCATGGCAGGAATTAGAGCAATGGGCAGTTGTCTCTGGGGATGGTTTTTGCTCTTCCACTGTGAGCGTCCTCTGGGTCATGCCACACCAGCAGATCCAATGTTTCAGCCTCTTCCATCCATGAGAGTCACATCTCCTGCTTTTGGCCTGCCTTTAGACGGCTGCTGACGACGATCCTGGAGGAGTGACCACCAGTGAGAAGGATCCTGAAGCAGTCACCTCCAACGAGGGCCCACTCAGCCTCTCAGGCCAGAGCAGTGTGGATCACTCCAACAGCCCCAAGGAGCCAGCTGAGGAGCCTGAAGCCATCAGCTTCCTTGGGGCACTTCGGATACCTGTGAGTGGTGGGATGGAGGAAAGAGCAAAGCCAGAGCAGCTCAGACCATCAACAGGGTGTCCCCAGGGCAGAAAATGGGAAAAATCCACCATCCAGAGGAAGCTGGGAGAAGGAGGCTCCTCTGATGTCTCCTTCTCTCCTCCCAGGGCGTGGTGGAGTTCTCCCTGTGCCTGCTCTTTGCCAAGCTGGTGAGCTACACCTTCCTCTACTGGCTGCCCCTCTACATTGTCAACGTCGGTGAGTTTTGGGGACAGTGAGAGTTTTGGGAAGTGAGCCCTGCAAGGGAAGCATCTCCTCACCCTTCTCCTCTCCTCTCCTTCGCAGCTCATTTCGGTGCCAAGGAAGCTGGGGACCTGTCGACCCTCTTTGATGTCGGGGGTATTTTAGGTGCGTCAATGTGTCGGGGTGGAGGGGGTGGATCAGGGATGATTTAGGGACAATCCTGGCCTTGACCAGCCTTGGCTGGTCCTCACCACAGGCAACACCATCTCTTTCCCCAGAGAGGTTAATTCAGTGTTTGTAGCACTCAGCAGGCAGCAAACACCCCTCAATTATACTTTGGCATCCATTTGTTTTGGTGACCATGACAGCCTCACTCCTCAGGTCTCGCTTGCTCAGGCACTCCTTTTCCTTAGATAACTAATACACTTTGCAAGCATGGAAGAGACCAGAGCTGCATGGAAGTGCTGAGAAACCATCTGCAGGGAGGAAGTAGAGGGGATAAATCAAAGCTCTTCACTCTGATATTATTATATTTAACCTTGGGGCCATACTGGTCAGAAGATGGGGGATGAAAGAGCATCATGAGGGATTTTGGGCTAATTTTGGGCTAAAAGCTCTGCCTTTGGGGTGATGTGGCTGACACCTGCGACTCTTCCTTGTAGGGGGGATCTTCGCTGGCCTCATCTCTGACTACACGGGCGGCAGAGCCACCACGTGCTGCGTGATGCTGGTGGTCGCTGCTCCTATGGTGAGCTGTCACGAGGGCTCCAAACCCTGTCACGAGGGTTTCCTCTCCTCTGGCTCCTTTGAGTCACAGCTGCCTTCCTCTTCCCAAGCACGCGGGATAAGCTGGTCATGTGCTTAGTTGGGATGGGAGCTGGGATTGATTCACGGGCCCAGATGTTCCTGGGAAGGATGTCCAGCTCTAGGGGCTGGGAGGGGATTGCAGAGACCTTGACAACTAAAAAACCCTGTAGGTTTTTTTTCCATCCTGCCATAACTCTGCTCAAAGCCTTGGGGGTCCCACTGAGCCGGTCCAGCTTTTATCTCTTGGATTTTCATCCCGAAAGCCCCCGTGCCAACAGCCTCATGCTCAGCTGGAGCTTGGCCTTGCTTGGGTCCTTCCCAAGCACCTGCACAGAGCTCATTTGGCTTTGCTTCCACAACATGGCTAATTAGCTGTAATCCAATCCTGGCTGGCTCTGGGATGGGAGCCTCTCGTGAAGGAGCTGCATCCCGCTGGGAAGCAAAGGGGCAACGTCACATCCACGGCCCTGATGGCACCACTGGGGCAAATTAGCATCTGGCTGCAGCCGGGGGGAGGCAGTGGAGCCTCGCTGGCCATAAATTGTGGCAGCACCTCTGTTTGCCAGCTGCCAGGTATTTCATCTGGCAGGCAGCCGGTGGGATGCAGAGGTCGGGGTGCACTCAGCCTCCCATCCCAGCTGGCGCTTGGCACCAGCAATAATTGAGGTGTCCACATTCTCCATCTCATCCCCAGGGTACTGCTGCAAGGAAAGTGCTTGGTAAAACAGCTGGAATAGCCGTACCTGGTTTCACCTTGTGTCTCTTTTCCAGCTGTTCCTGTATAACCATGTGGGTCAGAACGGCATTGGCACATCCATAGGTAAGGAGCTCCATGGTGCAGCCAGCTCCTGTCACTGAAGTGGCGATGGAAGACACTGTGGGTTCACCTGCCTTTATTCCTCCTCTTGAGCCAGGCTGAATTTGGGGAGGGTGGGCTTGGATGAGTGTTCACTGCCCGCTGGGTGGGATCTCCACGGGAAAATGGAGATGCACAGGAGATGGATGAGTGGGACAGTGATGTCCACACTCGGGCTGGGGGTGGTGAATCCAATGTCCTGCTGCTCCCTGCACCTAAAGATTTGATCTCTTCCCGGGTACCTCTGCAGCCATGCTGATCATCTGTGGTGCTCTGGTCAATGGGCCCTACGCGCTCATCACGACAGCGGTGTCGGCAGACTTGGTAAGAGGTGCACCTCAGACCCCACCACGCTGCCCTTGCACACCCAGAGGCTGTTCCTTCTTTTCCAGAGGCATGTTTTTCTGGGATTTTTGCATTTTACCTTTGTTTTCCAATGTCTCCGAAGCCCAGTGGAGAAGGGCAGAGCTGTCACACCCGGTGCTGCTCTCTGCACTCTCCCTTAACTGCAGGGGTTTTTCCTGTTGCTTTTTCACCTTGGCCACGTGGCTGTGTTTCAGCTGTGCTGCATCTCCCTCTGGGCACAAGCTGAGTGGAAATATTTGGTGGCAAATCACCTGGGAATTTCTGCCTGCTGTTGGCAGTCCAGGTTTTGCCATGGTTTGGCTGCAGGCAGCATTTGAGTTTGGTCTTCCTGTCTGTGGCTGGGTCTGACACATGGAAACTGCTGCATGGGACATCAGCTTCACCCTGGGATTTGCCAGCTGTGCACCCCAAAGCTGCTTTTGCTCCTCATGTTTTATTCCTCGATCCTTCCAGGGAACCCACGAATCTCTCAAAGGAAATGCCAAAGCCCTTTCGACTGTCACTGCCATCATTGACGGCACAGGATCTGTCGGTGTGTATGGCTGGGGTTGCTGGTGTCCCTGTCCCCTCTCATGCACGAACAGGAGCTGATGGGGCTCGTGTCCCCTCACAGGTGCTGCTCTGGGGCCACTGCTAGCAGGGCTCATCTCCCCCACGGGCTGGAATAACGTCTTTTACATGTTGATAGCAGCTGATGTCCTGGCTTGTCTGGTAGGTTTCTCCTTGATAGGACTCCTTTCTCTACCCATGGGGTTTTGTGGACTTCCTTTTAGCTGCCTGCTCATTGGTGGGGGGCGCAGATGGATCTCAGAAGACATCCAGGCAAACTGCAAAGGCCTGTATCAGCTCCAAACGTCTGCTTTCACTTGGCTTTTCCCAACAACCTCCTCCTCGCACAAATTTCATTCATATGACCTTTGCTAGGAGGAGCCATAGAACTGATCTCCTGGTGATGGAAATATTCATGCCAAGGCTGGAGGCTGCAGAGCCACCAGCCTTACAGTGATCCTCCACCCTTCCTCTTGCAGCTCCTTGCTCGTGTGGTGGTCAAGGAGGCCCGTGGCTGGTGTGGCCCCATGGCGAGGCAGAGAGGGTACGTAGTCACCACCCCGGGGCAGCCTGTGGCCCCACGATGCCAACACATGGTGTCATTGTCACTCAAGAAAGATGTTTGCTATCCCTTGTTGTCACTGCTGCATCTCCACGTGGGCATCACGGTGGGCTTGGCGAGGCCATCTGCCTGATGTCTCGCTGCTGTGGCCACAGAGATGATTCCACCTGGAGCCAAGGCAGCACCTGGGGGATTTTAGCCATCTGCACCTCAAAAAACCACTTGGGGTGCTAAACACACCGTCCTTGTGTCTTTGTAGCTCTAGCGTGCAGCTAACAGAGTCAGTGATGGATGGGAAGTAGCTCGGTGTAAGTACCTCCACTTGAGCCCTGAGGATCCAATGCAAACACAAGCTTGATGCGTTCTGATTCTGAATTTCACTTTGCAGGCTCAGCCTAGAAATAGCCACTCCCCCAATCACTTAGGACCAGAGATCAAGATTTGGGCATCAAAAGATCGAATTACAATGGCCAGGGAAGAGTGTGTGTGTGTGGAAGGTGGGGTTGGGGTGCAGGGATGGGGAGAGGGGGATGTGGATGGGCAGTGCATCCCTGTCTCTGGCTGGCTTAGGAGATACTGGCCCAGATGCCCAATCGATTGGGATTGATTAATGCACGTGAAACAACTGAATTTATAGGCTTTGCCCACCTGCGCTACTGAGCTTGATTCCACACGGCCAGGGCTCGCTAATCAAATCTGTAGCCGAATCACTGCAGCGAGTGTGTAAATAATCTCCAAATCAGCACTGGCCTGGCTCTGATTGCCACCAACATCCCCATGTGACATCTAGAGGAAGGGGCCACAGCCAGTCCCAGCGGTGGGGCTGCCAGACCCCAAACCCTGCGAACATTTCGTCCCTTATGTCTTGTGTTTGCAGGTGAAAGACCAATAGTCTGGGCCTCGTGCTGTGGTAAGTGAGGCCCGAATCTCCTTCTCCAGCTGCTGGTGGAGGGCTGTCAGGCTCTGCTCTCTCCTGCCGGGGCTGGTTAGGGTGAGGACTGTCCTGGAGGAGTTGAGAGCATCCCTGTTTGCACCAAATTCCAGCTGGTTTCTGCTGGGGGAAGCAGCTGGCTCAGTTTGTGGAAATACTGCAGTGTCTTGAGGGCTTTGGGGAGCAGCTTGCAGGCAAGAGGCACAAACGCTGTAGGATTTTTGGGGACATTTCAGCTTTGGCCGGAGACAAAACAGTGGCTGGATCTCCTTGCGCCTGCTTCTCCTCCTCGTGGTGCACATGGGGCTTGGCTTTCCCAGAGGCAGAGATGTTTTCCCTTTCCACCTCTCTGGCAGCACCGCAGTGTCCACCATCAATTCCTCCATGCTCAGCCGCTCGCTTCTCTCCCCGCAGGTATAAGGAGATTTGACGTTGTCCCTGCGAGCTGCCCAAGCCCAGAGGAGGACACAGGCTGGGCACCCCGGGAGCGCGGGCGTCTCGGCAGAGCCACAGCCCAGCCTCGGGCACAGCCATCACTGCCAGCACAGGTTTGCTGCCAGCGGAGGCAGGGCGAGGAGCAGTCAAAGGGCCCTGGCCAGACGGCTTGCTGGGTCCATCCTTCACCGTCGGCCGTTTTATTAATAAAAATGTGCAAAACCTGTGTGGTCACTCCATGCCGTGATGGGGCTCAGCCAAGTCTGTGTGTACTTGGGGGCAGTGATCACACCTCTCTTCTTGCTTTTCTCCACGTGCAGTCTCTGTTGGTGAGCCTGTCCCAACCAGATGCTTGGGATTCCCAGATCTGGATCAGGAGGATGATGTCGAATCACTTTAGGCACTGCCTCACCCCCCAAAATGCTGCTTATTCTACACACAGAACATCCTTGGGCTCAGCCTGAATTAAGCTGGGTTTGCTCCTTGACTCATCCCACTGCAAAGAAAGACCAAACCTGATGTTCTTCCTGATTATAAATATTCCGAAATCATACAATTTATCTCCAAAAGAAGAACACGCATCGATCCCCCCACCGCGGTGAGCTGCTCACACGCTGTGGCTGTTCAGTCCAGTGCGGGCAGCTGATGATCTTCGTTAGACACTTCCTAATTAGGAGGGGCCCCAGGAGGTCAAGGTGCTGCTGGCTGCCAGCCCTGCAGGCTCCCCAGGCAGGGATGGGGCTCAGAGACCCCCAGTGTCAACTGACTGAAGCCAGGGCCAGCTGTGCAGCCAGCTGTGTGCTCTGGGGAGGGTTCCCAGCTTTGATGTGCACGGAGCCAGGGTGCACAGGGTGTTTGGGAGCCACGGGGTGTTTCCAGTCTGCTCACCATCCCAGGACTGCACCAAGGCAAGCGCTGGCTCTCTCCTCTAGGTGCCAGGGGCTGTGTGTATGCCTGGGATAAACTGGAACTCTAATTGACTTCACCTCCTTGGATCTTGACCCGAGGAGAAAACATCTGGGCCTGATGTGATTTTATTAAGTGCTGATTTCATCAGCAAAGGGGAAAAAAATGGGGGGAGAAAAAGGAGGAAACTTGCTAGCCAGTTGGATCAGCTCCCTGTGAACCTCTGAAGGTGACGGAGCAGCACAGGGGAACAGGCAGCTTGGAGAGTGGCAGCTGCAGGTTTGGGGTGGCCAAACAGTGATGGCCTTCCATCCCGTCCACTCTGACCTGGTGTGCTCCATGGGCCTTGGAAATTCGCTGGTTGGCTGGCAAAAAAAGCAGGAAAAAATGATGGGGAAGGGAGAGAAAAACAAAATCCACAACTGCTTTTCCCCAGGAAAAAATCAATTCCCCTGGGCTAAACCCTGATGGAGCCATAGGGAGAGATGTCACGACAGGATCTGTCCTCAGCAGAGCCGAAGGGCTGACCCTGCAGCGTCCCCAGGCCACTGGCTGGTGGCACTTGTGGCCTCTGAGGGCACAGGGACCCTCGCTGCCAGCAGAGATGCCACGTGCTGGGCTGAGCATGGCACTTTCAGTGCCGGTGTGATGGAGTTTCACATTGTCAATGACCGTTCTCTGGTGGAGGGGAGCCTTGAAATACATTTTCAAGCAAAAAAAATCCCATAAATTCTGACACATGTGAGGCCTTACTGCAACAGCAAGTTGCTCTGGGGATTTTTCTTTACCTTTTTTTTTTTTTGGTTTTTTTTTTGCCTTCCCCCTGCCCCTGCCTGCTCTTTCAGCTGCTTACCATTTTTCCGGGACAAATTTAGGCCTGGGCCGTGTCCCGCTCATGTTTGGAAAGTCTGAACAGCCTTGGCTGCACTGCCAGGAGTGAGGAGAAAGGGCACACAGCCCAGGGCAGCCTTAAACATAAAATAAAAAGAGCCAAATGCCAAAGAAAACTCCAGATCTCACTGAGTTTGGAATTGAGGGGTGAGCAGGAAGGCAGACAGGGGATCCCCTGGGTTTGCCTAAGCCAAAAAACTGTTTGAATGGAGCTGAGCTCCTCTAGGAGGAGTCTGGAAGACAACTTGGCTTGTTCCTCCTCTGCTGGATAAGGGGGCCACTGCTTTTCCTCTTTTCCCACCTGAAATAGGCTCTTTAGGTTTGGTAAATGCAGCGCTTGGGTTTTTCTACAGATGACCCCACAAGTCCCCCAGGGCAGCAAAATAGAGAGGCAGGAGGCAGATTGGGGAGAGGCTGCACAGCTTTTGAAGGAATTCTGCTGCTCTGCTGGGGAGGTGCAGAGGTGGCTGGGGCACGGTCTGTAATTACCTATGCAAGGAGCAGCTGGCAAAGGCTGAAGGGCTTTTTAATTAGCAGCCAAAGGCAAATCAGGATCCAGCAGCAGGGAAGCTGAAGTCAGCAAAGTCAAGGTGGAAATCTGAGGGCAGTTTTTCCAGCGAGGGTAATTAAGTGCCGGCAGAGAGCAGTGTGAGACATGAGGAATTGCCGTCATTCAAGGCCCTTAAATCAAGGAGAGGAGTTTCCGAGTTTCCCCTGCAGACACTCACGCTCCCTCCGTCTCTGCCTTGGCTCTGCTCCCTGCCCAGCCTCGGGCAGGAGGGAGCAGCTGCCCTCAGGGCTGAGCCTGGCACTGCCATCCTGGTGCAGGAGCATCCCTGCTCATTCCTAACAGCGAATTTAGGGGGGAAAAGGGCTGGTTTGGCACCTGACCTAAAGCAGCCACTCATCCTGGCACACACGGTCTCTTTTAGCACATCAGGTTTCTTTCGCTGAGATTCAGCCCCATTTTTTGTCTGCATGGTGTTTGCACCTCTGGACATGGCAGATGTGGTTCTCTCATCCTGGGAGAGCAGGGCTGGGTCAGTTTGGGGCTCCTTGGCTATAACATCTTCCCAGGTCCCTACAGCCTCACCAGCCACTGAGAGGTTGGGGTTTAAGACTAACCTGCCCTCCTGTGGCACATTAATTCCAAAAGAAAGGATTAGGCTGCTAGACGGAGGCAGATGTGTTAGCAAGAGGTTATCCTCCAGGAGCTGAAGGTCTGGGATGGGGATGGAAGCAAAAAATCACCATTTGGGGCTGGTTGGGAAGCAGCTCTGGCTCATACCAATTCCTTGACGTGGTCTTTCCTTTTCCAAAAATAAACAGGAACTCTTTGGAAAGCCCCTGTGTGGGGAGGAGCAGAATTGCCCAGAATAAATAAATAGAGAGCTGGGGTTCTGTTCATCCAGCTGGTTGTTCCTCACCGCCAAGGGTTGTGAAGGATGAGGATGTAGCTCAGAATGTCTTGATGGGGGTGAGAGCTCATGAGGCTCTTTCCCCAGTTAATGGGATTTTTAGGAAAATGCTGAAATGGCCTCCTAGAGCAGGAGGTACCCAGTCTCTCTTGCAGCATGGCTTTCTGCTCTCCCCAAAATAACTCCTGCACTATCAGCCTTTTGACTAATTTTAGTCACAAACAGTTTAAGGGGACAGAAGAAGCCCCTATTTGGATTTAATTACAGTGAAAAATGGGGAGAAATCTCGCAATTTTGCTTTCAGGGTTGGGTTTTTAGTGCCCCAGCTGCTTTTGCCGTGGCTTCCCTCCCACCTGTTGGACTGAAGCCCTGGCAAAACACTGCCATGGCCTCACTGAGGCTCCCCAAATCATCCCTCAAACACGGGGAGAACGACACGGTGGGCACAGAGCTGGAGCTGCCAGCCGAACTCCGTGTTCATAAATGTTATTAAGATGATGAATTAAATATGAATTTTGTTTCAGGCGTAACTTCAAAATCACCGAGAGACCCCAATGCGCTCGTGTTGCATAAACGCTCGGCATGTTCCTCAACACGATCGTTCGGCTCCCTTGGACATAGGCAGTGGGACAGGAAGGGATTGAGAGTTTCTGTGCTTTGGAAAGCGGAGATGCCTCTTCTCTGCTTTTTTTGGGAATGTGCTTACATTTTTTAGCTGACTGAGTCAGTGCTCTGGGGTGCTGGGGCATTTTCTGCCGGGGAAGCATCACCTCCGTGCCTGCTGGCTCTGCCTTATCAATCTTTCATGTCCTGAAAGCCCTGCTTGGTGACTGACAGCTGTCAGGACAGGGCTGGAAGAAGCCAGCTGGTTCTTTAATTTACTGTCTCCAGTTCAAAATGAACTAAAAAAAAATCTCTAAAATGGGAAAAAAAAATCTAAGATTCTGCCCTCAAGTTTTTAGCTGTATTGACCCTGGCCACTGCTGTCTCACTGGCTTTGACCTCACTGCAATACTCGCTGCCTGCTCAACCGTGCAAGGCTGAGCAGCTCCATCCCTGTGGGGCTAAAAACATGAGCCATAACAGAATCCACCTCACCCAATGACCTGGGCACCTGTGGGAACCTCTCTGCAGTGCAGTAGGGAGGGTAAAGGCTTCCTCCCTGCTCTGAAACAGTCACAGGATGCTCCAGGCCATCAAAATGCTTTTCTCCCGCAATTTAAAAGCCTTTTGAGATTTCATGCAAGAGAACGAGCTGCTGCCACTGAGGGCACAGAGCAGCCATGGCTGTGCAGACAGCCTGTGCCAGGTTCAGCTCAGTACAGGCCGATGGCTCAGCTCTGCTTCAGCAGCATGTTCCCCTGGCTTCCCCTGAAAAATACAGAGAAAAATGAGATTCAACCCCATTGCTGCTCCTGCAAAACCTGTAGAGTTTCTCCCCCAAGGGGAAAAGAGGGACAGGGAAGGTATTGGAGTTGACCAGCAGCTGCAGCAGGATCTGTGCTAGAGCTGAGCAATGGTTTGAAGTTCTAGGGTAGCAGCAACTGTGAGCCTTGGTGGCATCCAGGGTGACACCTCGGGGCCCTTCCCAGGCGGGGAACACTCAGGTATCAGTTTTCCATGGCTGGCAGGACTGCTCAGCACTGGGAAGTGATTCACAGCTTTTCCCTCACTCCTGGCGAGGGCAGCTCACCATTTGCTGTTTTGGCATTGTTTTGTATGTTGTTCACTCCCCACTCCAAAGCCCCTGATTTCCAGTCCAAGGGATCATCCCAAACAATCCACAATCACACACTGGTGCTTGCTTAGTTTTTTTTCTCAAAGCCCCACGTCTGCCCCAGAAAAAGGCAGTTCTCAGAGGCACTGTCACCACAGGGTGGCCAAAAGTGACACTCCTGTAGAATGAATAAAGCCTGAGTCAGGGATTTCTCAAAGAGTTTTATTAAACCACAGTGAAAAAGAAGCAGTAAAAAACCATCTCTTGTGGGTAAAAATAACAAACCATCTCAGTTCAGTTAGACTCCCTGAATAAGGAGCAGCACCAAGTGCCTGGATCTCAGCTCTGCTGTAAACAACAGGATTCAGAGGTTCACACACCTTTGCAGGTGCAGAAGTTTGAACCCCCTGAGGAGGAAGGGGCTTGTGCTCAGGCCAAACTTTGCTTTTTAGATGAAAGATGCGTTGGATGCAAGCAACTTGCTTCGCTGGCTCTTTCTGAGCTCAGAAAAAACATCGTGGTCATCTCCAGAACAGTCTCCTGGTCTCTCCTCCTGGTTTGTTCCCATGAAATTAGGATTTCCTCCTTGCAGAGGTTGCTGTCTCTACCTGCTGGGGAGAGGCTTGGCATACACAGGTTCCATGAGGTGGTAAATCAGGAACAGGAAAAGGCACCCAAGGAAGACCAGGCTCATCACAGCCAGGAGGATGAAGCGGCCAATGAGGAAGGTGTCCACAATCTGCAGGGAACAGAAACACAAGGATCCCAGCATGTCACAGCCCCAGTCTGCTCCAGGAGCCTGGAAAAAGAGACCCTCTGGGGCTCCCCCAGATTTCTCTCCTTGCTTTTCACCCCCAGCATGGGCCCTCTCTGTGGGATGCACAGTGTGTGACAAATGAGTACAAGAATCCCTGCAAAAAGCTACTGGGAATGTTAATGTGGAGCAGCACAGTACTGAGCGCAGGGAAGAGAGACGAGTCAAGCCCCGAAGCAGTTCTCCCCAGTCACAAACCTCCAGCCCTGATTCCCTTTTAGAAGGGAGACAGTGAGGAAAAAAAAATTAAAAAAAAAAATCTATGGTAGCTAGGCAAGGCACAAAGAGAAGCACAGGGCGAGGAGGCTGTTTACAAAATCTCCTCTCTGCTCCCAAGAACCCCAGAGCTCTGCTCAGCCCCAAATCAGCTTTATCCTTCACATTAGCTCAGCCCTGGTGCTGCTGCAGAGAGTCTCTGGTGAGTGAAGCGCTGGCTCCTTCTGCACGTTTCACTTTTTAATTAGCCAATTAGCAGAGTTTTGGTGCAGAAAGCCCAGGTCATGTATTATTGATAGGCAGGGCAGGTCCAGTCCAATTGAAGATCTGTAAAAAAATAAGCTTTCCAATTCCATTTGCCTTCCAGGCAACAAACACGAGCTGGGCTGCCCTTCATCTCACTCCTAACCTTCACACAAGCAGGTCACTTGTGACACGGAGAGAAGAAAAGAACTTTACAAGTATCTTTTAATAGGGATTTACACAGAACAAGAACCAGAAGAGCAATAATTAACGTGCCTTAATAATAGAACAGAGGAAATGGCACCTTAAAGGCCACAAAACTTTGTGTATTCAAAGCCCAAAGAGCTCCGGGAGAGCTCGAGGTGGCAGCTCAGACAGCCTGATCCAAAAACTGGGGGAGATCCCTGTGCCTGACAATGCAGATGGCTTCATGCTTGAGCACGGCAATAACCTACAAGAGAGCTAAAGAGCTGTTACTGAGCTTTAAACAGAAGACAGAGCTGCGGGAAAGGTGAAAGCAAATGCAGAATTGGAAGGAAAACTATAAGGAAAGGGAATGGCAGAGAGGGAGCAGAGGCTGCTGGAGCTGGGAGGGACCAAAGCAGGAGTGCAATCCCTGCAAAGAGCCCCTGGGGACGGGAGGAGGAGAGCCAAACCCCCTGGGTCAGGTGGAACAGTGCGTAAATCAGCGATTTAGTTAGAGAAATTAATAGGTACGGCTGCACGAGCGACACAGGCCGAGGCAGCGGGAGGCTGTGCTGGAGGAGGAGCCGCAGGAGACCAAAAAGGCAGCACAGGGTAATCCCCTGCGCCTCGGGATGGTGCTGGGGCTGTCGCCCAGGTAAAAGTCCGTTCCCGGGGCCTCGGGGCATCCTTGCGGGTAAATAACCATTCCCAGGGCTCCGGGACAGCCCTTGGGGACCATCCCTGGGTCACAGACCCATCTGGGGCCATTGCCAAGGTAACGGCCCATCCCCGGGGCCTCAGGGCAGGAGCTGGGGCCTCTCCGGGGCCATCCCCGGGACCTCTCCAGGGCCATCCCCGGGACCTCTCCAGGGCCATCCCCGGGACCTCTCCAGGGCCATCCCCGGGACCTCTCCAGGGCCATCCCCG
>VZRM01005384.1:237970-249818 GCA_013397955.1 Grantiella picta
CATCTTTATTCCGATCCCATCTCTATCCCGAGCCCGAGCCCGATCCCGAGCCCGAGCCCGAGCCCGAGCCCATCTCGATCCCGCTCCCGATCTCTATCCCGTTCCCATCTCTATCCCCATCCCGATCCCGATCTCGATCCCGATCCCGATCCCGATCCCGATCTCTATCCCGGTCCCGATAGTGATCTCAGCCCCAGTCCTGTTTAAACCCGGCCCTGCTGAGCCGCTCCCTATTGAATCCCGACCCTCCTGGGGTCACGGAATCCCCAAGATCCCGCTCCAGCCGCTCCCCGTCCCGCGGCTGTGCCCCCCGTCCCAGAGCTCGCAGCTGCTCCCGGTGGAACGGGAGTTTTCCTCTCCTCAGACAGATCGGTGCTTCAGTATCTCCCGTTAGCCGCTCCAGCCAGCTCCTGCCCACCCCGCTGCAGGGAGCCCTCTGAACTCGCTTTCACCCCAAACCCCTAAAATCGGGCTGTCCACGCTCTCAAATGTATTGAGGGCCAAAATCAGGCAGATTTGGTTAATACAGTAACGCTGGCACGGGACTATGGCAGGGTTTTGGAACAGCCATGCTGGGGGGCTGGGGCAGCCAAGCCAAACTACAGAGGTTTGTCAATGCCATAAGCATCAAGGCACGATGAATTTCCATTTAAAATAAATATCTCAGCCTTTTTATAAATCCTGTCTCTTCACCGTCACGTCTTGCCCATCAGACCCAGGCCAGTGTGGTTCGATGAGTGACTTTATCATAGAATCCCAAAATCCCATAATAGTTTGGATTGGAAAGGACTTTAAAGACAATCTGGTTCCAACCCCAGGCACTCCAGGCTTAACTACCAGTTAACCTGAAAAAACCCAAACATTGATGTTTTCCCTCTCAACTGCTTGAAGTCTGCAATACCTTGGCTGCATAAAATGTCACCTGAGTGGTGTTTTCTGTCACTTCTTTCAAGGGGAGGAATAAACCAGCGGTTAATTATTCAGTGCAGCATCAACCTGCCTTTCCCTGCGATGAAATCAGAGTCGCCAGCGTGACACAACTGCTTCAGCGAGCAGAACACAAACTGTCTCCGACACCTGCCTTTACTTGGCACCGAGCAGCAGCCGGCTGCCAACATATTAAAAGCGTATGTTTGATAGCAAACTCCTTCCTGCTCTGCCTCGTGTGGTTTATCCCACCAGGCAGGTTTTTCCCCTCTGTAATTCCTGCCTTGTTGATGCCCATCTCTGCCATGCTTTGCCCAGTCTTTCTCGTCTGTTATTCCCTGTGCTTCCTGCTCCTGCGGGCAAAGAGAAATTACAAATTTGCTCCTATTGTTTGGGAATCTCCCTTTGCTTTTCTCTATTTTCCCATTTCCTTGCATTTTTGGAACTCAATAGTTTCCAAAACCCCAAATTTCTTCTTCATAACCCCATTTCCAGCTGGAGCTTTCTTCTGCCATTCCTCTTGCCTCCTTTGGCTTTTCATCTAGAAGTACTAAATTTTGTTCATCAGCCAACAAGGCTTTTCCTTGACTTGTTTTTCTCTTGTTCCTCTTATCCACAGCTTTTCCGATGGCCTCTTTAACCCCTTCCCATATTTCTTCCTTTATTTCTTATCTCCACCTCTTGGTGCTGCCTGGTAGTTTCTTGATGCCAGCAACAGCAATGTTAAACCATTTCAAGAGATTGCAACAGAGAGCTGAATCATCCAACTATTGATCCTGCTGGTGGACCATGCCAGATATTTGGCCAGAAGTTGAAGAATAAATGCAATATACACCCCAACAAGCACATCCAAAGGCAAGGTTTGAGCCATGCTGCTTGTTGGTTTCCATCCCACCATCACAGTAGGGCTGATGGTAATTCAAGCACAAGGTTTGGAGTTGAAATGATGCCCAGCAGCCCAACACCCTCCAAATCACTTATATATTTATCCCTTTAATATTTAATGTACTTGATATTTAATAATATATGTCCCTATAATATTTATTTGCACAGCCCACATGGTATCACAGCACAGCTTTCTTTGAGCACAGTGAAGGCAAATGGTAAACCCACATTTAATTGTGGATCCACAGTTTACTGGAACTGGAAGAAGGTACCTGGGAAAACCAACCTCGTTGGTGTGATATTTCCAAGCCCAACCTTCACTTGAGATTTCTTCAACTCATCTGCAACAAATCTCATCATCATCTCATCATCTCACATCCTCTTCTGCACCTTAGCCTCCTCCTAGGATCAGAAGTGCCTTGCTGGGGATTTGCCTTACAGACTGCTCTGTCAGCTCATCAGCAGAATGCAAAGATCTGATTTTACTGCCAAAGAATCATTTATTGCTGCCCTAAAATAACTTTTCCTTCCAGCTCTTGCCTGCTGGGATTCGGTCCTGTTGACTGCTTGTGCCAGAGTTGCGTTGCAACAAAAAAGAAGTAACAGAAAGTGGGAGAGAGGCAATGTTGGGTATAAAAGGTGAATTTAAAAACGTGGGAGAGCGGCAAATATTGAAGATTTTTGTGTTGTTTACATGACTCTGGGAGAAGGTTCATATTTGTCGTTTTTTTTTCCAGGATAACTGTTGATGTAGGGACGTTTGCTGGTGTCGCATATTCAGGTTTTCCCAAGATTTTTGATTTGCACCATGTGGCATTTGCATCCAAACCCTTGTGCTGGGGACAGGACACATCAAAGTGATTCCAAATGGTGTGGTAATGATTCATTCCAGCTCCACTGTGTTTGATATCCATAATATAGGTATCATAAAGCCTTTCCTGGCAAGGCTCTCAAGCAATAACCTGATTTAAATGAGGAGAAGTGGAGTCATACAGATGCTGTTGGATGCTCATGGCCAGAAAACCCCATTCAAAGGATTTATTTGGGCACAAAAAATTCTGTGTTCTCCAATGGATGGGAGCTGCTGTCCTGCCAAGGAATGATTTGAAGGATGCCTCATCACTGCGGAGAGTTTTTCCCAAGGAAGAGATCAGGGAATTGTGGCATTTCTTGGCAAAGGCATGACAAAGATCCTGAGGCTGGCGCTGGACGAAATGGGCTTGGCAGAGAGATGCAATTAGTGCTGAGGCTAATTAAATGCTTGGCACGGGAGGATGGAGAGGTCACCTTCTTCCTTCAAGGCCTTCAAGATAGGATTGTATGGATCAAAGCTCTTTTTTGCTCAAGGGAAACAGGGTGGGTTTGTGTCAAGATGATCTCTTTTGGGTTAAAACCTGCAAACCCACCATGCCCAGCTCATCCTGGTGGCCAAAACAACCAACATGGTGCAGCATCAAATGAGAATAACTGATCAAATTCCTGCTAGCAGAGCTGGAAGCGCTGAGGGAACTGATTTAAAACTGTTTGCGCAGTCGTAAGACTTCCAGTTTTACGGCTGGAGCTCCCCGATGCTCCAATATTAGAATTAAAAAGAAACAGGCGTTGATGCAAGAAAGAAAATATTCTGCTCCTGATTTAAAGACTAGCGAATTGCTAAATATTTTTATTAGTGGCAAATTTGCAGCTTGCTGGAACTAATTTCACGCCCGGTAGATATGGAGCTTAAGCTGGGAATGGCGTTAAATTACTGTCTTGTAAGGGTGTTTAAGCCTTATGATGGGGATCTGTTGGATGGTGGGGACCTAGCTGGGGACCCCTTTTTTGGGGGGATTCCTCGTGGGTTGGGAGTCTGGAGATGGTGGCTGGGGGAAAGAGCGTCACTACAAACATATCATTTTCATCCTTGGCGCCATAGGAACCACCAGTCCCCCTCATTTGCATAAATTTGCCTATGGGGGTTTGCTGCGAACCAGTGTGGTCATGAGGCCCCAAGATCCTTCAGCCTGCAAAGATGTTGTTTATATTTTAGGGATATTTTTGGCATATTTTGGAGATTATTCAGGATAGCCAGCATTCTGTTGATTTTGTTAATTTTAAAATTTATTTAATCAATTATAAAAATATGCTGAATTGACTTACAAAATAAATTTATTTTAATTGATTTTTTATTTAGAATATTCCAGGTTTAGTTGATTTAAGAGATGGCTAAAGGTTGGAACGACTGAGAGCCACTTGCCCTCTGCACCCATTTTTTCCTTGTTTGCTTTGTCAGCCAGATGTTTTACAGCTTGCCAATGGTTTTCCAGCCCAAATCCCTCCCTCCTCCTTCTGCAAAGTCTCTGAGTGCACAGGAAACCGCCCAAATTAACGCTGGGGAAAAACCCATCCTGTTTCAGCTTACCCAGATACAAACTGGGACAGGTGCAGGTGTAGGCTCAGAGGATGTGGAGCTCGAGAAAGCAAAGCGAAGGCGTCAAGAGGATCCAATTACTTCTCTAAAAATACTTCCAGGAGGGTGGCAGTGGTAAACAAGAGCTATTTAAATCCCTCAGTCCACTTTCTGTGATGGGAAAATAGGAGGTTAAAGAGTTCTTCCCAACTTACTCGGAGGACACATAACAGCTGAGAAGCACTGAGTTGTCCTTTTCCAAAGAGACAACCCCCCAAAAAAATAAAATTAAAATAATAGGAGAGGGTTAGTAATGGCTCCAGTGGGGATAGAGCTCTCTCTCACTTCAGATTATCTTTTTCTAGCTGATGGCGGAAATCAATTTTAATCATCCTGACAGGAAATGAGGATGTAAGACTTCAAACAGAATAAATCCTGCAACACTCAAAAAAATAATAAAATGGAATATAAAGTCACTTTTTAGATGGAAAAAAATCCCATCCCAGCAAATGGAAATGCCTCTAAAAACCCCAAAAGGCCCTGGTTGGTAGGAGGAGAGAAAACATTTCCTGCTGTGGGACAAGATTGACCTGAACTGAAAATCACTTGGAGAAGGTGGATGGAGGAAGACAGAGAGGAAGACAGAGTGTCTCTGACATCACATCTTATGGTTCCTCTTATGGTTCATATCACTCCCAAGGGGGAGGAAGTTGGTAATTTTTTGGTTTTGGTGACTTGTCACAGTAAGTGCAACTTTAGTTCAGCCCAGTAAATTTACAGATCGGTGCAAATAAGGTTTTTGATACTTGGCTCTCCAAAGTTCAAACAACTGCAGCGATTTCCCTAAAAACCCTACAAAAGGAAAGTTCCTACAGTTTTCTCCTGGGGATGTTTTAATGTCATCACGCCCACATGGGATGATGTGTCCCCATAGAGTCAACATGGGTTGTTATTGTGGTAAAATGTGTTCCAACCAAGGAGAGGAAGGAGGAGAAAAACTATCTGAGAGGCTGAAATTTGGCTGTAGAGACCTCCATGATTGCTGCAAAGGATAGAGAAGAGGCAAAGCTAAAGGAAGGAGGTAAAGAATCCATGGAAAATGAGTATAAGAAAAAAGAGGGAAAAAAGAAAGATAAGAACAAGGTCTGGGGAAATGGTAAAAATTAAAATTTGCTTTCATAAGCGCATTCCTAAAGTCTCTAAAGCCCACAGTCAAACGTTTTTCCAAGAAACTTCTGTTTCTCATACATTTCCCCAAGAAATGCTATTTCCCACCAATCTTACCTTTAAACGAGTATCTCTACGGGTCCTCCTTACATCATCACTTGGAAACTTTACACCTTTACCTGTGTCAACTTCTTCTTCCTTCCAGCCCAAGAGCTTTCAGGTGAGAAACCAAGGAGCCATTGATAATGAAACCCACGATGCTTCATTTTAAGTGACTCATCATCATTAGTTCTCTTGGTATTCTTCATAATGGCATTAATTACCGGCCACTCATTAGACTTTAATGTGCCCATAAGATGTTCATCCGTCGTAATTCCATCGCAATTGAGCCGTCAGTAATGTCTCCTTACTGGAAGGGGTTGAGCGATGGCAATGTCTGCCCATGGTGGGATGCTGGGTGACTGGAAGCAGCCAACAATGCTGGAATGGCCCAGATTTATTGCTGAGATCCCCAGGATTTTCAGGCAGGTGGTTTTTTGGCAGTCAAGCCTGTTTGCAGTTTTTATTTGGGTTTTGTTCTTGGCTCCTTGCAGCACCTTTGTTCTCACCCTTTTTTCATTTGACATATATTGATTTTTTTCCCTCTGTTCCCTGGGCAGCAGCTTGGAAATGATGCAGTTGTTTTTGTTTTTGTTGTTGTTGTTGTTTGTTTGGGTTTTTTAAAAATTAATTTCCTTCCCTACTTGTGTGTGACAGTGGGGAAATTAATCATGATGGGAACTGGTTGTGTCGCTGTTGAACCGCTAGCAGAGAGAAGGAGGCAAGCTCTTCAGTGTGGCCAAAAAGGTGTCTTTTATTAATTAATTCCAATTTATATAGACTTTCAAAGGTCACCCAGATTGGTCAGTTCAAAACCGCCCCCCAGGCCGACTGGCCCAGCTTGAATGTCCATATCTCGAGAGACCGTTCCAAACAACATCCAAACTTTATCTTTGTTTATAAAACACAAGAAGAAGAGAGAAAGAATTCTCACGGGAAAGGTCTGTGCTCGCCACACGGTTGGGCCTAAATCTGCTGAGTCAAAGCACTGTGTGACTCCTGGCAGTTTACTTCAAAAGCCACAGTGTTACCCTTAAACTCACCTCTCCCTGACTCCTGAGCACGTGGGATTTGTATTTTATATCTCCAAATTAAATTTGGGATTTTCACACACCTCAGGGTCGTTGGTAAAAAGGATGTTCTTGTGTATCCAACCCTCGTGGTGCTCAGTCAGCTCACGGCTTCATCCTAGCGCCTGTGGACAGCTGAAGGATGGAGAACACCCTGCTTTCAGGGGCTTCCCTGGGCTGCACCACCCCTTCAGCTGTTTCTCCTAATATTCAACCTGATCTTTTAATTGCTGGCAAAATTAATGGCCAAAAAAGAAAAAAAGAAAAAAGGAGATGAATCCTTCCTGACTTCGTTGTGCTTCCCAAACCCCACCAGTTGCCCTGTGCTCTGCAAGGGCACCATTTCATTTCAACCCAGGGGTTTTGGTCTCAGATCTCAGGAGATTTCCATCCCAAAGGATGCATAAAATTTATCTTGCTTTCCTTCACTGGCAGAGAAGATATTATGTAATGCTTTGGTTTTCTCAGGTCCACCAGCAACTCCCTGAGACAGCTCTGGCAGCCAAGGATATGAATCATTCAGATGGTATTTAAGATCCTTCAGGTAACCTGTACAAGAAAAAAAAAATTAAAAGGCGGCTAATCAAATGGCTTTGAGGGCTGTAAAAAAGCAGAATTCAATCCCTGCAAACTTTCCAGGATGTAATTTCAGAAGACATCAAAGATGACACGAACCTAAGAAAGTAAAACTACTCAAAATTCAAAGTTTATAGTCCATCTGTCTCTTTGCTTCAGGGAGCTGGTATTAAATTTATTGCTAAATAAAACAAATAAGCCTAGGAAAAGTCAGCGTTGAAATCTGCATACTCGTAAGAGAATTAGCAGAGCTCTCTTGTTATGATGGCTGCTTCTCAATTTGCATCTTTAAAGAGTTGTGACCATCTCTCCGCTTCTCCCTTGGCTGGCTCCTCGGCAGCCAGGCTGCTGCTGGCACAGCTGGGTGGAGAGAAGTGCAGGTGAAGGTTGAGCTCCCACCATGGCTGAACCGCAAAGAGGATGGGCAATGCATGCTGAAGCCCAGCCAAGGTGAAGAAACATCTCAGGTGGAGTCAAAGTTTTAAAAGGGGAGGATTCAGCATCTCCATGCTGTGTTTGCTGACTGTCTGGTACCCAACCACTGCAGATATCCCAGGGGATAAATTGTAGGGAGGCTCAGCCCGTTAACCAGCACTGGTTTTGTTTTTACAGTATTTATACAAGGTGTGGCTTTACAATTATTTATAATTTTTGTTTCCCTCCATGGGTATCCCTCCAGCCTATCCCTGTCTCAATCAGCTGATATTGCTTCTGGAAAATAGACTCCAAAGCTTGTTCAAGTGCTGGAGGTAAGTCACTTTAAACATCCAGAGCTTTCTTTTTTTTCTTTTTTTTATTAATTTTTTTCAAAATTTATCCCTGGAAATGCTTGGGAAAGGATCAGTCAGTCAGATGCTTTCAGTAACTTTGCACAGGAGAGCCTGAAGGAGCAGCAAGAACCAGCCGCAGACTTATTATGCCTTGAAATTAAACATTTAAGAGGAGTAAGTTGGCAGCAGGGATTTTCTAATCAAAATATATATAACCTGCCATTTATCCAGCATTTGCCCTCTGGAAGGACCCCAAAATGCTTTCCTGGCTCAACAAGCCATTGTTAACCCCCGCTCAACCTGTGTAGGGAGGGGAGAAATCCCATTTTTTTAGGTGTTTTCCCACACAATCCCAGCTGCTTGGTGGAGGCATCAATCGGGGGAAATCCTTTCTTTTGGCTTTAGCTTTCTTTATCATCAATCCATCAATTTCACACAAGAAATAAACCTAATCTTATTTAATCTTGCATGGGAAAACTTCTGGGAATATAGAGCCGTCCTGGCATTGATCACTTAGTCTTAATACATCCTCCTTGTCCCTATGGATTATCGATAAACCCTTTAATTATATTCTCCCATGTATTTATCTATCAGTTCTTGTGAAATTGGCATAGCGTTACATGCTCATATGTGTGTCTGAGATTATTTAAAATGCACGGTGGCTTCAAAAATAACGTTGTTGTCTTGGTGTCGTAAATCTTTTGGGGTTGACTCTCTTTTTATTCCCGAAAATCATGTGCACAGGTTAAAAGAGGAATTGTCCTGTGAAGCACCAAAACCAGAGGGAAATCAAGTTGTAGAGAAATTTTCCGTGAGCTGAAAAGTTAAAATCTGGGGAATCCTTTAATTTCATCCCACATTTGCTACAAGCATTGTTGGGTTTGTACAGACAACTGTCCCTGTGGTGCTTTTAAGGCTGCATTGGTTGATGCTGAATTTTCTTCTAACTTCTTGAAACTCATTACTGGAGAGGGCTTGGAAAGGTGCAGGAAAATATCCAGGTCTGAAATATCTCCTAAAAATCCAACACAAATTTTAATGAGTGATCTGCTTTATGCATCATCACCAGATCCAAGAGTTGTGCCTGAGCCAGAGGGATGAAGGGCTGGTTGGTACCACTGACAGCTTGGAGAAACACCCGACCTGAAACAAGTCCTAAATTATCTTTAGGGATTCCTTTTTAGCATCTTTTAACTCCTGAGGGGGGTCGGACACCCTCCTGTAAGCAGTTTGGAAGGGACATCATATCCCTCTGACCTGCTGCAGTGCTTAAGCCAGGCTCAGCAGCAAGGCCACATCCCAACCCCTGCCTTGTTAGTAACATCTCTCGCTGAAAAATTTACTCAGTTTTGCTCTTATACATCTTGCGGAGAATCCCGTCACAGTTTTCTCAGAGAAATCCGACACGAGCAATAATGCAATCTTGGAAAGAGAATTGAATTATTTATGGAGGAGCAGTCAAATGACGGAGACTAAACCTCTATATTTTATGTAATTTGTTTTCTCCTGAAGCCTGTTATGTAAAAATGTAAATATTGCTGGTTATATATGTCGCTGCTCTTGCCAAATGTTTAATATTTTATCAAACCTGCTCTGAGTACTTGTCTCTTTTGGAAAGGACCCATCCACGTCCTCTGGAATAAGTGCCAACGAGTTTGTGGCAATTATATATTTGCAACACTGACTGCACGTGTGCAAAAAAATCTCCCTCCGGTCTGGGGCATGGAAATGGCACGACACCCAGAATCTTGGGGAATTTTAAGTGGAGATGGTTTAATTTAAGGGAGGTTTTCCAGCAATCTGGATTGGGATAGGCGTGGAATAAGGAGTCTGAAGGAGGATTTCCTGGTTTTGGGGTTTGGGGTTTTTCCTGCTGCAGTCACCGTAGGGTGGTCCAGGCTGGGAAGAAGTGAGTTGGTACCCAAACTCTTCTCAGTAAGGATGTTGCTGAACACTCCTGGTCCTGGAGATCTGGCAGTTCAGGGCTTGTGGGGTGAGATCTGACCAAAAAAAAAAAAAAAAATCATTCAGTAATGACCTGTTGCAGCAGAAAGATGCTTTTTTTCTGGGGAGAACTACGAGATTGAGTGCAGGAGAATTTTAATTTCTCACAGAAAATATTCCAACAAGCTCCCATGGCTGGATGATGAAGTGGCCAATCCAAGTGGGAAATCAGGCACTGTTACTTTTTTAACCAGGGATGATAATTAACCTCTGGAAAAAGCTCTCAAGGGAAGAAGCAGCTCTTGCCTTTGTGAAGGAAAAATCTGGGCCTGGATACTTTTCCTGGAGTTCAAATGTGAGATTCCAAAACCAGTGGAGGAATTGCTTTGGCGATTGGTAACAGAAATTGGGTAAGATAAACGAGGGATGCTCAAGGAGCGAATGTGGGATGCTTGAGGAATGAACTTGGGATGCTCGAGGAGTGAATGTGAGGAGCTTGTTGCTGCTGGCTCCAGAAGAACTATCTCTGCACCATGAGAACCCTAAAATTTGGAGCATTTGGATATTTTTGGCAATGATGTGGCCTAAAATATGCCCCACATGTGCCTGCTCTTTTACATCCCCTTTTTTTTCCAAGATGAGATGCGAGAAAGATGAGATGCCAAATGTGGATGATCCAGTGGTCCTTTGATATCATCGTGATGGGGTTTCCATCTGCCTCCCCTTCTCTCTTCCTTTCCAATTCTCCGGCTTCTGCAAAACCCGAAATATTTTCTGTCTGGCATCCCCAGCTGGTTGAAACAACCGGCGACAGCTTTATGGCTCCTCATCTTTGCTCGCTTCTGTGGAATAGTAATAAGGGAGGGGAAAACCGTCCTGTCGGCTGATTTACAAGGCAAGAAATTCCTATAAATCATTCCAACATCTCCGAAGGACTGGGGGGATGCTCTGAGTTCCTGCTGGTTTTCCCAGTGATGCTGTGCAGTGATTTCTTTTTTCTTCTTTGGAGGGGGGTGGGTGCATCCCAACCACCCACGGCATCTCTCTGTTATTTTACTGATGGATTCCAAGTGGGATCCATCTATTTTCTGTCGCTCTTCCTTGGCCAACCCAAAGGACATCCGTGGATGTTAGAGCCTTCTCCCAAGTAGGAGGGGCAAATGTTGGAGCATATATTTTCTGTTAGGACTTATTTTTGGGATAAGGCAAAAGGAGTGATTTAGGAATGTTGATTTGCAAGTGGCCATTTGTCCTGGAAAACTGAAGATGAAAAATTAAAGTGTTTTGAGTTCCCGGCCTTAAATTTAAGTTTCTTTTTCCACCTTTCCCATTGTATCCCTGACCCTCTGGCCATCCCTTACCTCCCGTTTAGTGCCATTGGCTCATACATCCCTCTGTAACTCGTCAGAGCCAATTTTATCCTATTCCTTAACCTATTAACCTTAATCTATTCCAAAGGAATTTTGGGGCTGCCATCAGTGACTCCGTCCCCCATGAATATCCTTAGAAAATGGGCAGAAATCCAGCGTTTCTCATTAAATCCATTCCTGATGGCATTTTTCATTAGGGAAGGGGTTGGAAAATTGGGAGAAAAAACCGTAGCCAGACTGATCCAGAAAAATCCATCCCTATGGCTTTTGCAATAAAATGTAATTTTATTTTGGGAAATTTTGGCTATAGGACCCATTGTTCCCAATGAAAGTGATTCCAGGAAAACCTCATCTTCAGATCTATGGGAGAGAGAAGGGCAGTGGATGTCTCATGCAGACCAAAATTTGGGTAGGGGGAGCTCGGCCAGAAGCCCCCTCCCCGAAATTAACAACAATTAATAGACACTTCCAAAATAAGAGTGTGTTGCCGGGGGATAATACCACAGGAAGGGTTTGGGGTGGGGTTTCATGGGGTACCCGAAATATCAAGGCTGTGCAGGGGGGTAGATGGGTTTGTTGATGGAGGGAGCCCGGGGTTGGGGTCAGGGGAGCCCAAGGCCACTGAAGCCCCTCTGAATCTGTCTGGGACGG
>VZRM01005384.1:271267-292134 GCA_013397955.1 Grantiella picta
TATATATATATATGTTGGATACACATTGAATGTGTTGGATATATTACATTATATCCATCGATTGGATATATTATGTTGGATGATTATTTTGCATATTATATATATGCATATATATATATGTGTGTGTGTATGTATATAGGATATCCATTGAATATATTGGATATATTGCATTATATGCAGCCACTGAAAATATTATATGAATATATAATGTTATTATGTGAATATATATGTTATATCCTTATAGCCACACTATTATATCAATTTAATATTATATCCATTGGAAATATATGGTATGATATATCCAATATATGAATCCAATATATTTTTATATACATCCTCTTTCTCTGTCTTTTGCCCCCCAGTATCCTCTCTCTTTCTATGTATAGGATGGGTATATAAATGTTCTTTTAATGTGTATATGTAATGATCCAATTATCTTTATCTTGGATGCTGCTCTTCGCATATTCATTGTGCTGAAGAACTCCAACTCTTCTGGGTGTTAAACCACTGGAATATGGATTTGCCCACCAAACCGGGGGAGCAAATCTTGTCGTATCTCAGGAAAAGCCCTTTTTTTGTTTAAAAATGCTTCTGAACACCTCCTGGCTGACACTGCATCCTTCACTGATCATTGTATCCCATGGCTTCCTATAGCTCTGTCTTGCACACATCCCTTGTCTCCCAAAAACTGCCTGTGCCTCATGAGGGAAAAAAAAAATTAAATCGTTTTAGGCATAGGAACAAGGGTTTGTCAATGTAGATATATCGCTCATATATAAAAATAAAAATATATCAATATATTTCCACTCATAGTAGTGGAAATACTGAACTACACCTCCTTCCAGGAGCCGTGAGGAATTCCCATGTGCCATTCCCACCCATGAGCTGCTCACCCTTACTCCCCTTAAGAGATAAAAAGAGAGAAAATTCATTTCAAAACCTGCAAAATGTGTCTTTTTGAGACACTACCCGACCTCCAAGCCTTACCTTCCAGCGCAGTGTGTGTATTTGTCTAGAAAAATACATTTTTAGGTCCTTTGTGAAACAGTCTGAAGGTACTGACTGCCTTTGCAAAGCTGGGGTGACTCCTGACGGGGAGACCTTAGCTTTGATTTCATCAACTGCAGCTGCCACGTGGGGTTTAGAAAGCAGAAAAGCATCTAAAATTGGGATGGCAAAACCGGGGGCAGTGGCAGTGGTGGCAGCTTGGGCCGGACGGCGCTGCAAGCCGTGTGTTCTAGCATCTCATCTGGGGCAGAATCCTGGCTTTTTTGCCAAGGCGGCTGCCAGCTGCTGCTGCAGAGCTCCATTAACCCAGCGCCGGGAGCCGCCGGGTCTCCGTTTCGGTTCCTTGCTTGCTCTTGCTAATTTTCGCCCTGTCCTTCCGGGGCTCCCAGTCAGCTGGCACTCGGCCGGGCTGGATGTGCGCCATTGCCTTCATCCTTGTTTGCCAAGCATCCTCATCCTCGTTATTCTCACCATTTGGGTTTGGGGGTTGCGTCCCTCCAAGCTTTCAGCCACGTTTCCAAAGATTTTGAGAGCATCCGTGTCTTCCCATGTGATCTTCCTTCTCTGGGAATGCTTATTCATCGGAATAATTCAGGATATTATTTGGGTTTATTTCGGCGGAGAGCCTTGATGGTGGCAGGCTGGTGCAACCCGATGAGCCAAAATCCTTAATTATTGCAGGCATGACCTTGCTGGGATGAGTGACCAGACGGCCAGGGATGCTCACTTCCCAAAAAAAAACCTAGGACAGACTTGATGCTGGGTCTCCTGACGAAGTCAGCACTTCCCAACTTTAATTAGGCACCCCTCATTAAGCACAGAGCTCGTATAACTGTGGCCCAAACTTCCCCAGTGCTGGACTGTGACATTATGGCACTTAAATGCATGGAAAAGGAGGCCAGAGTGGTTGCAGAGCATCACATCTCACCCTGTCAGAGCTGCATCCTTGTTAAAGTAATTAGAAAACCATTTTGCAATTAATATTTTTTTAGGATGCAGTATTGAATGGGGCTTTAGCAACACTTAGGTCTTAATTTATCTTCATCCCAAGGCAGAAAATTGTTGTAATGTGGCTTCCTTGTCTTCAAAGCTGAACAGAGGAATTATTTGCTGTTCGGTTTGGAAATTGGGTGTAATTTGGGTGGGTGGTTGGGGACCGGGTTTTTCCTCCAGCTGTTGCATTACTATTAGGTTTGCAGGAAATTCACAATTTTTCTTTTCACTTTCTCTTTCCTAGTGTTACTGCTGAGGATTAAATTTAGCTCAGGTGTGCCAAGGGAGTGGTGAAAAATTTTATGTTTCTAGGAAAAATCACCTGTTTTTTAAAATATGAAGTAAAAGAAAAGCAGTGAACTGAATTTCAAAGCATGAGGCTTTTAAAAAAAAAGTATTTTTGAAGCTGGGTAAAGACTGGATTACTCTGCACTCCAAACATCTGGTTTGCCGATACAGACAGGTGTCAAAAAAAACCCCAAGCCCCAAAAACCACCCAAATCTTGAGGCTTTCTGATGAGCTCGGGAAATAAACACAGAGTTTTAGGAAGGTTTTGGTTGTTTTGGGGTTGCTGGAAACCTTAGTTAAAAGCTGAATATCCCTTGAAAAGGAGCATCACCATTTAACAACCAAACCCTTGGTGTTGGGGCTTGGTGCAGAAGTTACTAGCAGTGTGTTTTGCAAGCAATTTTCAATAAAAATCACTTTTTGAGCAAAATATCACTGAATTCACATGCTCGAGCTGTGTCACGAGTTAAATGGTAGCAACAAATTATTTTTGCAGAAAAGACACACCATGGGTGGAAATAGTCCATGGGCTTTTGGGGAGCTGAGCTGACTTCCAGGCATGCCTGTACCATGCAGGCAGCAGGATGCAGACAGCCCCAGGCTGCCCTTAGCTCTGGAGCCAGGAGGGATGGACCTTTTGTGATCCAAACTGTGCCAGAAAATGTCTGTTTTTCCCAGCTAGTTCAGTCACGTTAATATAAAAACCCATTGCCGCCTCGCTGGAGGGGCTGTGGAGCAGTGCAGGACCTTGCCAGGCTGTTGGCAGCCTGGGAGACATAAAAATTAGCATTTTTAGAAAAGCTGGATGAAAATGGAGAGTTGCTGAGCTTTGCTCTTAGCCAGTGTCTTTGCCTTGGTCCTGACTAACACCTTCAGTTTGCTCTGCGAGTGGCCTTGGTTGGTTCTGAGCCAGCAGCCCTGGACTGATTCCAGCTGACATCCCTGCTTTGGTTTTAATTGTCACAGAATCCCAGAGTGGTTTGGGTTGGAATGAACCTTAGAGATCATCCAGTTCCACCTCCCTGCCATGGGCAGGGACACCTTCCACTATCCCAGGTTGCTCCAAGCCTCATCCAGCCTGGCCTTGGACACTTCCAGGGATCCAGGGGCAGCCACAGCTTCTCTGGGCACCCTGTGCCAGGGCCTGCCCACCCTCACAGGGAGAATTCCTTCCCAATATCCCATCTCTCCCTGCCCTCTGGCAGTGGGAAGCCATTCCCTGTATCCTGTCCCACCATCCCTTGTCTAAAGTCCCTCTCCAGCTCTCCTGGATCCCCTTTAGGCACTGGCAGAGGCTCTAAGCTCTCCCCAGAGACTTCTCCAGATGAACACCCCCAGCTCTCCCAGCCTTTCCTCCCAGCAGAGCTGCTCCATCCCCCTGGTGTCTCCTCTGGACTCTCTCCAGCAGCTCCAGGTCGTTCCTGGGCTGGGAGCCCCGAGCTGGAGGCAGCTCTGCAGGTGGGATCTCCCCTGAGCAGGGCAGAGGGGCAGAATCCTCCCCTCCCCTGCTGCCCAGGCTGGGGGATCAGCCCAGCACAGGGAGGGTTCTGGGCCAGGGCATGTCCAGCTCTCACCCAGCAGCACCCCAAGGGCTTCTCTGGTTTTATTTCCCCTTTTCCATTCAGTGGGAGCTTCATCTGACTGCCACTTCTCAAATGTGATGGATGGTGTCTTGACCACTTCCTCAGCCATCTCCCTCAGGAAATGCATCCAATGGATGCATCTTAGCAGGTTCTACGGATTTATGCACCTTCAGGTTCCTTGGATGTTCTTGAACCTGATTTACATCAGGCACTGAGCATCCTTGATCTTAGCCAGATCCTTGCTTTGGCCCTTGTGAGCATCCTCGCTTTGTGTTTAGCTGGAAGTTTTAGTTGGGTAAGAGCTAACATCCCTGGATTGATTCTGGTATCCTTGAGCTGATTCTACCCAGCATCCTCAGTTTGGTCCTTTTGGGCATCCCTGACTTCATACCGTTCCCACACTTTGATTACAAACATCACTTTGCTCTTCATCAGCATCCTTGGTTTAAATTAACACAATTTCCAGCGTATATATGTAAAAAACCCCTGTATATATAGATAGATATATATATAGATATCTAGTTGTAGATATATAGGGGCATTTTTTCTGCCCATTCCCGTTTTTTACAGCAGTTTTTAATGGGGGATCATCCCGGTGAGGGATGGGCAGCACTTCCCCAGCTGGTGTTAATGCAGGGGGAATGTTGGTCGTGTATGCATTGAGACTTGACAAGGTCAAGCCAAGAGTTTGTTTTTCTTAAAAAAACGAGCAAATATTACCAACAAGTTGTGTTTCACCCAGTTGAATAGCACGTCAGGATGAGCATCCCCAATCCCACATCAGCCCTGCCTTTTGCAGCCCTTGACTGAAAATTCAAGCAAAACTTTACAAAAGGAGTCCTTTTTTCTGCCTTTTTGGGGATGCTCCAGCTTTAGCTCGGCGATGCCGGCACCTCTCTGCTCCCACATCCATGGAAAACTGCGGCAGCCGCTCGCCTTCTCGGGTTGTAAAGATAATTAAGTTGCATTTCTGTGCGTTGTTTACTGTTCCTCTGATCCAACTGTTCCCCCGAGACTCCAGCTCAGGGCTCGTTTTTGTTTTGCAAACCTCCTCGCGAGTGTGCCCTTCACTCTGCTTCGGGAACAATTTTAATTTTACTATTATTAAACCATCCCAGACGTTGCCTTATTATGTGCCTCGGAGCTGAAATTCCTGAAGGAGGGGGGGAACACGCCTCGCATCTGGGCTTGTTCTGCAGATGTTTGCTCTGCTCTAGGAAGGAGCAGACAGACATTAAAGGCTGCTGTTGGAGCGATTTTGCCCCGGGATGGGTTTGCACAGGTCGGCGCAGCGTGGAAATGGCTCTGGCGCAAAGAGGAACCCCGAAACTGCATTCGTCCCAAGGCAGGAGATGGGTGTGAAAAGATCTTGTCTTGGCTTTCTTTGGAAAGCAATTAATAGTTTTTATCCTGAAAGAGCAATTTAAAAAAGAGAACGATAATTAAAAATTAATTAAATAAATGAAATGAAATGAATAGGAAGGATCTGCGCCGCTCACCTGGCGAGCCAAACCCAGGAATTTTGGCACAGCTTCACGATCAAGCCCTATTTTGCACTTTTTATACTCTGAAGTGAGATCCCAAGATCCTCCCAGACACCCAGCAGTGCAGTGCAGGGCCTGAGGTGCAGGAAGGATGGATTTTGCCATGTGGCTGCAGGGTGCTGGCATGTGCAGCCACAGGTTTGCATGCATATTGCGTATTTGCCTGTGTGTTTGCACACGCGTGTTCCACACGTTTGCATTGGCCTGTGCATGTTCCTGCGGCGTTTTTCCATTCACATGTTGCCGTGTTCATGTTCACATGTGCACTGACCTGTTCACAACCGTGCATTGGCCTCCCTGGCTGTGGTTCTGCATGTTTGCACGTGTGTGCGCCTGCATTTCCACGTGCATTTCCAGGTGTGTTCGCACACTTCCCGTTTCTCCCGTGCAGCACATTTGCAATGCACAGCCATATTTGCATATATGCAAACACATCCACGGGCACATCAATCTGCATAGCAAAACACATCCATTTTTGCCCACTAAGGCCTGGCGGAGCAGAGCTGTGTGCACTGAGCTGTCCTCACTCGTGGCCATTCCCACATGCAGCTCTCCTGATTTACACACCCTCAATAACTTTCCTCCCATTATCCCTAACCCATAGACTCTGGGAAGTTTAATTTCTTCTGTCTGGTAATCACCATTAAATAGAAATTGTCTTTTTCTGTGTAAACACGTCATTAGTGAAGCTGCTTTCTGCAGGGTCCAGATTTCATTTTTATTAAAATGAAACATTTTTTCGGCTCCTCACTGTGTCCGGAGATGAAGAGGATAATTTTAACCCGTTGGGTTGGCCACAGATAATTGCACCAGCGTTTGATTGGGGCGATTAGGGAAATATCTTCTTTTCATGCAGAATTTGCATTTTTCCCTCTTCCTTCTCTGGAGCAGAATCGTGCTTTTCCTAGCCAGCCAGGTTTAATGATTGTTATCCATCCTAACGAACAGCTTTTCATCTTCACTTTATTGACTTCTTTTTTAGCTGGGATGGGCTGAAAACCAGGCCCAGGTAAAAACTCGGGGTGGGGACAAGCACCAAATTTCGGCTGCTTTTTGTGAGGTTGGTGCTCAATAAGGGGAAATGTTTTTTTTTTTTTTTTTNGGGGTGATGCAGTGGAGTTTTGCAGGGAGAGAGAGGTGGGTTCAGTGCCAGCAAACAGCTGCCAGCATCTTCCTTTGCCAGTTGTGGAAATTCCACATCCCCCCAAATTCATGTTCTGTAGGGCTTTTCCGGTGGTCCCAGTGGGCTGCCTCTGCCTCTCAGCAGGTACTGCTGGGAAAAGACCTTTTCCCCACTAAATACCCAAGAAAATACTGAAGCTCACACATATATAAATCCATCTATTTGGTATATCTCACATCAGACAAATAATATATGGGAATGATGGAAAATACGCATGAGAATTATATGTAATGTATGTTATTCCTATTACATCATAGATAAATAACCATATAAAGGAATAACAGATAATAATTTATTGTTACCATATTTTATAATTAGTATCATATAGTATCATAAAAATAAATAGGACTAATGTATAATCTATTGCTGGAATTTAATATGCATTACTCAAATTTATAACCTGTAGTGTATATAACATATAACATTTATAACATGTAATGCTAGAGAACAGCTAAACTTCTATAAATATAATCTATAGCATAAAACATATAAGATATATAGTGGCATTAGGTGATGTGGTGGCCTCTTCCCTCTCCCTGAATTTCACCCTGGATTACTCAAAAAACCCCGAATTAATTCTGAATATACACATATACACACCATATACAATCCATTCGCTCCCTCTGCCTTTGAAAACCAAGTTCACCCTTCCTGTGCTACCTGGAAAAATCCCATTTTCGGCCACGTGGAACAGCCCGACTCCCCCAAATCCACCTCTCAGCAGCTTCCCTGCTGGGATGGGGGTCCAGCCTCTCCCCCTGCCCCTCTCCTGCTGCTGCTTTCCCTTATTTATTTAAAATCCCAGCCCGAGGAGCGTGGCCAGAGCCGGCCGCTCGCCGCTCCGCTGCTGTTTGCACAAGCCCACTGGGGGCCAGCGAGGGATTGTGGGGCGATGGGAAAGCTGCTCTGCGAGGCTTTTTCCAACCTCTTTTTTCCCAAACTGCACCGACCAGCTTGCTTTCTGCTTGCTCTTTTTCCGCCTTTCCTCGCTTTACTCGCTTTCCCTTGCTCTCCCCTCACCTTCTCCTTGCCTTTTCGTTTTGCTTTTCCTCCCCTTTTTCTTGCTTTTCTTGTCTTCCGCTTTTTCATGCTATTTTTTTTTTTTTTTAATGTGGAGGCATGTAAACAGCCAGGCCTCCACTCCCAGCTAGGAGTTCGAGGTGAAAAACACCCTTTTTGGGCCCAGAGGCTTGTTTTTTACCCCGATTTTTGGGGGTTCGGGGGGACATTGCTGCCAAAGGAAGGCATCACTGGGTAAGTAAATCCCCACGGTTGCTTCTACACCCCATGGAGTCCCACTAACATCCACGATGCCCCAAACAGAGGTTTTCTCAAAATGCAAGCAGGACTGTGGCTTGGTCTTTTAGAAAAATGAAATTAATGCAGTACCCTCGTGATTTGGGAGAAAAAACAGCGGAAATGGTTATTTGTGGCACGTTGTCTGTGTCACCTGAAGTTTTGCAGCTGGGACTGGGGGGAGAGCAAAGGCTGAATTGTGCAGGAAACTTAACCCTTGTTCCGGACATGGCTGAACTGATCCAGCTCTTCCAGAGCTGCAAACACATGGGATCAAGTTGGAAAAACATCGAACCAACCCATGGCATCCCATGGCAAAGTCTTCCAACCCTCAGCACTCCTCTGGTGCTGCTGGAGAGGAAGTTTGTTGTTGTTGCCAACAAAACAGTCGCAGTAACTCTGTGTTGTTCTGACACTTTGAATGGATTCCCTCTTCCATTTTTCCTTTGGGAACTCAAGTTTAATGATTGGAATCTTCCTTTGTGACGAGGAATATTCACATCCCCTTCTAACTCGTGATCCTTTTATTATTGCTTAGGTTTTCCTAGCTGACCAACCCCTGCGCTTGTGATCCCAAATTTACTCCTCATTCATTAGTAAAACATGATTTATTTTCCTTTGAGTGTGGCTTTTCCCTATCTGGGCTGAGCAGTTTTGCGCAACACCAACTCCAAAAGTTGCTTTAAACCTGTTTGGAGCTCTTGCTGCCACTGAACAGGGGATTCTCTGCCTGAGCATCATTAGTGCTGGGGCCTGATGATTATTATTATTATTTAATATTTCTTGACTGATTGCAGTGCATTTTGAGCAAATAAACTTAAGTCTTAGAAGCATTTTTTTTAAAAAAAAAGATGCAGAAATGGATATTTTATCTGTTAGCCCTGGATGATCAACTCCTTGCCCCAATGGCAGTGTCCATGGGGCCAGTTCCAAGGCTGGGTGGTGAGAGGTGATTCCACAAACCAGGATTAATCTTTGTCTTTAATTTAGAAGTTACTTAGGTGATTGAATTAGAAGATAATGCATATTATTAAATTATAAAATCGTGATTAAATGAGAAAATAATTCATATTTTGAATTTAATTCTAAATTTAAATTTTAAAATTTGTGGACTTATTATTGGCTTGGGAATAATTGGCTTTCCCATCCAGCTGTGGGAAAACATCTGTAAGGATGTTAAACCCTGGCAGAGGTCTTGAAATTAAGGTTTTTTCCTCCAAAACCCTCAAACCCACCAAAACACAGATGCAAAGCCAGGGATTTGAGGATTGAAATTAGTGTAAGGTTTAATTCTGATATTTTCAAACGCCAGAGTTTACGTTCCCATGGCAACCGGTATTTTTATCCTCTTGGTTCAGCGCTTGTGAGGTGGATCTGTTGGGAAATGTTTTCCCTCCTGGGACCCATGAAGATGTTGGGGTTGGGTCAGAAGAAAAACAGAAATAAATCCCCTCCAGCCAATGAGAAAAATATTGAGGAATCTGGAGGTTGTCCCTGTCTCAACAAGCCAACAATTTTGGGGATGCTTCAACCCAACAGCCAATGGACCCTTGTGCCACTCTCCAAAATACACCAAAACCCCAAAACTTGTGCTGGAAAAATCTCGTTTTTCTTTCTCTGCATCACTGTTAGGTGCTCTGCTTTGGGATGAGCTTTATGGGCTGAGGTGGAACTCCAGGAACTGAAAAAAGTCAGGGAAAATATCCCAAATTTTAAATGCAGCGACATTATCTAGACCCAAAAGAGTCTTTTTCTCTGGAATATTATTTATATTGAGCTGCTTTTGCTCAGTCAAATCTCATAACCACTTATTACCTGACATTGTTCGCTGGCTTGGTGCATGTTGTAACAATTTCTCAAGCTTTTCAGAACTGTTATGCATTCTAATTTTATTTTTTTCCACTGGAGATGAGCTACTTGGTGTAATTCCCCAAAAAAACAGTAAAAATGGAAAAAAATTTGAGGTTTTCTGATTTTTCCATGAGTGGACTTGTTGGTAGGAACCAATACTTGTGGATTTTGTTGGCAAGTTGAGAAAAATGCGGATTTTAAGATGGAAAGGACCTTAAAACGGTAGGATTTTGCTCCTAAACCCCCAAATGAAGGGAATTTCACTGAAAAAACAATTCCAGAAATTTAGGCAAAATCCAGATTGGGTCAAGGTTACTACACTCTTCCCTTCATATTCAAACCCTAGATATTAATTAATTTTTAATATTAATTTCTCCCTGTTATCAGGGTGCTTCTAGCATCAACTAGCTCCCAAGCAGGAGTGTGAAAACACTGAATTAAGGAAAAATTACAGATTATTGTGCAGTATTTTTTCTCTTGCCTGACTCAAACAATGCTGTTGGCATAGAAACAGCCTTTTGTGGAAAGGTCACCTGTGAGGAGGGTGGTTGAGGTGTAATTCAAGGAGATTACAGGGGATTAGGCTACGCTTTTNTTAAAAAGAAAATACGATAAAAGAGCAATATCCAGGAATGTTTGCTAAATTAAAAAGTTGATGATAAAGGGGGTGGTTTTTTCCTATTTTTTTTTCCCCCTTATGTGGTTTTTCCCCCCATTTTTCCCCCTCTCCCAGCCACATGTGGTGGGGCGATATCAGAACCCAGTGCTGCTCCTCTGTGTTTTTCACTTGGCTTTAATTAAACCTCAGGCAGAGCTGGAAAAATGTGGCGAGACGAGATAATTGCGCTTATTCCCCGCGCGGGGCTGGAGCCTGGGCTGGGAAAAAAATGAGGAAAATAGAAATTTGGAGGAGATGTAAAGGTGATGGAGGGTGGCTGAGCTGTGCCGTGGATGGAGCTATGATGGAGCTGAGAGATTTGGAACAAGAAACTTGGCCAATAATCGTTCCAAAACTACCAGTTTTAATCCCATTTTACAACTCTGCATGTTTACACCCTGCCCCTGGAACCAGAAAAAGGAGTAAAATTCTATTTTTAAATTTTTTTTTTTACTGTGACTTCCCTGGATTGTTGCTTGTCTTTTATTTGCTTTCTTTTCCTATTTTTCTTCCATTTTTTGTTTTGGCATCACATGGCCAAGACAGGAATTTCAAAGGTTAGATCACTGGATAATTGCATTTATGTCGGATAAACCCCTCACACCAGTGCAGTGAAAACCTCCCCGTTCCATTTCCTCCCCAGTTCCTGCAAACTGATGGGGGTGAGGTGTCAGCAGTGCAAAATACAGGGAAAATCCCCTCAAAATTCAACCCCCCCCCAAATTCTCCTCTGCTAGAGGAGAAAAAAATCATTTTTTGGAGGTTTTTTCCCACCACTGTTAAGGAAAATCAGTGCATTGGAAATGGTTCTGTATGGTGGAAGGAGCTTCCTGCCCTCTGGAAATAACTTCCAAAAAAGGGGATCAGAGAGCCTTCAGTATCAAAAATCTCTTTCTCTTCTCTTCCCATTGAGATATAACAGACTGTGGTAGCAAACATTTGGCTCTGATTGCTTTTTGGTGATTACAGCTTGTCAGAAAATATTGTTTGCATCCTAGAGGAAATATTGTATTTTAACTTTGTTTTCATTCCAAGAAGTCAAAATATTGATATTTTTTATATATATATATATATGTATGTATGTATATATTTTTTTTCTTTCTATGGTAAAATTCCAAAGGCGTTTTCTGTTTGGACACATGGAAGCAAAAAACTATCGGCACCGTCTGCAGACGTGAAATGTTTTGACATTTTAAAATGTTAGTTTCCAATTGACATTTCAGCATAAAATAGCATTAAAATGGCACTGAGTGAAGCTGTTGATTCAAACCAAAAATTAAATTTCATTGAGGCATTTCGAAACGGAATGTTTTTTCTCCATTCTGAACTAGCACTTTGGGAAAAGGAGCATTTCTTGCTGAAGAAATAAAATATTTCCCCCCAGTTTTTGGTATTAAATTGTCCTGACCCACCTGGTCACTGCTGTGGACCACCTGCAGCTTCCCACTTAGGGATGAGCCAGCAAAGAAGGGGTTTTTCCATCCAAACGCAGTTTTGGATAAATCAGCACATATTCCTTAGCCAAAAATAAAAAAATCCCCAAATAATTCACATCAACTGAAAAAAAAAAATCCCCAAACTCGCATTTATTCCCGCACTGGTTGATGGCCAACGGCGCTGGAGGTGGGTTGTGCCTATTCAGCAGGGAGCAGCTGTGTAGGAGATCAGCCAATAATATCTCATCAGAGAGCTGGAAAGCTGCAGCAACCCTCAAAATCACTTGGATTTCTCTCAGTCCTCGCAGCTCCCATTTCATGGTAAAATACTGGGGCAAACATGGGATCATGGATAAACCAGCCTGGCATGAGTGGAAACTTGACTGTGCGGTGTGTTGACTTGCTCTGGTTCCCAGTTTATTAATTAACTCCGTTTCTTGTTTGATTTCAGTTATTTTTTTTTGGCAGGGCGTGATTTTGGGCAGGTTTTGGACATCTTGGAGGATCCTCTGGGGAAGGCACTGGGGAGGGGAAGGGCAGGAGGGATTTGTGAGTTGTGATTTTGGTGTTTTCTCTGCTGCTGATGGAGAGGTTGAAGGAAGGAGCTCTCCTTTCACTCATCTGTCTTGGACGTGGTGGGGAAGAGCCTTCTGGTGGATTTTGGATTGGAAAAACAGCATTTCTGAATGCCCAAAATGACCATCTGCAGCTGGCCAAGGCGGAAGAAGGTGTTACTCCTTCTCATGGCTCTTCTTTCATCACCCCAATGAAGAAAGACAAACTCCTCCTTTTTTGGGGTTTGGGTCCTCTGGTGGTGCCAACCAGCATCTCGAGTGGAAATCCTCACTTTTTTTTTCCCTAAGAAGTTCTTACCCTCTGACTTTTTCTCACAGACTGCTCCTCCTGGAATACACCTCTCAGCCTCTTTCCACAAGTTAGAACTAAGAAATATTTAATAAAGAGGCAATTTAAGCTTTGGGAAAAATTCCATATGAAAAATTGCCATTTCCACTGGGTCACAGAATGGCTCTTTAGAAAGATCTCGAGTTTGACCAGAATTGATGGCCAAGGCTACAACTGCAGAGTGAGCTTTCCACCCAAATTGCCAAACGAGGCTATAATTAGTGTCCGGGGAATTCTTGCAATATCTGAAATCGCTTAATAGTAGCATTTGATTTTTATGGCAGTCTTTAGGCAATTGGCTTGAGTCCTGCTTCTGCACAGTGTTGTCATCAATGCAGGGCTGGGTCTTCTCTGTAGGATCAACACTTTACTCATTGCCATTGCAGTCATTAACTCAGGGTATTTGAAGGGTTAATGTGTTACCTGCTGCTGTTGTGGTCATCAGGACAGAGCTGGGTGTTCTCTGAAGGGTCAGTGTGTTGATGTTGTTTAATAACAGCTCAAAATGTGTCAGTAACGGCTTCATAACCACAGTTTCTGGAGGAAGTAGAGTATTTCAAAGTGTTTTCAAATTCTTTCCACAATTTGCCCTTTTCTTGCATGGAATTTGACTAAAAGTAAGGAGATTCTCAAATTGTGTTGGAAAGAAAGTATTGCAGAATGATGATCTGGGAATGTCTTAATGTCGAATTCTTGGACATGAACTTTTCGGCTTCCATTTGTTTTCTTTCAGTGTAAATCCACATGAATTAGTGTGTCAATGGTGTGGGTTGACACCGCACCTGACGCTCCACAGAGTAAATGCCACATCCATGCTCCCTCCCAAACTGCCAGCTTTTATTCTGATGGAAAAAAACCCTTGAAAACATTCATCTTTCCACGAGAAACATCAGATTTCCTGGAACTGCGTTTTCCATGGAAGACTCTGATTTTTTTCCATGTGCACCGAGCATGGACGTTGGTAGTAATGCCTTGTACCAAGGGGTTCTGATCACATGCAGCTCAAATCTATCACAGCCTTACTGCAGGCTATTAATAGTTTATTAACTCCATTTAAACTCTGCCTTAATGCTCCTGGTGTGACAAGTGTCTCTGCATAGAAATTATTAAGAAAAGACGGTTTTTAATCGAATTATGGAATGGTGCTGGGGCACAGTATGCAACCCACACTGTGCCCTGCTCAGCCACATTTCTGCAAATATTCTGTGTACATTTGCATGCAATGTAATATTGAATTTGGGGGTTATGCTGCCTTGTAATAGAGGGATTGAACTATCACTGGAAAAGAAGTGCTTCTCAGGAGGTTGTTTCCAGCAGCATTTCTTGCTGAGCCAACCCAAAGCCTGGGGTTTTGCATGAGCAACCAAAAGAGGACTGAATTTTGCAGGGATGAATATTTGAAGCTGATTGTCTTAGAGTAACTCTGGGAAGGGGAAAGCCCTGAGTTTTAGAAATCTGTTCCCATCACAAGAAGAGAAGAGTTCTTCTGGCCTGTTCCCACCTGTGGGGAATCTCAAAGTTTGAGGAAGGGCCTGCAGGTGGTGAAAAATCTTGCATTACTGGAAGATTTATACCTCAGAGATGGGAACTTACATTTGCTCTTACTGCCCATCTATCAGAAAGATCTCAATCACTCCCTTCCTGCCCAAACACAGAGAAAAATACTTTTAAAATTCATTTTCTGCCCCTCTTTTTTTCACTTTGCTGTGATGTTTTCTTGTCTCCCGTTGGTCCCTGCGTATCGAGAGTCAAGCCGGGACATTAATATTGATGCCGACCTCGGTTATTAGGAGCTGCATTTCTGAGCGTGCCAGCAGCATATAAATACTATTACTGGGTAATTAGTGAGCCTCAGGCTGGGCTTAGATTGAGCAGGGCTTGGTGTCCTACTTTTGGGATTGGGTTTTGGTTTTTTTGCATTGGTCTGTTGGGGTTTTGCCCCGAGAAGGAGTTGGAGAAATGGAAATTCCAGCTCAGGAGCACCTGGATGAGCAATGAAACGCAAAGAAGCAAAATAGAGAGGAAAAAAATGGAAGAAAAAATATCTTCCAGGGCTTTTCCTTTTTGAAAACCTCCTGTATTTGAAATAGAAAATAATAATTTCTGAATTTCTTATTAACTTTCCTTTGTTTTTGGTTGCTTCTATCACTTCTTTCTGGATTTCTTGGTTTGCAGTTTCCCTTCCCATGCCCCACTTTAATTTTACTCCTCTGGTGCTATAAAAGTTTGGAAAAGCTTCAGTGTTGCCAAAGGGCAAATGTAACCAGGATTCGCTGGTTGGATGCACCTGAAAAATGGATGCTCCTTGCATTCCTCACTCCCCAGCCCTTTGTGGATACAGGAAACCCTTTTATTTTATTCTCTCCCCCATTCACTTCTCCCCAGTAAATACAAGATGGGTTTTGCCATCCAGACAGGGATGGGGAGACATCCCCAGGGTCACCAGATCCTTCCCTTTATCCCATAGCAGGGCTTTGATTGAAACACCGTGTGAATAATTTAGGGGTGTTTTGCATCTTTTATACCTCTGAACTTCCACTAAAAGGGGTTTTGAGTTGCTGCTGCCGGCGAAACAGTGTCTGAAGGTGAACAGCCCCTCAATTTTGCATGAGCTAAAAGGGCTTTGCCTCTGTAGTCAGGTAGGTTCAATGCATGAATCTCATGAATTAACACCGGAGAAAAGCAGTGGCTTGCAGCTTTGGGGGTAAATCACTGCAGCTCACTGAGCCTCGGGGATCCCCGCAGGTTTTGGCATCACTGCACCTCACTGCACCCAGGGCTGCAGCCCTGACTTCTTGCCCCGTGTGACTGTCCTCGCTTTCTTTTTTAATTGCAGCTCGTTTGCTGGCTTTCCCTCGGCAGGGGGATGTTTTGGGTCAAATCACCCCATTTTCAGACCTCCTCATTGGAGGTTTTTAATAGTTTTGCTAGGAGGAGGCACAGCCTCGTTAGGGGCTCACCAGCAGCAACATTCCTGTATCCCCCTTTGTATCCACCCTCTGCTTTTGGGTGCTCGCAGAGGATTTTAATAGCACTGAACTGAAAGAGAGGAGGTTTAGATATCAGAAAGAAATTCTCGGCTGGGAGGGTGGGGAGGCCCTGGCACAGGGTGCCCAGAGAAGCTGTGGCTGCCCCTGGATCCCTGGAAGTGTCCCAGGCCAGGCTGGACAGGGCTTGGAGCAGCCTGGGATGGTGGAAGGTGTCCCTGCCAATCACAGGGAATTGGAATTAATAATCTTTAAAATCCCTTCCAGCCCAAACCATTCTGGGATTCTCTGACTTTTCCTTTCAGGGCTGCCTGCCTCCCAGGGCTGCATGAGCATCAACATGTGGGCTTGACAGGGTGTCTGTGTCAAGCTGCTGGAAAAGATTTTAAATTCCCGAATAATTTCTTTTCCGTGAAACAAATGAATCTTCAGAAGGGCCTTTCCTCACAGTTGCTAAGCCATTTAATTTATCTGAGTCATTTACAATTTGTGATGGGCCTGTTAATAGCCTGATGTGGGAATCAACATCACTTAGATGTGGGGGTCGTTTTCTTCCTTTTTTTTCTTTTCCTTTTCTTTTTTTGGCCTTTTGGGTTTTAATTTCTTGCTAGATTTGCCCCCGGAGGCACAAAGCTGTGTTTGGGAAACGTCAGCTCTGTCTCCCCAGCCCCTTTGTCATGCTGGGGAAGCTGGGGCTGAAAGCACAAACCGCAGCCCACCCATGGGGACGTGCTGCCCTGCTACTACTTAACTGCTTCAAAGTACCTGTCTGTGATATGAAACATGCTGTAAAATGAATATATTCCAGATGTCCCAGCCAATTCCCCTCAGCTCCGCAGTGCACCTGAAGGCAGTGGGCGCAGCGAGGTTCCTTGGTCCCTGCTGCCCTCGCTGGCTGCCAAAAGGAGCAGAATGGTGGCTGGTTTGGGGTTGCAGTTTGGGAGGTGCTCCTTGCTGGGGCAGGGTGAGGCCCCCAGGTCCTGCTCTCTGCAGTGTGGAGTGAAGAATTCAGCCACTGGTGTCCCAGGGGGTGATAGCTCTCCGTGGGATTGGGGAAGATAGGATTTGCATCCTTAGGTTTGGAGGGGTCTTTGTCCTGAAGGGGATTTCTCTCTCCTTGGAAGTTCTCAGTTCTTGGTTTGGGGACTATTAATCCTTGGAGTCTGCAGAATCTCCATCCTCAGGGGTGTGAGGGTCCTTGGTCTTGGGGATCATTAGGGTTGGTGGATCCCCATACTCAGGGTTAGGGGCTCTGTCCTTGATGTTTGTGACTCTCCATCCTTGGGTTTTGAGATCTCCATCTGCAGGGCTGGGAGATCCCCTTCCTTGCGGTTGGGGAAATTCCCATCCTTGGGTTAGGTGAATTCTTCCTTGTTTTTGTGGAGCTCCATCCTTCAGGCTTGAGCATCTTCACTTTCAGAGTTGGGAGGATTGGGAAGAGTTGTATCTCCATCTTTGGGATATGGGGCTCTTCTTCCCTGGGTTTGGAGGAGAATCTTCATCCTTGGGGTTGGCAGACCTCCAGCCTTGAAGGTTCTCCATCTTCAGGGCTGGGTGATCTCCATGTCTGTCCATGGAGAGAGGACCTCTGTCCTCCATCCTGGATGAACCTCCTCCATACAACACCCACATTGCTCAGGGGCTATGGGGGGTGTTTAGCCAGGCTCATCCCCTTGGCCAGCTGCCCTTTGGGATGATGGGAACCTCTGTGAGCAGAGCAGCTTCCCAACCTTCCAGCCAGCTCAGCAAATATGACCTTAATTTATTTAAAACTTCAGAGAGAATATGCTGTGATGTGTGTTTGCTGTTGAATTGTGTATTTCCAGGAGGCACAGCCAATAATTTCCTTGCTGTGCTCTGTGTAGGTCCTGGCTGGCTGGGAGGACCATGGAAAAGCTGGAATAACAACCAGGTAGAAGGCAATGAAGTAGGTACAAAAGCTAAAATTACTATTCATCGCTAATACGTTGCATGGCACTAATTAATTTTTAAACAGCCTCGCTGGGGACCTCATTGCTAAAACATGATGTTTTCTTCTCCGGAACTATAACTGTTAACTCCAAACAAAGCAGAAGAAAGTCAGGAAGGATGAGGAACCACAGGTCCATTAGGCTGCATCCGAGTTGCCTGCTCTGATGGCCACTTTGCCTGGGGGATGCTCTATTACACCTCTCCGAGGGGATTTTTTTGGGTTTGGGAGTCAAATCCAGCTTCCTGGGAGTGCAGAAGTGGTGTCTGAGCTGCAGGCATGCTGGGAGGAAAGGGAAGAGCTATTTTTGATTCTGCTCTCACCTGTCTCGCTTCACCTGAGTGTGTCTTTCCCTGAATATTTTTAACCACATTTTATTACTGGTCTCACAGGCTTCAAACTGGGGGATTGTTGTCATTGCGCTCACTCACATGTAAGTTATTTAATTCAGCCTTTTTGAGTGCTAACAGAAGACTTTCCTCAATGTTTTCATTGCTGCTGACAGCTAGATCAACACCCAAATATATTTATCTGACATTTCTCATTTCCAATTAATCTGTGAAGTATTCTTCCTAAAATGGTCTGAGCTGCTAATACTGCATCTTCTGCTTATGTTTAATTATTCTTAAATTATTTGGACACTTTTCTCATCACCACTTTGAGTCCACCTCAATTCCAGCCTTTTAAGTTTCATCATCTCCAAAAGAAGGGAAATTCAGCAAGCTTCTGCTAAGTTCATTTAAAAAAAAAAAATCAAGTTCAGTAGTTTTACTTACACCTCTCTGTTTACCTTTTCTGTTTTAAAATTAGGAAACGTGGTGGCTTGGGGTGAATCTTTCTTGATGTCCTCTGGTTGAGTGGGAAAAAATGACAATTGCATCATTGGAATAGTGGTTTTTTTGCTGTTGGAGAGAGGCTTTGCTGTGTGCCAGCAGTAGCCCTGGGGTCAGGGAGGGCTGTGACCAGGGGGAGCACAACCCCCCTGCTCCCCCAGACGGGGCGATTTCTGTTTCCATATGGAAAAGGGATGTGGCATCTGGTTTCACTCCCAGCAGCTGGCAGCTTGAAGCCTGTGTTTTGCATGGTGTGGAGTAAAGAGAAAATAAAGTGTCGAATTGTTTGGCATTATCAAGGATTTCTGCTCCCCAGGACTCCTGCATAAAGAGATGGAAATTTTAGCTGCTGGAGCCAAGAAACACACAGAAGTATATGAATTTATTACATTTTATCTCATTCCCTTGCAAACAGCGCTGGAAATGTCAAAAGATCATCTATTGTTTCATCGTTTAGAAAGAATTTTTGTTTTCTAGTTGTAATTTCCTTGATGCCTGGCTGTGGGGAAGGAAGAGAAATTGGAGCAGGAGCTGGCAGGGCTGCGGCAGGTTGAACACGCAGGTTTGTCTGGCCATGGAGCTACATGCATTTAAATTTCTCACATCCCGGGTTTTTAATTTAACAAATGTAATTAAGGCTGGGGTAGGTACTCAGATTATTCATTTACTCCAGATGGAAAAAATTAAATTGAATGCAAATTCCGTAATCAGACACGAAGTTGAGGGTGTCGGACGTGATGGGGAAGTGTCAGCACATTAATGGGACCGCTTTCCCTAAACAGCACCCAAATCTAGGAGCCAGGGATTATTTGAATAATTGAGGTGGCATTTGATAAGATATCTGATTGCTGATATCTCCTTAAGACGGAGCCCTAATTGTAATTCTCCATCAAGAAGGATTAATCTGCGCAGCAGAATGCACTGGGAGTAGTGTGGTGTCAGACTCCCTCCCTTGAGTTTTGGTTTTTTATCAAGGGCTGCCATGCCCAGGGAAGGTGCCAAAGTGATTTATCGCTTCTCCTGTTACCTTGTGCACGAGCCAGGAGGTCGTCAGGTAGCACAGCTTGGCGCTGGGGATCTGAGCATCCAAGGCTGCCTGAGTCCCACAGCCCCAGAGTTGGGTCTGTGCTTTGGAGGTGCCTCCCATCGTTGGAGAAGGATGCATCACTGCATCTCAATGTCCCTTCTTCGTGTCTTCAGGGCACAGTTAGACCCCTTTTGCTCTGGAAAAAGGAGACAAAATGGAGACAAACTGTCCTGACTTCAGCAGGAGAGCAGGTTGGAGGACCATGACTCCATCCATGACTTCATCCATCCACAACCCCAGCCATCTGACAGGACCCAATCCTGATGCTCCTGGGAAACCATTGGATGTTGATGGACCTTGACTCCCAGTTCGGTCTTGGCAGGGTAGTGTCATGGTTTAGGAATGGTTGGTGCACCCAAATTAGTGCTTCTGCTGAGACTCTGCAAACCCCATGCTGCCACTTAATCTCCTTTCCTCTCCCCTTCTTCTCCTGGAGAAGAGAACTGGAGGCACAAAAGGCAAAGATCATCTTCAAAAGGATGGATTGAGATAAGAACAATTCACTGGAAATAGGAATGAGACATGAGAACAAACAGCAACAATGTTAATAGCAAAAGTGTACCAAAAAAGAGAGTAATTCACACACAGAAATGCTCACCTTGAAGCTAAAGCTGCTCCCTTTGGCTGGGAATAGTCCCTCTCCTGCCCCCAAGAAATGATGTGAAGTGGTACAGAATAACCTCCAGGTCCTGCCATGGCCCCTCCCAGCTACTGCAAAAATTAAGCCTCTCCTAGCTGGAACCAGGACCGGTAGCAAGAGGAGTTCCCACTCAGTCTGCCAACAGACCCTTGGTCATAATCACAGAAATCTTTTCTTGTGGAGTCTGTTTCACTGCCAGCACCACTGGCTTCTCTTAAAACCAGGCATGGAGAGGTGGGAGAGAGGGGTGGGCTTCGGTTTTGAATCACACACCCTGGGCGAGATAAGCATGGATTTAAAGTGCTGAAATTGCAATTTTTAAAAAAATTGATATATCCATGTTGAAGATCTTGTAAACAAATAATCATCAATAACAATAATCTTTCCTTCTCCCTTCCTCTATCTGGCAGTGAAGGGAAAAAAAAGGGAAAGAGATGAAGGAGGGCAAAGGAGGAAAGCTTGGAAGAGTTTGCTGGTGGTCGTTTTTTTGGTTTTTGACAGCTTGAATATTTTGAAACAAACTGTAAATGGAAATTCTTCCCTGTGAGGGTGGGCAGGCCCTGGCACAGGGTGCCCAGAGAAGCTGTGGCTGCCCCTGGATCCCTGG
>VZRM01005384.1:292320-323757 GCA_013397955.1 Grantiella picta
GAAGGGTGTTGGGGAGAAAATAATCCTTAGCCCTTCTTCAGTCAGTTGGTTGTCCAGCAGTGATGAGAATGAATTATAATTTTCCTGTCTCTAAAGTAAAGTGACATGCAGAGTTTTTTTATTTTTTCTCTTTGTCCTACAATCCCACCTCCTCCTATGGCCATGTGCCAATGGCCACTCCTGGTGGATTGGGTGCATTAAGTGATTTTAGCCAACATCTGGACAGTGCATTCACAGCCAGAAGAGCACAACCAGAAAGACATTATTTCCTCTCAAAAAAAACCCCAAAAAACCAAAATGAAAACCAAACCAAATCCCAAAAAACCAACCAAGCAAGCAAGCAACCAACAAACACAAAAAACCCCAAACCACAAAACAAACAAACAAACAAAACCCCCAAAAAACCCAACCCAAACCAAAACATAAACCAAAAACAACCCAGAAATATCCCCAAACCCCACAACCAAACAAAAAACCGTCCCAACTTAAATCACTTGAGCTAAGTTGGGTGTTATCTTAAGGCTGCAAATTGCCTGTTTGCTTCTCCAGCTGGAGCTGTTAATTCAGAACAATTAACTCACCGTTTAAAACCCAGACAAAGCATATGGAGGCAGTCCTTGGGAAAAGAGCCTGCTTGGGATGGAGTGCCTCCATGAGAAATTGGAAGGGTAACTCCAGTTTGTCTTTGCTCTGAGCTCCTGGCAGGTGTTGTGGGGAATGACACAAATACCAGAGTTTAGCCCCCCAAACCCCTGGTGGATGCTAGGTTGAGTGATGCTCAAAGCAAGAGCCTACTGGGTCTCAAACCCAAGTAGAAATAAAGTGTTGACATTCATTGTTGGATGAATTTACCACTGAGGGATGCCTTCACCGTCCTGCTCATCCTTCAAGTGTTTCTTCTTGATGAGGAAAGAATGAATCCTAGACTGAATCCTAAAATAATACCTACATTTTTTTATTAGCAATGCCATGGAACACCTCCCTGGCTCCATCCTTTAGGCCTTTTGCAGCATTGTTTAGGACACCTGCCACCTGTTTGCTCAGGTTCCCTTTTGATTTTTGATGCAGGTGATGAACAAAAGCCTAAATCTGGAAAGAAACCCCGAAATACAGCAGTTCAACCTTCTTAAAATACTGATGTGAGCTCAACCTGCTTAAAATATCCCTGGGTCAAGGAGCAAGGAGGTGAGCTCATTGCTCTTCTGCAGGGACATAAACCACTGCTAGACTTTTATGGGATGCTGTAGAAAATACTGCAGCAGTTGTTGCACTTTTGCAGCCCAGTGGTGGCTTATGGGATGATCCATCCTTTCTTCCACCCTTGCCTCCATGTCTCCATGCATCTTTTCACCTTTTATGTTCATCCTTGCATCTGTGCATAAATACATCCTTGCATCCATATTCGTCCATGAATCCATGCATCTGTCCATCCATCATTTATGGTCATACACTTCTGACCATAACTGCACACAGGTTTTATTAAGGGCACCCAAGAATTTGTTTTCCACGTGAAAAAAAAAAAGAAAAACCCCACAAATCCAAATATTTTCCTCGGAACCTTTGTAGGAATTGGCGTGGCTGAGCGTGCAGCAGCTTTTTGCATCCCCTACAAATGATGGGAAGATATGCTTTTCGATCCCGAAGCTGGCACTAGGATTTTGGGGTTGGGGACCCCTGTAACATGAGCCCCCCAAAACCTGCATCTGCCTGAGCTCTTCAAGCCAAGCAGGTCATCTTTAAGAGCTTTTTCTGCAAACCCTTTCCTGTTATTCCCCCATCCGAGGATGGATGTAGGCAGCATCGGCAAATCTGAATAACTAATCAGAGTCCTCATTAACCCCCCACTGAGATGCTCAAACATTCACTTTGCTGTTTGTGAAGCAGGAGGGAGGGAAAAAAAAAAAAAGGAAAAGCGAAAAAACCGCACAAGCCACCCTGCATTAAAATTGATGTGTTATTAATCCCACTGTTCCAGACCTCATGGGTACCGAATTTTCCTCCGTCTCGCCCGAGGCCGAACAGTATGGTGCTGCTTCTGCGGGGCACTTTGCCTTTCCATTATTTATCAGCGCAGTGTGGAGAGGCTGCTTTTGTTCCCTGGATCCAGATGTGTTCACATGTGCATGGCTGGGGTGGGGATGGCCAGTATTTCTCTGCTTGCCCCGTTTGGATTATGTGAGTCACCTACAGCAGGGCTGCACCGATAGGCTCATCTCTCCCAACCATGTTTTGCCTCAAAACAGCCTTGCTGTTGCAGAAATACCAAAATATTTGGGTCGGGCATGTCCAAAATATTTGGTATGGGAATGTCTTGAATCTTTCTCTCTCTCTGAGAGAGGGTGGGGTTTGTGCATCACCAGTTTTACTTCTGAATTGAAGATACCATATTCCTCTTTGCCCCTTTGAGCATCCCCAACCCCTGGCCACAGCCCTTATCCAGAGGCTGGAGATGCTACAGAAATTGCACTGTGGGGGGAAAAACCCAACACACGAAAGGTTTTTATCACAGAAGTCCTCATTGCAGATGGCAGCAGGTGTTGCCAAGGTATTTGGAGAGCCGTGATCATCCCTTGGAGCTCTTTAAAGGGTTAACAGAAATTTGAGCTTTATATTGTTATCTGCATTTATATTGTTTTTAACTGTTAAAGGGTTTCTTTGGTTGTCCCCATGGGTGTGGATTTTGGGGCCAGTACAGCTTGCCACTGGGCATAGTGTGGGGTATAAAAATAATTCAACAAAACCCAGCGTTATTGGGGATTTCACCGTTTGTGGTTTCCCCTTAGGTCAGAGGAGCTGCCAATAAATTTGTTAAAACTTGCTAGCCACAATTAAACAGCATTGGCACGATGAAGTTGGAAGCATCACAGCCTGCTCACATTGGAAGAAACAAGGTGACAGGCTGGGAAAAGCCTTCTTGCTTAAAAATCCTAGACTTTCTGCAAAAATCCCGAATTTTGTTTTGCTCAGTGTCGGCTTTATTAGCATTCCCTTGCACTTCATTAAGTCTTTATTAACAGGCATGCCTTTGGCTTTTTCCAGCCGGGGTACAGGCTGACATCCCAGGATACTGGGCTCCCATCTCTGCTGTTGGATGCTATTCAGGTCAACTGGATCAGGATTTAGGGCATCTGGGGGGATTGATGACTTGTCAGGAATGGTGTCTCATTCATGACCCTCGGGCAGCTGCTGAGCACAACCAGGAGCGCCTGGGACACCATGAGTCTGGCTGGCTTGCATTGCCTGTGGTGGAGCTTCTTGCAGGAGGCATCTCCTCCGTTCCTCCTGCATCGGGAGGACTTCAAAGGCCTTCGCCGAACTTCAAAGGATGCCTTTTGAAGTTGCTAAAAGTGTGCGCCAGCTCGAAAAGACTCTCTGCAAGGGTGTGCGGGGAGATGTCCCTGGTGGGGTTGGCTCTTGGTGCTCTTTGTGATGGGGACAAAAATGGCACCATTTCTGCAGAAGCTGCACAATGTTTTTGTCCAAGACCTCAGGCTGGAGCACCTCCAAGGATGAAAATCAGTTTGCCAGGCTATCAAAACTCTTTTAACACTGACAGAGCTTTATTTCTGCTCCTTTTCCTCCCGGATGACACAAATCTTTCCTGTGGGATGGAAAACAGTCTTTACAGGGGTGAAGGGCTGGTGCAAAACGTGAGCTTTTTCATCGTGGTGTCAGGACAAATCAGTGAAAATCAAGTCACAGGTCCGTGATATGTATTTGGCATCAGCCCATTCATGCTCCTCCAAGGCATGAGCATTAATTCTTTACCATAAATAACCTTAATATTTCCCCTGCTGCTGTGGTGGAAGAGTTTTGGAGTTAGACCCTTCTGAGCACTTAGTGTAACCCAGATTAGGTCTCCCCATCTCTCAGCAGGACCTACACTGGCCTGAGAAGTCAAGAGGCACCTTAACCTTTTGTCCTTCTCACCAAGTTGTCCATGTTTGGAGGTTTCTGCCATGTTTTGCCCTGAAATGACCCAGCTGTTTCCACATCACTCCTTGGGCAACGACCTTAGGCCAAATTTCCAGAAATGGCATTTCCTATGCAATTCTCCCCGTATAACTCTTCTGGCCCCATGTTCCATGAGATGATGGACACCTGCTGGGAAGGCACAATCCTGCATGTGTTGGTTGTTACTGCAGGGGGTTTGGGATGGAATTAAAACCAGGGGAAGCAGCTCTCATCCTGTCTGGCCTCACCACACCAGACACAGCTCTCTGCTGGTGATGTATGGCCGAGATGCATCCCTGGGGTGTGCTGTGGGGATCTGAGGAGATCTCCTGAGGTGACATGTCAAGGGACATCTTTCAGAGCTCTGAGGAGCTCCCTGGAGATGATGTGTGCCATGCTAGATGTATTGGATCCATAAAAGAGATACCAAGGAGAACAGTGGTAGACTGAGGAGCTTGGCAGAAGTTCTGTGTATGGAGGGATGTATATTGGACTATAGATATATATAATAGAAGGAATTTCTATTGGAGAGCTGAGGAGCTCTCTGCCAGGTGATACATATCCAGGTAGATGTATCAGACGTATTTTGGAGATTTGAGGTGATGTTTATAGACAGAGGTAACATCTGGAGGTGATGTATGTCGAGGGACATTCATCAGATGGATGTTGAAGATCCGAGAGGCTCACTAGAGGTGATCTATATTGAGAGATCTGTGGTGAATTTTATCTCTTGTATTCCTTTTTTTGCAGTCCTGTGTCACCCCTGTGTCAGTGGCTGTGCTGATCCTTGCTCAGCCCATCTTAGTTTTTCCACTGGAACTGCTGAGATGGGCTTAGGAATCCCACTCTCATAAAGACCACATTCCTGGTAGTTGCAAAATCATCTCTCATACATGGATGGACTTTTCCTTATTAAATAGTGTCTGCAGCTCCCCATTTCTGAGGTAGAGGCTGTTTCCCAGTTCACTCTGAGCCTGAGTATAAAACACATTTACACTCCAGCACAGATTATAATTTACAGGGAAATGGCAACTGCCAAAGTGAGATGGGGGAACAGCCAACAGCAGTGCTGCTTCATTCCTTTTCCCCTTTTTTCTCCTTTTCAGACCCAGGTTGTAGCAGTAACCTTCAGCGTGATCCTGTGACAAGATTTCAGCATTCAGATTTCAGAGGAGTGGAAAAGGACAGACAGGACAGCATTGACCTTCATCCTTTGAGGACAGACTGACAGCAAGCACAGCTTCATTCTCTGGACATATCTCGGTTCGACCTCTAAAAATCTGATTTATTTTTTGTGCTTTCTTGGAGGTGTTCGAACCTGCTGGGGAAAAACTCTGATCTAGCTCAGCCATCAGTGCTGTTTTCATCTCAGGGGTTATTCCCACCTACATTTTCCTTGATTCCTGCTATTTCCCCCATCATCCTTCCCAAAAAGTGCATTAAGAGCAGACTTGCCCCCCACTGACACTGCCAGAAGACCTTTCCTAGTGCACACCTTTATCCTTTGCTGAATATTTCTCTTTCTCATTTCATCATTTTCTCTCAATATTCAACTATTTCATCTTTGCTTTCCCAGGTTGTGATCCTCGCCCAGAGAATCTGGTTTTCGGGGCAGTGGGAGGACACTTCCAGGGCAGTGGCTCCCTGAGCACCCCTAACAGTAAGGCTGCTTTGCTTTACATTAATTAAGCAATTATATATATTAATTGTGCAATTATGTGCATTAATTGAGCAGGATGTGGTGAGTCATGACCTCGGTGTGGCTTTATTTGGAGGAATTTCTGCTGTTTTCTGTTACACTGAAATTGGATCAACCCTTCCCTAAATGCAGTGAGCGTTTCAGGGGGGAATTGCACTTTTAAAAAATTTTATTTTTTTAAAGAAATCAGTCTGTGCGGGGAGCCTTGTTTTAAAGCTCAAGTGTTGATAACATATTGTTAAGAGCCCTACAAGGCATAAGCAGCCTGGAGGAAAACACAGATATATTTTTGTGAAAATACTCTGAGATCTGGGCTGTTATCACTGCAAAATTTTGGCACAGCCGGCAGTAGGATGCAGGGAAATGGTCACCAACTAAAAATAAATGATATGCGGAGCTTAAAATAAGATATACATGAAACCAAGGGTTTCACAGTCCTTTAGTCAACCCTGATCACTAAAATTAGGGCTTGACAGAGTGACAAATGTGCTTGATCCGTGCCAAAACCAGGGCACCCGGCAGGTGACACAGAAAATAAAACCCTCTTGGCCACAACTTCCCTCCTATAGGAGCAAACAGAAATCCTTGGTCGCTGAAAATGGAAGTGCCGCTTTCAATTTGTGCAAATATTCTACAAAAGTGCCTGTTTTCCTCTTAAACTGCTCATATTTAGGGTGGGGGCTTCTCAGGGGAAAACCCAAAACCTTCATTTGGTCCATGGCGCAGCAGAGCATCTTTTCTTCGAGTTTTTCTTTTGAGTCTTGCCTCCTCTGAAAGTCCCTTTTAATAAAAAGCAGCCAATAAGGACAGGATTATTTCCCCCAGGCTGCCCTTTAAACCCTGATTCTTGCTGGTGACCTTCCTTCAGCCAAAAAAACCCCACATGATGAAGGAAGTGATGAATATCTCCTTAGTCTGATTTTACCCCTTTCTGATAAAGGTACAGGTTGGGTTCACTTTGAAATTACTTTTCTGGTGAGTGTTGGGGAATTAAAAGGAGTTTGAAACCCATTGTAGCTCCCTAGCTGGCTGGAGCTTATATAAATCACCACTTCACATCTCAAACTTCTCTTTTATCATCGAGGCTGGAAATATGGCAAAAAAATTGCTTTCAAATGGGCAAATGAAAGATGTTTCAATTGTGGTGATTAATCTAGGCGCTTCTGTCTCAATCTTTAGTGTCTTGGCTCGGGATTTGGGTAGGGAAAACTCTCTACAGACACCGGAACGCCTCGAGGAAAACCTTATTTTTGTTTTCTGGTCAGCAGAGTCATTTTTTTGTAGGGAATTTTACATTTTATGTAGGAAATTAGGGGGAAGGTAAGACCGGGAGGAGCCAGAGAGCTTCAAGAGAGGGATGTGAAGCAGAAACTCAGCGAGTCAGGAACTCTGATTTATCTGCCATATGGGAAAGAGGAAAATAGCCAGCTCCAGAGGGATTTCTTTCCCCCTCCCAAGGGGAAAATTTCCAAGCATGATAGCAGGATATAGTGAGAAATGAGGCAGATTTAAGGGAGGAGAGGATTTTATTCGGTGTACTGCGGTGTTGCTGTTTTTGTGACTTTCCCAGGGGTGGGAAGTCTTTGTGTTTGTGCAGTTGGGCTCACTCTGCTGTTTTTAGCCCAGTTTTTAGCCCAGTTCCTGCAAGCCCACCCCAAAGCAGGTGTCTGTCTCTGTTTACCTGGTGCTGTCATGCAGGTTTGGGGAGATTTGCATAAAGCCTTTGTGGGCTGAAATAAAAGCTAAACACCCCAGGAAGGCATTAAAATTAAAGCTGTATTTAAAAATATGGGAAAATTGTAATATTGATGATGGGGTGTTTATGGGCTGCAGCAACAGTTAGAAAAAGTCCTTGGTTTGTGGTGTCAGTGTGGAGGTTGTGTCTTGCACTGGTGTGTTTTGCACTTTGATATTTGCACTGGAGGGGAAATTGGTTGTTGTGGTTTAATGATGACATTCCCCAATTTAGTTCCCCTCTCTCCAAGACTCCAAAACTACCTGCAGCTCACTTGCTTCCCCTCTCCTGCCCACCAAAGAGAGGAGATTGGAGGCACAAAAGGCAAAGATTGTGGGCTGAAATAAGAACAATTTACTGCAAAGAGCAATGAGAGAAGGAAATGAAACAACAACAGCAAAAATACAAATAACGAAAGTGTACAAAAGAGAGTGTGGAGCTTGACTACACTGCAGCTGTGCCACCCAAACCTCTCCCTCTGCTCAGGACCAGCATTCCCCACTGCTCTGTCTGCCATGCTTGCTCCAAGAGAATGAATTCTGTTCTTCTGAGAAGAGAGAGAGACTCTCTAGAGCAGAGCAAATCACTTGCCCCTGGCAATGATTGATATGGCATCAAATAATATTAGGATCTGGTCAAACACCTCTCCAAGCTACTGTAAAAAATTCACTCTGTCCTGGTTGAAACTGGTGAAGGACTGCTGCTCTCAGTTTGGAATGGAAAACATTGAATGATGGTTAAATTTTTGCAGAGCAAGACAGTTTCTGAGTCTGTTTCTTCTCAGCTGCCCATCCTCAAGCAACAGTGCTGATGTCACCTTTGGTCTTGGGAAAAAGGTTTTGTAGAATTCCCAAATCTTACAGTTTCCCATCACCTCGTTCACCTCAGACCCACATTTAAACCTCTTCATTTCTCCAAAACTCATCAAAATTTTTGCCATCACCTTTTTGTCCTCTTGAGAAGCTCTTCCCAACCTGGCAGGGACCTTGGGGATGGAGCTTTCAATACCATCTGTCATTTGTCCTCTGCACAGAACATCCAGCCCACAGCTGGATGACTGTGTCACAGTGGGTGAGCAGCAGGCTCAGGAAAGGGCACAAAGGGTTAATAGTGACGTCAGACTGGGGACCTGTCCCTGGTGGGGCTCTGCAGGGCTCCATCCTCCTCCCCGTGCACTTCAGCATCGTCAGAAGTGACTGGGCACAGGGCTGGGAGGGATACTGGGCAAGTTCACCGAGAGAGCAGAGCTGGGAGGAGCTGTTGGCTCCCTCGAAGGCAGGGAGGTCCTGCAGAGACATCTTGGCAAACTGGAGGACTTTGCCATCGCCATGAAGGGAAAGGGCTGGATTCTGCTCCTGGGATGGGCAGCCCTGGAGGTACAGACAGACCAAGGGATGAGGAAGTCAGCTCTGCAGAAAGGGATCTGGGGGTTGTGGCTGGTGGAGAGGTGGACATGAGTCAGCAGTGCCCTGGCAGCCAGCAGGGATGTCCTTGTCCTGGGGGCTTCAGGGCCAGCATGGCCAGCTGGGCCAGGGAGGGATTGTCCAGCTCTGCTCTGCTATGACCTCTCCTCCAGTCCTGGGGGCAGTTTTGGGCCCCACAGGGTAAGAACAACATTAGACTGTTAGAGAAAATCCAAAGGAGAGCACCAAAAATGGTGAAGGGGGAGAGGAGGGGAAGAGGAGGGGCAAACACCAGTCTCATCTCTGTGATGCCCAGTGGCAAAGAATGGCCTGAAGTTGTGTCAGGGGAGGCTCAGGTTGGATATTAGAGAAAGTTCTACCCCCAGAGGGTGCTTGGGCACTGCCAGGCTGCCCAGGATAGGGTTAGGGTGAGAGACAGGTAGAGAAAGAGGCAGCTTGGTTTTTATTAATTGTTTTAATTCCATATGCACCTGGAATATGTTCACAAAAACATGGGAATTATGGGCTTTGTGTGTCTGGTGAAAGGCCTGGAGCCACACAAGGAACACCTGAGGGCATTTGCTTTGTCCAGGTTAAGTTTGGTACAATACTGATGACTTAATGCAGGAAGGATTGGTGGTGTTTATTCTAAGAACATTTTTCACTTATTCTCATACTTATTCTAAGAACACTTTCCCCCTCCTTCTTCACCTCCCAAGGCTGCCAGAGCTCAAGAAGCATTTGGACAATGCTTTGTGACCATGGGGATGGTGCTGTGCAGGGCCAGGAGCTGGACTGGATGATCCTTGTGGATCTCTTCCACCTCAGATTGGTCTGTGACTTTCTCATTGTCTGTGTGGGTTTGAGCTGTGGAGTTTGCATGTGGAAATGTGGGTTCTCAGTGATTCCTGACTCGTGGAATTAGCAGGTTGAGATAGAAAATGCACAAGCTAAGGTTTGAAAGCATAGGGCAAGACTTTGGACTTTGGACATAAATTATTCAGAGGTAATTGCTCTCAGAGAAGAACTGTTGGAAAATTCATCTGCTCCCTATTTTTTACAAGGCAACCAGAAAATTCTTTTTGACAATTCATGTCCAGCAAGGGGAAGTTTCTGCATTTTTGGGGTTCCTTAGCTACACTTCACTTCAAAGCTTTTTGATTTGCTGAAAAAAAAAAATCCCAACTTGCTCTTTTTGGAACTTTTCTTGGGCAGAGGGCTGGGTTGCACAAAATTCAAGCATTCTCAGGTTACTTTGAAGAAGCTTCTTTGATGTTTCCCCGTGCCAGTTTGTTTTGGAAGGTGCTTTAATGGTCTTCCCCTATAAAAATAACACTTCCAAATGTACGTAGGTATCTCAGCTCTCCACTTAAAAAAATGAGCAAAGTTGTTTAATGCTGCTGTTCAAGGTACATTAACCTTGTCTACTAAAGCTCTGACTGGCTCTTGCAGGTTTTATTCTCATGTTTATGTTGCAGAGATATCCCTGGAGCCTTTCAGAGATGGGTATCTTTGGAGAGGAGAGAAATATTTAGCAGTAATTGTTGTTCTCATCAGAAATCCACAGAAGCGGCTCCATCCTTTCTATGGAGCTGAAGTTGGGAGGAGGATCGGGAAATATTAAATAAATAAATACAAATAACAAATACATGTAAATACTATATAAATAAATAAAAGTATGAAACACCTAGGTGAAAATATTAAATAAATAAATAAAGAAATGCTCCTTTCCCTGGTGCTCAGTGGCTCATCCAGTGACATTCCAAACCAGTGTTTGACAAGAGATTTTTGGCATTGTCTGATGTGGTGTTTGCCTCTCCCTTTTATCCCAGTGCTTATGTATTGACCAATTGCTTTTTAAGGAGAGAAACAGAAAAGGGATTTGCTCTGGTTTATTCTAGAGAAATATCAAATCACTATCTGCTTTAGCCCATGCTTGGAGCAGAAACACAGACTGAAATAAATTCTCCTTTTTCACCAGGCAATAACTCAGTAACAGGATACTGGGAAGGATATGAAGGTCAGCATTTAGTAAATGCAACATCTTGGCTGAGAGCAAAAGATGCTCCCAGTGCAGAAAACCTCCTGGGATTACACTGAGGAAATTTATGGAGGAAATTTGGCTACCATATATTCCTAAAAAAAAATTAAAACAATTTGGTGGCACAGTGGTATCTCTTGCACGAATGTTCCTGATCTCCCCAGATGAGGTGGTAGATGAGCCTCTTTGGAAGCAAATTGGAATATGGAGGAATGGCCAAGAATGGGTGATGTCTTGAAAAATTGGATTCTGTTCTGGTTTTGACCATTTAATAGCATTTGGTTTATTTTTAATAAGCTCAGGTTGGCCTAAGTGGCTTCCTTTAATGCCTTGTGAAAACCTGGTATTCATCTTTCAGGGTAATGCGTGAATTTTGGTAAAAACAAGCAAAAAATGTGCAGGTTGGTGGCTAGAAATGAAACATTCAAGAGGAGAGTTTCACTCTTAAATGGCTTTATGGCCAATCTAGAGTTGGCATCACCCGCCAAGAGTGAGTCTGTCCTCGTGGTTCTGAGCGAGATCTGTTGTCCTCTGGAGGATCTTCTCCCTCCCTTCTCAGCTGTATTTCTTCATTTTAACGTAGCTGAATGCATATATCATCAACCTCAGCCTGCACAAGCCCTCTGTGAAGATGGTGACATGAAAAACTTGCAGCCTGCTGTGGAGGGAGCGTGACTGACACGGCGTCAGTGCGAATCTCACAGCATCCCCTCTGCAAAAAAATCCCCTTTGGAAAAGGCAATCTTCCCTTAATACGGAAAAATACCTTCCGTGGCTGGGAAAAAACCATCCTCAAGTATCTCTAGTAATTTTGGTGCTTCAGGTGGAGAAGAAGAAATGCCTGGAAAGTTGATGTTGTGATTTCGTGTGTTGAATCCTCCATTATCTGTTGCATGTGTTGCTGTGGGGCGGAAGCTTCTCAAAGAGCTAGAAATAGTGATCGCCAGTTTCCCATTGGTTCAGAAACAAGAGTTGTCCTTTGGAGACTCAGTATTAACATTGTTCTTTGAAAACAGTGATGTACAGTCCATAAATGGGATTTTAAAAGTTTTTAAAAAATTTTTCGTGTTCAGCCTTAATTCTAACCAGCCCTAACCATTCTAACCTTGGTTTATGGCTGTTTTATTAATCAAGGAGGTCATATTCACCTGGAGGGTGGTGGGTGACTGACAATACTTTGGTTTTTCAGATGTTTTAAGGCATTAATGACCACATGGGGAAAAAAAAAAGCCGACGTTTCAACTTAGTCTTTAATTATTTTTACTTGAAAAAGGATGTAATATATTGGTGGTAAAAAAATCCAGCCTATAAATCTGAGAGTCTCTTAGATAGGCACATGCTCTTTGGGAAATACATATCCAACGTAATGGCAACATTTCAGTGATAGCTGAAATAATTTTATTTCATAAGGAAATTTAGGATTCTTTGATCTCAAGTCGCTGCCAAAATGTGAAGTACTGCTGCTTCCGGAAATGAAAGAGCTTTTATGGGTTTTATTGCTCACCATTGCTTTCTTCTGTGCAAATCCCGCAGGAGTTGCCTGCAATTCCTGCCCTCCTTGATCTCCAGATCCCCAGAATTCACTCTTCACCCGAGATTTGAACATTACCTTGAGGTGAGCTGAGAGGAGTTGGCAGGGCTTTGGTGTTGCTCTGCTCCTTGCCTTGTCTGAATGCTCACAGTCAATGCTGTGCAGCCAAATTAATGTAAGAAGTGGGGAAAAGAAAGAAAGAAATGAGAGGGGATTAATGTATAAGACAAAAAATATAAAAAATACAAAAAACCCCAAAAAATACTACAAAAAATACTACAAAAAATACAAAACATATGAAAAATAAGAAAGGGTTAATGCATATAATAGCAGCTTTCACCCCTTGCCTGTGCTGGCTGCTGGTAAATCCATGGGGCTGACAGCTCTGCACTGTTATCCTGAGATTCATGGCTGGGGCTCCACGTGGAACACCTGTCCAGCTTTCCCCGTGGGTTTCAGACACTTTCCTGGATATTTACAGTGCCTGAGTGCATTTGTTTTCCCCAAGATAAATTTGCTGCTATTGGCAACAGCTGTCTCCCACTTTTATCCTTTTTTTTTTCACCCCCACGTTTGGCTGTGAGTCCAATTCTCCAAACAAATCAACACCCATAAAGCTCAATGAACGGCTTGATTTGAGCAGCTTCGATATTATTCAGCAATTAAAAGGGCTCTGGGCTGCCACCTTCTGGGAATAGATTCACCCAAAAATCACACCCCGCTGGAAATCACCACGTGCTGGTTGTATTGCTCCTGGCAGGAACAATAGATGCCAAGCAGGGCTTTTTCACCCAAAATAGCAACGTCTTTTTTTTTTTTTTTAGCTTTCCACCCAGATGTCCAGCCTGTCACAGCGCTAAATTCTGCATTTCCCCAGCTGCAAGTGTTTCTGGTGGGGAGGTTTTTCCCTTGGTGTTCCCCCCCGAGGACACAGATATTTGTGTGCCTGCAGCTGCCAGCGGAGTTTTGACATTGGACATCAAAGATTTTAAGCTGTGAGTTCACTCAGGAGCAGATAATTCTGCCTCCTGCTATTTTGCTGTTGGGAGGAAAAAGATGAAAAGCATCGTTTTAATCCCATAAATGCAATATCCCTCTCGCTGCAAGAGGTCTGTGTCATGCAAGATCTACCTTCACAATGCACAGGATTTTGGGTGTGATCTCTTAGTACTCGATTCATGGGTTACCCACATTTGTGCAGAGTACAAAAAAGAATAACCTCGTTTATTCATGCAAAATAACTAAGAGTTGTTGACACTCATCCCATGCACACAGCACTTGGATTTTCATTTGGATATGGTGCATTTGGGAACTTAGTGCCTGGTAAAGCCTGAAGCCTTGAGAAGCTCAGAATATTGTGCCTCAACCCCCAAACAACTACAGACCTCATGGGGAGGACTTTGTAAATTTTTCACAATGAGTCCCAAATGTGCCTCAGTTTTGACTGAGCTCCTCTGCCTCCACTCACTCCTCTTCCTTTCACCTTCCTGCCTGTCACCATTTCACAGTGACAGTGATGCTGACACTATTTTTGGGTTATATTCCCTCACAATATCAGGGGACTTAACATAACTTTCTGCATTTCTTCATGGGATAGGAGAAATTTCTTCATAGGATGAGATTTCTTCTTTCCCGTTGGCTTCTCCAGATGAGAAACCAACGGGAAAGACAATGCATTGATGGGAGAGCCCTTGGAGAGATGGCATCTCTCACAAAAACGAGGCTTGGCAAGAAGAAGTGCACTTTGGGAGGACCCAGGAGGATCTGCTGGGTGACTTTTTGAGTCGGCCCAAAACAGAGCTCTGAGCTAGAGAGAGGACAGGACAGTTTTTTTAAGGCCAGAACTTATAAAAGGTGAAGAGCTCATGATCCACTGTCCCTTTTGGGTTTAGTCCCTTGAGAGGACTTTGCTTCCCTGAATGTACCTTGAAGGACTCGAATGAATTTGTCTGCATTTTGTACTCCAAATTTGTCTTGGCCTCTGTTTCAGGTAGCCTGTTTTAGCCATCAGTGTGAGGAATGTCACCTCTCCTCCCTGTCTCCTTTCTCCCCTTCCCTTCCTGTGGGGTTTTTCTGGGGGGACAGAGATGCCAGGTGATGCAGCAGCTCTGTGCTCTCCCGCAGGTTCTCGATGTGACTCCCAAGCAGGATGCACCATGTCTCCCCAGCACCAGCTCTGACGATGATGGCCACCCAGACAGTGCCTCCTCCTCCTCCCTACCAGGACACCCCACAGGTGAGTGTCCTGCAGCACCCCTGGGCTCCTCCAGAGCCCCAAATCCTGCGTCGATTGCCTTCATTTCCTAGATAATGGGCTTTACGAATGATTTCACCCTGCAACATTCATCTCAGAGACTGGCAAAAAGGAAACCCCTCCTGTCAGTCTCTGAGATGGAAAGATTTTGGGTAAAATGATGGTTTTTCCCCCATTTTTATCCTATTTTGAGGTCTTTGGATCTCCTTGGAAAGCCGACATGGTGGCATGATTGCAACCAGCAGGTTAATTAGGTGGAAAGATGAAACATTTGACTAAAGCAGGACAGGTTTAGTCACAGGAATGGCCTTTGATTTATTTCAATGGCATTTTTTAATAATCTGTGGCCGGGGAGAAAAAAGATTTCATCTCCAATGGTGCTCTGAGTGGTCAAATAACTTTTCAAAGCATCGTTGTGGAGTCAAGTTATTATAAGAGGAGTTTGTCTGAGAGAAACTCTTCAGGAGCATCCCAGTGGGCTGGACCTGGGAGTTGAGGATGGATGTTGGTGATGGTCCTGCACCTTGAAGCCCATCCTGAGGTTTTTTAGGGGTAAATGTATATCACATTTTTGCTTTTCCGGCTACAATCACTGAACAGGGGTGATCTGTATTGTGCACTGAGCCAGCTCCGTGTTCAAAGCAGCTTTTTTTTTTGTTCATATGGAAGATTTTTAGCTTTTCCCCCATTTGCTGCATCTCTCACCTGCAAAAGCAGAAAAATCTCCCCTCCCAGGGGAAAAAAAAAAAACCAACCCACCCCCCAAGCCTGTCCTCTGCACGCTAAAATAAATAAATTGACTTTTACACCTTCCCTTGAAGCCACCCGTGCCTCCTTTCTGCTCATTTCCTTCGGTGGGAAAAGGTCACTTCTCCCAAACGACACCTCGGTGGGGTTTTTATGGCTCCTCCAACTTCTGTGTCATCATTTACTCGCTTCGCTGCTCTGCTTCCAGTGGAGCTTTTTCTTCCAAATTTTTTTCTCCCCTCTTTCTCGCTTACGCAGCGGGGAGCCACGGCACCGTTTTAGTCCTAATGGGCAATTTAAGGGGCTTTTAAAATAGCCAACATTTTCTGTAGCATCCTTTGGAGACATCCCCTCTACCTCCTCCATCCCTGTCCCTGCTCTGCCCCCTGCTTGAATACTTTGAATTTTGGGGAGCCTCAGGAGCACTGCTGACCAAATCCTTCCTTTTTTACCTTATCCAGGGGGTTGCTCGAGCATTTCTCTTTCTGTTTAGTGGGTTTGGAGGAAAAGCTGCAGCCAAGAATTGATTTTTTTTTTCGACTCAGGCTGTGACTGCTGTGAACTTTTCACCTGAAAATTTGGGATTTCTAGGGATTGGGGAAGCAAATTGCTCAAATTTCTCCTCCCCAAAGGTGGGGATGAAATGGGGAGGAGTGGTGATAAGTGAGAGAATTATCGATTATTAGAGCTACAATGAGCTCCTCCTCATCAGGGGAAGCACTCTGGGGAGAGGAGTGCTAAAAAAGGGATTTGGGGAGCTTTGCATTCATGTTTTACATCAGAGGCTGTGCAAGCTGTCACCCCCAGTGTCAGAAACATGCAAAAACGGAGGAGAAATGATGGGAAAAGCTGCATTTTGGAAGAAAAAAAAGCTTCATTAGTCACTGGAATCTGTTAAAGGTGTGTAACATGGAGCACCTTTTACACCAAGCATGGTTGCACTCCTTGAGTACTTTGCTGAAAATTAAGGAGTCTGCATAAAAATCAGGATGTTTTCCATGATAAAACAAAAAGCCAAAGAAGAGTCTTCAGCCATTTCGTTGGTGAAAAGAGGTTGTTTTGAAAATAGATATTTTTAGCACCAAAAGTGGTGAAAGCAGCTTTGCCCTACCAAAAAATGGTTCTTAAGTGGTCACAGCAGGGACAAAAAAGGGAGGAAGGGGGATTTATTTAATTAATGGATTTATTTATTTGCTTTTTCTAAAATATATCTAAGAAAAAGTGTTAAAAATTGGGTGGAGGTGTTAATTTTTCATAAATTTCAGCGCAGAAAGTGATAAAGAGCATCTTCCCCCTCCCCACAAGTGGTTACGGTAGGGCAAAAATGTTGAATAAATAAATAGATCAATACATAAATAACTTACTCTGCAAATGCATTTTGAAAAAAATTTTAGAAATTGGATGAGAAGTTGATTTTTCATAATTTTCAACTCAGAAAGTGATAGAAGTATCTTTCCTCTTCCCCTCTTCCCCCTAAAATGTGCTTTTTTTAGGTGGTCATAACAGGGACAGAAATAAACAACGAGGATCACAGTTCTATCTTTTTAATTATAAAAATATTTTTTAAAAAGTCCCAGGTTAAAAATTGAGCAGAGATGGTGATTTTTCAGTAGGAGCCACAAACTCCTCCCAGTTCCTGGTTTCCTCAGCAGGTTTTTGCGCTCAGAATTGCTTTTTCAGCATTTTTGTGATGGCAGTGGAGGAAATTCCCAGCAAAGCATTAAGGAATAGATAAATGATAATTTAGGGGATTTGCTCTCTGGACTTCATGGTTTTTGTCCATAGTTTAAAAAAAAAAAACCCTAAAGAATTATGGGGATTATGGCATTTAAAGCTGGGGGAAAACCCCCTGGAGCCAAAAGAGCAGACAACAACACCAGCAGAGGATTTCCTTCCAAAAGAAGGAAAAAACCCCAAAAATATCATCCCTGAACCCCAGAAATCTGGAATACCCAAACTCAGAAATAGCCTGTGCAGCTCAAGCAGCACCTCAAAAATATCTGCTTTACCCAGGAGCCTTGCAAAATCACAGGGATTTTAAAATTAATTTTTTAGTATTTATGTACTGGTTTTTAATTTCAGTGTTACTTTCTTTTTTAAATTTTGTAGGTTTTTTTGTGTTCTACATTTAAAACACATTTTTGAGGACATTTTAAACGTAGTTAATTTTTTTTTCCAACATTTTAACATCTTTCAATGTATTTTCTACATTTCTAAAGTGTTTTAGTTTTTTACAGAATTGCAAACATGTTTTACATTTTTCTGTATTTTCAATACATTTTTAACATATTTGTAAAACGCTTTTTCATTTTCACATCTTTGAACATATTTGTGACCTTTTAAAACTTTGATTTCCCAATATATTTGTAAACACATTTTGAACCTATTTGAAGCACATTTTAACATTTTTAAGTTTACATAATCATTGTTACTATGGTGATTTTTCCTGCTTTTTAAACATAATTGTTTGCACTTTTCATTTTCCTTTTTTTTTTACCTTTCCCCCCTCCTGCAACTGTTTTTGGCCATTTTCCAAGGGTGAAAAAACTAAACCAAAACCCTCCTGCATTTTTTATCAACGTTTACAACTTTCCTATCAAAATATTTCCCTTTTCTCCTCATTTTCCCACTACCAGCAACCTGCTGCCTTTTCCCTCCTTTCCCATCCCCACCTGCTCCCCCAAAAATCCTTTTTTGGCTCCATTTTTGCCTCCCTCCTTACTCAGCTGCAAATTTCCCCCATCCCAGCATCCTCTCACCTCTTTTTCCATGGACTTGGAGTGATTTTCACTTATTTTTGATTCTTTTCTTCAGTCCAAGGTGAGGTAATGGCTTGGGAGCAGCCCCAAAGGAGACTTTTTTTTTTGGGTAATAGCTCAATTAGTTGCAGACTTGGCTGGAAATGGTCAGCTTGGCAGGATGCAAAAAGGGCTTTGGAATCCTGGTAAATAAGTGTGATGAAGGGGGGGAAAAAAGGGAAAATGTTGGGGGAAAAAAGGGAAAATGTTGGGGAAAAAAAGGGAAAATGTTGGGGGAAAAAATGGGAAAATATTGGGGAAAAAAGGGAAAATGTTGGGGAAAAAAATGGGAAAATGTTGGGGAAAAAAATGGGAAAATGTTGGGGAAAAAAATGGGAAAATGTTGGGGAAAAAAAGGGAAAATGTTGGGGAAAATAGCCATTTTTCCCTGCATAAGTGTAATTTTTAAGGGAGATAACAGGGAGAAAAAAAGGGGGAAAGAGGATGAGGAGATATTCAGTGCCATGGCTGGAGCATCCCAAAATCTGCTGGAATTTTGGTTTTTAATGGAATATGGGGAGGAAAAAGGGAAATCAGAACTGCTGGGATCAGAAGGGGAAGTGAAGCCCAAATTTCACTCCTTTTTTTAGCACCAGGGAAGGGAAGAGGGACAGGAATTGAACCTCAGTTGGAAATTAAATGGCACCAAGTGAATTTGCAGGTGCTGGAGCCAAACTTTGGAGTTATGAACAATAAAGGAGATTGAAGGAAAGAAAAAAAAANTATATATATAGATTATATATAATTATATATAGATACAGAAATAAGTATCTTAGACAAATAAAGAAAATATATAATATTTAGCAACAGCCAGAGCTTCCTTTTGCTCCATGCCTCGAGGGAAGACTGAACATTTACCAGTAAAAATAAGCAAATACTAATTTTTTTACAAATTTCAACAGCGAAGGAGGCAAACCAACCACTTTGCAATAATTTTCCACTGAGATTTTAGGCTAAAACCACTGGATTTGGGGTGCTGCTGATGCATTTGAACCCCAATTGCTTCAAATTCTCCCTGAGTTTTTTTTTCTTTAACAGAGTTTTGTAGCAATAACACAAAGCCCATGTTGGACCTGCCTGAAGCCTGACAGGAGCTCAGATAACACAGAGGTTTTTGATGGAGTTTTAAGTAAAAAACTGCCCCCAGCTAGGTGTTATCCTGCTCCAGAGGGTTTGGGGTGATGCTGGAAGGATGCTCAGGGATTTGCAGGAGCAATGGCACAGGAACATCTCACCTCTTCAAGACTTATACTCACCTAAAATAAATAGCTATTTATTTATTATTATTATTGTGCCATTTTAAAAATAAGCGCAATTATTGCCATCAGGGTGATTTGTTGCACATCACATACCCACGGTGTCAGCAGCACTGGGGCTAAAGCTGGGTGATTTGGGCATGGGCACCAAAAAAAAATTTGATCTTTTTTGGCTGCCTTCTCACAGCTTTGAGATGACTCATTGCTGGGCTTGTCGAGCTGGAAGAGGCTCACCTAATTTGGGGATAAAATTGAAAATGACTGTGTCTAGACAGTAATACCTGCTTTGAAAAAAACTCCTGGCAAANAAATTTCACTCCTTTTTTTAGCACCAGGGAAGGGAAGAGGGACAGGAATTGAACCTCAGTTGGAAATTAAATGGCACCAAGTGAATTTGCAGGTGCTGGAGCCAAACTTTGGAGTTATGAACAATAAAGGAGATTGAAGGAAAGAAAAAAAAAGTGGGAAAAAAAAAAACGACAGCAAAAGGTCAGGCAGGAGATATTAAAGGCAAATATTTTAAAAGCAAAAGGTGTCATGGTTTTGGTCCAGCTTGGGTTTACAAAGTTTTACATATTTGTGTTTTTCCATTTACATATATATCCATTTACATTAATTAATGACACAATAATGTATGTATATGATCATTTTTACATATTGATAATCACAAATAAATCTAGAGGCATATTAGACAAATAAATATATATGTAAGCCCATTTCTATATAAATAAATATATAAGAGTATCAGACGAAGAAATAATATATATTATTTATACCAAAACACAGGAAGAATCATTCTATATATATAGATTATATATAATTATATATAGATACAGAAATAAGTATCTTAGACAAATAAAGAAAATATATAATATTTAGCAACAGCCAGAGCTTCCTTTTGCTCCATGCCTCGAGGGAAGACTGAACATTTACCAGTAAAAATAAGCAAATACTAATTTTTTTACAAATTTCAACAGCGAAGGAGGCAAACCAACCACTTTGCAATAATTTTCCACTGAGATTTTAGGCTAAAACCACTGGATTTGGGGTGCTGCTGATGCATTTGAACCCCAATTGCTTCAAATTCTCCCTGAGTTTTTTTTTCTTTAACAGAGTTTTGTAGCAATAACACAAAGCCCATGTTGGACCTGCCTGAAGCCTGACAGGAGCTCAGATAACACAGAGGTTTTTGATGGAGTTTTAAGTAAAAAACTGCCCCCAGCTAGGTGTTATCCTGCTCCAGAGGGTTTGGGGTGATGCTGGAAGGATGCTCAGGGATTTGCAGGAGCAATGGCACAGGAACATCTCACCTCTTCAAGACTTATACTCACCTAAAATAAATAGCTATTTATTTATTATTATTATTGTGCCATTTTAAAAATAAGCGCAATTATTGCCATCAGGGTGATTTGTTGCACATCACATACCCACGGTGTCAGCAGCACTGGGGCTAAAGCTGGGTGATTTGGGCATGGGCACCAAAAAAAAATTTGATTTTTTTTGGCTGCCTTCTCACAGCTTTGAGATGACTCATTGCTGGGCTTGGCGAGCTGGAAGAGGCTCACCTAATTTGGGGATAAAATTGAAAATGACTGTGTCTAGACAGTAATACCTGCTTTGAAAAAAACTCCTGGCAAACCACAGTGTTGCAGCTGATTTAATCTGGGACTCCAGTGAAACATCCTTTCTGAAATTACCCCACGCAGCAAAGATGGTGGGACTTTTTTTGTGAAAAAAGTGGAAAAAAATGTGGTAAAAACCTAAACCTTCTCTTTCCAGGCAAAGATAAAATGCACATGGATGTTTTACTTCCCCAAAACACAGAGCCCCAGCAGAGCACTGAGCCCTCCTTGATGCCTCCAACGAGGCTTCCTAGAACAGGCTAGGCAAAGTTAGGAGAACAAACAGCAGATTAATTTATTTAAGGCCTTTAGGTACATTTAGGGCAGACAGAGCGTACTCAAAAGGCTACACCCAAAATGGACAGCGAGTCACGAGTTCTTCACATTTTATAAGTTCTGTCTATTAACATATTCTCCTCAGATCTCCATCTTCAGGTGATGATGTCAATCACCCCAAGCTTGCTCCCTCCAGTTCACTGTCATTTACATATTTTGGGGCTCTGAGGCAGCAAAGTGTCCTTGGATTTTCCATCAGAGAGGATTTGTTTTGTCTCAGACGCTGGGAACAGAGGTTTTTAGCACTTTATATGGAGCCTGGAGCAACACACCAAACTACAGATACACGACAACCAGAAGCTAAAAATCCTTAAGGCGTCACCCGAACTTCCGAAATTCCTTACTGAAGCAAAACTCAGCAGAAAATCACGCCAAATCACCATATTTTCATTTAACAACCTTTTTTTTCCCCTCTCTCCTCCCTTCTCTCCCAGATGACAGCCACAGCCCAGCAGCCCACCAAAGCCCAGCCCGTCCATCTCAGCACGCCAGCAGCTGCCAACACCCCAGTGCCCACCGCGGGCAGCGACCCCCAGGCCCAGCTGGAGGCTGACAAGAGGGCTGTCTACAGGTGAGGCAAGATAATTGCACTCGTTAACGCATTTTAATTAGTGGCTGCGTTGTTGTAACGCGGGGTTGTTGCAGCAATTCGGCGATGCAGTAATTAATGCATTGGTTACTGGATCGGCTCGCTGATGCATTCGTTAGTATTATGCATTATTAATCTGTTCTTCTGATGCATTAATTAACACGCAGGAAGGGGGGATTAGCAATTAGCTCCTTTTTAGCAATAATAACTATTGATTATAATGCACGGTGATGGAGCTCCTTCGTGGACTTGGTTTTGCAGCATCTCTGCCGCTTCAAAATATTCACCCTCAAAGAAACCCCCAAATTAACCTTTTTTGGGGGGCAAAGCCATGGGGTTTGGGGCTGAACAAGGAGCAGAGTCAGACGTTAACCTGAAATGTGCTGTTTGTGCTTCTGCCAGGATGTGGGCAGTGATGGGCAAGGGATGGATGTCCCCTCCAGTCCCCTTTTTTGTCACTTTAGGGATAATAATATATGATGTTATAATAGATGCAGTAATGTTTTTGTAGGGATAATAATATATGATATTGTAATAGGTGCAGTAATGTTATTGCATAACTGCTGTAAATAATATTCTAATTAGGTAAATAGTATAATTATATAAGTAATACATAATTATACAAATGACATGTGATTATTTACAATATCAGAACATATAGCACTGATGTAACAGTGACGATGTTCTAATATAATTAGGGTTAAAGTTTAAGGTTGAGGATTAACCTCCTATCAAGGACCAGGGCTGTGGGGATTTGTGTCCCAAAAATTGCAGCTTGGACTTGAAGGAATCCAAATATTCATACTCCAAATTTTCAAATATTCCAAGGCTGAAAGGTCTGAAAATGTGGATGAAAGTATGGAATGAACTCACTCTTTCCCAGGAAAACACGAAGGTTTATTCGCTGCAGATCTTCCAATGATGGAAATCATTTCCTCAAAGCAAAAGAAGCCGTTTGAGGACGAAAACACCTTCTTTTTGCCCTTCCATGAGGAGTTCTGCAGCATTTGTGGGGGTAAAGGAGAAAAACCAAACCTCACCCTTGGAGTTTTCACAGCTTCAATTGGAAGGTCAAAAACATGCAAAAAACACCTTATGGGAGGTATTCCCCCTAGAAAAGTGGGGGAAAATTTGTTGTCTGGTTCCATGTGTGGACTTATTGCCCAAACCTGCTTATTTTTGGGTACTAGCCAAAACAACCCCCCAAATATATTTTTACATAAAATAAATATATACTTCTATATATTTATGTGATATATATTTATATAAAATTAACTTTTTTTTGCTGAATATTCCCCTGTCCAGTGGTTAAAATGGATGCTGCATATGTCATTAGGTACCAAAGGCATGCAAGGATTTTCTTAGCCCTCCTAGGTCCATTTCCCTCCACCCAAAACAGTGGATTTTTGTTAATTTTCAATAATTGCACCAAGGCAGAAGGCATCGGCTGTAAGCGTCGGTCGATCAAGCTGGAGGGAAATTGCTGGGAAAATGTGATGGGAAATATAAAAACCGATGGACAAGTCACCCTGCCGGGTTTTATGCCCTAGCAGGAGGTTTATCACCCATTAAAAAAAAATAGAAAAAAAGGTGAAAAAAATAAATCCTTCTTGGTGTGGGAAGCTTGGCAGGGTCTGGTCCAGCAGCGTCACTTCTCGGCTGCAATTTTCTCCCAGCTAAAGTGTTTTTTTGACTTTATGCAACAGCGGGGCTGGGACTTCCCAATGGATTTTGGACCAGAAAAGATGATGCTCCTGAAGGGAAATGATGCTTAAACCACCCGAGCACCACAAATTGGATTTTTCCAAGTGGGAAATGGCTGGAGTTCTTTGCATGAAGTTTGGTGGGGGGCTTTCTGTGTGGGGTTTTTTTGGTTGGGTGCTGTTTTTATTTTGTTTTGGTTCGAGTTGTTCCAGTTTTTTTTAGGGGAAAAGGGGTGAGAAAAGATAAAATTCCTGTTGTGATGTGCCCGCTGTGCTGCTGGCTCGAGCCTGGCTGAAGGTGGGAAATTAGGCCATTAGAGGAATTCATTCCTCTTTATTAGCCCGTGTCGAATCCTTTTTATTAGTGGCTGCAAACGACCTCTCTCCTGCAGGAAAATGTCAGGGCTGGTTCAAATCCTTCCAAATTTCATTTGGAGGATTCCCTGGCAAAAATAAAAAACCCCAAACCTAAACAGAGCAGGTTTTTTTTATTTTTGCAAAACCATAATTAGCAAAAGCGGATTTTCTACTCCAAAACTCCCCTTTGTGCCATAGGGGGGGTTTTCCAGAAAGTAGGGAAAATCCTCCTGTTTCCCCTGTGCATCCTGGATATCCATGTATTCCCTGCACTGCAAATTTCATAGCAAAAAGAGGCTCCAGCTCTCAATTTTTATGCCACAACCTCCACCTGCCGTGGTGGGCCATCCTTTCCTCTGCATGGTGTGGCCACAGAAAGGCTGGAAACGGAGAAAACGGTGGTTCGGGTTGGGTTTTTTCCCAACCAAAAATTAAAAAAACCCCCAAACTCTGCAACAATTCAGCATAAAGCTCATGGCAAAACCCCAAATTCCAGCACTCCTCAACACTGGGCTCAGAGAGTGCCCTCAGTGCCCTCCCTTAACCCATCCCTGGGGATGTTGGACCCCTGATTTCCCCTTGTGTTACTGTATTTTATTTTTTTGTTTCATGTTATTTAGTGTTATTTTATTTTGTTTGGTGTTTTTATGTATTTTATAATTTTGTTTCATTTAGTTTTGTTTTTATTTATTAACGGATTTGATCGGATCAGGTTCTGCTTAGTTTCTTTTGATTTTACCTTAGATTTTTAAATATTTTATCCCATTTTATTTTCACCTGAAAAGCAAACCATTCTCCCCTCAGCCCTGTATCTCCACCTCCTACTCCTTGCCAGCTCCGAAACATTCCTGGGGATATTTTGGGAGTGATTCCACTGCCCTATTATCAACACTGCAGAGCACGGAGGGATGCTGCAACGCTCTTAACCCCTTTTGGTCAATGCAACCCCTCAAAAAAAGGGGCGACAAATGGCTCAGGGGCTACAAATGGCTCAGGGGCTACAAATGGCTCAGGGGCTGCAATCCCCTTCTCCTCTCCCCAAACCCCCATCCTCGGGGTGATTCCTCTGCTCCTAATTGCTGGAGCAGCTCTGGAAATGGCAGCAGGCACCTGCTGCGGTGCCACCGCTTCATAAGTCCCAATAATTCAACCTGCCGCCTGGAATTTGCCTTTCATATCCCTTGGCTAAGCTCCGGCGGGGCTACTGAAATTATGAAATGATTTCCCCCCCTCGCCATTCCCTGCTCCAGCCTCGGTGAATCTTGCATTAAACCAGGATCAGGACAGATTAAACTATAATATGCTGTGGTATTAGCGGCTGCAAATGAAGACTTAGCCAAGGGCTTTAACCCCTTCGCCTGACTCCGACTCGAAAAGGCTGTAAGGAAGTGATTCCTAATCATCTTTTGGGTCATCTTTTGGAGATAAAATGGTGGAGCCAGTCCCATTGTGGAAATGGGATAGCTGGAGTGCTGTGGGAAACCATTCCTGCAGGAGCATTTTGCTTTTCTGCCCAGAAGGACTCCATAAAACATTTTTGATTTTAGTTTGCACAGCTGGAGAAGCTCATTGAGGTTTGCACTAAGCTGTGGTCTTCATCCCCATGTTGTCCACGTGTTTTGGTGCTGAATGTGTATCTGCATTTTATATTGCATCAATTTAGCATCATCCTTGGAGAGGTTTGTGAATTTCAAGAAGAACTATAAATCTTTGTTTTCAAGCTCATCTCATGGTAAGAAAGAAGTGAGGTTTGACCCATCTTTGTGGACTTGACAGAGGTGCAAAGAGACCTCTTGGTGGAGGAGCAGCCCATAACCAGGTTGGTTCACAGGATGCTGCAGGCAGATAGAAATCCCCACCCCTCATCTCCAACCAACAGAAACATTTTGAGGTAAAATATTACCATCGATGAGCAGATCCTTGAAAGAAAAAGCCACTTGGACAGCACATGGCTCCAAGACATCTTGGCTGTGTTCAAGACATAGCCTTTTTGCCTATTCAGGAAATGCTGACTTTGGTGCAAGGATGGAAAACACCAACACATTGGAAGGAGTCATTGCCTGGTGGAGGAGACAATGAATTTTAGTTTTTAAGCTTTTTTTTTTGTTGTTGCTGGAAAAGATCTAGAGGGAGCACTTCCAGTGTGAGGTCTGCACCGCCAGGTTCTTACAGACTGGGAGGGGATGGATGGATGGATGGATGATATGGGGTAAAGATGGACAGGGGACCTAAACCAGTGGGAATTATGGGGTGTCTCCTTTGTCCTCTGCAGGCACCCGCTGTTCCCACTGCTGACGTTGCTCTTTGAGAAATGTGAGCAGGCGACGCAGGGCTCTGAGTGCATCACCTCGGCCAGCTTCGACGTCGACATTGAGAACTTTGTCCACCAGCAGGAGCAGGAGCACAAGCCCTTCTTCAGTGATGACCCCGAGCTGGACAACCTGGTATAGGCAGCTGGGGCTTGGCAGATGATTTTTGGGGGGTGTTGGGAAGGTGGGGGTGAGGAACAAATGAAGATCTACCACCGTGACTTTGGGCTCTGTAGTGTTGGCCATCTTGGCAATGTTTTCCACAGACCTTGTGAGGCTTTCTCCAGGACCTTCTCTGAGACATTTTCCAGAAGATTCCCTGTGAGAATGACCCCTCTGCCCCCTTTGGGCTAATTTTCCCATACAACCTCTATGGGGTCAACGAGGTTCCTGAAAACAACCAAGGCTGTTTGGCTTGGGCCCCAAAACTTGCAATCTCTGTTGGAATTACTGCTCTTCAGTGCAACCGGAATAGTGTCAGCATTCTCACCTGGTGAGAAGTGTGATGGCCAGCCCAGTCCTAGGCAAAATAATAACTTTTTCCGTAAGGTAATGGCTATCAATGGTTTGGTGCACCTGGACTGGTTTTGGTGGATTCCCTGTCACATCAACCCAAATTTCCTGCTGCATCCATTGCTTCTGGAAGATGCCTCAGAAGACTCTGCTGGGGATTTCTCTTTTGTGGACCTCAGGAAACATCCCCAAATCCCATTATTTTGTGCAGAAAGCATCCAAATGTGGTCTCCATGGCAAACATGTGGGTAGACAAGTTTGTGGCACCATCCTGATGCTCTGCAAGCAAGTTTTCAAGATCTGAAGAGGCAATTTTGCACGCCTCTGATGATGCAAACAGCAAAAGACCTTCCGTGGGGGCTGTGTGTTCCCTGGGACATGTAGCAGAGGGATTTCCATCCCAGAAAAGAAGCAAAATCAGGCAATTCAAAGTCTACTTTTCTTACAGATATCAAGGAGGTGATTTTGAATGATGACATATCACAAAGGGAAGAAGAGCTAGTAAAACTCATCTAGGTGCAAGAACTACTGTTTTTTTCTTAAAAAAAGCAAGAGATGATTTCAAGATGAAGTAAAATCCCACATGTTTGTGCCTGATTTCAACTTGTGGAGGAGAGTTTTTTTAACATCCCTAAGCCAAGAGTCTGTGGAATGTCCTCCAAAAAATTTGCAGGCCATGCAAAGCCCCTTTGGCATATTGCTAAACCCATTTTGCAATAACTTGTAGTCAAGAACAGAAATCCCTCTGGGAATAAGCAACCAAAAAAACCCAAAAACCAACCCAACCAATGTTTTGGATTATTTCAGTTTTTGGACTGAACAAATGCTGAGGTACACCAACAAATCCCCATTGCTTTAAGTTGCATAAAAATGGGTGTAGTGGTCTAGCAGGAGGAGAGAAATGGAGCCAGCTGAAGCAAGAAAGCCCCAAAACTCTAAAATTTTGGGAAAGGAAAACGTATTTCTATACATATCAAGGTGAAGCATCACCAACAAATAGTCAGTGCAGGAAATGTATCCACCCTGGCTATTTTCAGGTTTTTTTGTGGTTTTTAGGAAAAGACCCCACAACACACCAATCATGTTTTTTGGGCATATTCTGGAGCAACTCTTGCTGCTGAGGTGAAATTTGGCCGTGGGCAGTTGGATTTATCCCATGTATAGCCTTGCAGCACTTGATCCATCCATACTCCTATGTATCTCTATCTATTGCTGTGTCTTTCTCTACATCTGTCTCTGTATGTGTGGGTTTGCCCTAGTTCTAGTGCAGAGCTGGATGTGTATATTCTACCCAGTGCCCAGAATTCCTCCAAAAAAGGAGCAGCCATCCACCTCAGTGTGAGTAACCTGCGTCAAGAGAGAGGAGATAGCTAACATGATGCTGGAGAAGCACATTCCCATTGTGGGAGGCACTAGTTGGAGAGAATTTTGGGTAAAAAAGTCTTGCAGTGCTCAAAACTCAGCATTTCAACCTCTTCTTGAGCTGACACTTCATCCCTATTTACACTGTCCTTTTTTTGTTATTGCTGTTTTTTGGGTGTTGGTTTTTTTGGTTGTCTTTTCTTTTTTTTAACGCCGCCGGTTCACCAGAAATCGGCGATGGCAAAGCAGGGATGAAAAGGCCAGCGGCATTAGCTATCATTAGAATAAGAGTCATGTATTCCTCACTGCCAAGATGCACATAATTAGAAATTAGAAAAAGGTCAGATCTCACCATTATCAACTCAATCAGCTGCCGAGTGCCACACAGTCAATTAATTCAGCATCTGTATTTTTTACAACCCCGCGCACGTACGCCGTCGGACTGTAACTCTTTATCCGGACAGATATACGACGCAGCGGAGCAGGGACATAAAATGAGACCCTAAGCAAATGAGCTGAGATAATTGAGAGATTTATTTTTTTACATATATGTGTCAGGTCTTCTTGCCTTTGCCCTTGAATATTGACTTTCATGGCCGGTGAGCCCTGGGAGGATGCGGGAAGCTTGGGCATGAATCCTCCACCTTGTGCTTCGCTTCAGCTGCGGAGGAGGGGGAAAAGAACCCCAGAAGAAAACGGAAAAAAAAATTAAAAAAGCTAAATAAAAGATCTTTCCAGCCTCAACCCATCATCCCTGTTGTTCGCCAACCAGAAAATTCCCTTTCTTCACCGTGGAGCTGCCACTGGAGTTTGGCCCTGAATTTTTTCAGGATGTTTCCCAGCCATGGCAACTTGCAGTTTGTAAAGATGACCACTAAAATTTGCAAGTTAAAAACACCCTTTGAAATGCAAAGACGCTTTGTTACATAAAACCGGATTTATTGCCCCGGAGTGAATAGCTGAAATTTTATATATTATGCAAGATTTCAAACAGTGGCTGTAAAACTTAAGGTTTCAGCTCGGCAAGAGGAATGTTTTATGTGTAAATTTTTTAAGGTTTATGGGGTACGTTTTAATGAGGCCCAGGCTTTGCAGCAGCAACAGCTCACGGCTCAGTTGCAGCCCCGTAATCTTGTTAGAAGAAGTGGCCTCCAGAGAATAACCAAACACTTCTCAACGACGAGGGGTTTGGCTTGTACTTTTTTTTTGGGCATGGGGAACGATTCCACTGAAGGTAGAGGTGAATTTGGTGAATTTTTTCCTTTCGGGATTTCAGAGTTGTGATCGATGGGTAAGGAAAAGATATGCAGATATGCAGGGGGATGGGCTCTGGGATGGGCTTTGGGCAAGAATTTTTTTTTTTTTTGGGGGGGTGTGTTGAGAAAGGAGATGAATTTCACTCTGCTGTGGGGCTCAGTGCCACGTTAGATTTGGGGTGAGATTTTAATGTTGGTTTTAACTTTGCTGTTGTGTTCCCTGCTGCAGATGGTGAAGGCAATCCAGGTGCTGCGCATTCACCTCCTGGAGCTGGAGAAGGTCAACGAGTTGTGCAAGGACTTTTGCAATCGCTACATCACCTGCCTCAAAACCAAGATGCACAGCGACAACCTACTCAGGAATGACCTGGGGGGGCCCTACTCCCCCAACCCCTCCTCCATCAGCCTCCACCCCCAGGTAATGCCCTAAAACTCCTCTCTAATCACCCTGGTTGCACGTTGGCCAACAGGGAGTTGGGCCAACAAGGTTTCAGGCTTGCTTGCTCTACAAGTGGTGTGGCCTCCTGAAAAGTCGTCAGAGTCCATCCCAAGTAATTTTTGGAAAAAAAATCCTGTATTTTGCTCATAGAGCGCAATAAATGATGTTGTGGTGATTTTTTTTTTCTTTAATTTAAATTTTTTTAATGTCTTTTTCTCCATGGGTTCGCAGAGCTGCAACCCCAATGTTTGTGGCTCTGCAAAAGAGAGAGTGAAGGACTCCTAAAATCTAATGTGAGGGGAAGGGAGCCATGCAAGTGTATGGGAATATAAATTTAAAAATGACATTTTTTAATGAAAAAATGCTATTTATTGGCAGGAAGGACAGAAATATCATGGTTTTCTTCACTGCTTCTCTCTCCCTTTTTGTCTCAAGGCAGCTGAACAGATTTTTGGGTCTCACATAACCCTTTCTGGCTTCACTGCTCCTTTTCGTGTCTCAGCAGATCTTGCAGTTCTCTCCCAGCATGATCAACATTCCCTTGACTTCTTCTTTTGCATAATTTGGATTTTAGCTGGGAGAAGAAGACATTTGGTGCCTCAAGCATAGCGGAAGAGTGCAAGGAAATGCCTGAGTAGTGTGGAAATATCAACTGAAGTAGCCAAACCGAGCTGAACCTTGGTGGCTTTTGGGGCAAAATAAGGGACTGTAACTCAATATTTGGAAAAGAATTTGCCCATGGTTTGGGGTTTCCATGTGCATCTGCAGTGCAGGGAATAAATCTTGGCTGGTTGCATCCCAAAAAACTTGATGCTATATTCTGTCCCCCTAGGGGATTTCTGTCTCTCAGGCATTCGCTTTTTTGGGGTAGAAAAATGGAATTTAGGGTTGCACAGTCCCACCAGAAATAACTGCAGCCAACCCCAAAGAGCCCAGGCAGCTCCTGGGATTCTCCCTAAAAAGGAGGCAGGTGGTGGGGCTTTCTTAGGGCTTTTGGGGCATTTTTAAAGTGGTGGAAAGGAAAGGAAAAAAAAATTTAGGAGCTCAGCTCCAGGTGCTGCAGAGCTTGAGGCTCCCAATGTGATGAGGGAAAAGCCCCCCAGAAAAGTTCCATTTCTTATTTGGGTTCCCTGCAAGCACCAAACCACTTAATCATTGATCTAAGAAACCCCATCCTCACTCTATATTCTAATAATCTCTAGAAATAGACTTATTATCCCTTCGCTGCTTTATGGTAGCATTCCTTATGATCAAAATTAGCAAGACACTTGCATAAAAGAGAACAATAATTGCTCAACGAGCATCTCGTTTGTAATTTATTAGTTTCTATTATTGTGCATTGCCATGGCAACAGCTCACATCCCGGGTGATGAGAGAGATGTTAGATATGAGCCGACAAAGCTCCCGGTCCCAGCAAATGGAGATGCACGTTTTTTATCAGTAATTTTCATGAAAATAATAAGTGAGGGAGTTAATGAGATGGAAAGCCGTCCTGTGGCTATTGTGAATTTTTTTCCCCTCCTTCCCTTGCTT
>VZRM01005384.1:328594-338796 GCA_013397955.1 Grantiella picta
AAAAAAAAAAAAAAAAAAAAAGGGGGCAACGGGGCGAATTAATCGTAGCGGGGAAAAATAAAACGCGAGCCGTGACATTGACAGGTGTGCTGTTTCCTCCCCTGCAGGAGATGCTGCAGAGCTCCCCAGCGGCGCTGCCGCCAGCCTCCAATCCCCCGCCTGGCATCGTGGTGCCCGCGGCCAGCCTGCCGCCGGCTAACCTGGCCATGAGCACCGGCAGCAGCTCGCCCGCCGTGCCAGGTAGGCTCGCAGGGCAGGCTGGCTGGAGGTGGAAATTGGGGTGGTTTGGAACCCTCACGTTGTGGATTTTTCTGCAGGCGGAGCTTTGTACCAGCCTGTGACGATGGTGACGTCGCAGGGCCAGGTCCTTGCCCAAGCCATCACCCCTGGTGCCCTGCAGATCCCCAACGCCCAGGTAGGACCTTCCCACCTCTGACTGCTGTTTTACCCAGAACTTGGCAGAATCATTTCTCCATGCATTCAACCCTGGGAGTATCTGAAATTTTTAATTAGCCATCAACATGGATGTCTTCGGGGTGCCTAACAAATTATAGCAATGACCTAAGAAGTTATAACAATGCTTATATTATTGTTCTAAAATATCACAATGTCTACTATTAATGTACATAATATCATTGTGTGCAATATATAACAATATCTGACAGTACCTGTTATATTGTGATGCATGATAGAACATATTCCATTTTATTCTATATGCTTTGTTAAATGCCATGTATTGTACATACTGCATATTCTATATTCTATATTAATTGTTTATTATATATAGGATAGGATAGGATAGGATAGGATAGGATAGGATAGGATAGGATAGGATAGGATAGGATAGGATAGGATAGTAATAATATCTATATTATTACTGATATATTGTAGATCTGGGATCACTGGCATTGCCTGCCCAGTATGGCAATCATAGCACATGTGGGAAAGGCTCATTTTTAGGTCTTCCTTTCTGAATTTGGGGATATTTTTCAGCCATTTGCTCTGTTTTTTTTCCTATTTTTTTTCTCTCTGACATTGCAATGAGTTACACAATGATCCCTGCAGTAAGACAATGATTTGGAGCAGAACTGGATTTATTAGCACAACTTGTCCATGAGCTCTTCCTAACCCCCATTCCCCAGGAATTTGGAATAAAACCCGAAACCCATAAATTTCTGTTACACTGCTTCCTGGGAGCAGAGCAGCAAAAATTCACCCCCATTATTTCTGAAATGCCCCATTTTAACTGCATATTATAAAACAATCAATAAACAGCATTTTGGAAAGGGGTGGCACCTCCCTGGCAGGTTTCATTTTTTGCCTTTGCAATGCTTAAAAGATTTCTTTCTATAATATCTCTCCATTTCAGGTTTAAATCTTGCAGCAAAACCCTCTGTGGAGGGAAAAACATGTGCACAGGGAATATTGGGGCAGGGAGAGAGCCTGGACAAGCACCTTCAGATGCTCTTCCTGTGCCACTGGCATGATTTATTCAGCTGGAGCCCAGGGGAATCACAGGGACCTGCTGGCCTGATGTTTAATTCATCCAGGAGAAGTGTTTTGATGAAGACTTGGGGAAAAAAAAATCCCTTTTTAACTCAAGTGCTTAGATTTCAGTTTGGTTCCTGCATCCTCATTAAAACTTTTGCAGCAAGATGTTTCTTTTTAATTTCTGGGGATGGGGGGAAGCAAATTTTGGCTCAATGGGCATCAGCTGGGTGAGGGACGTGGGTTTGCAAGTGGTTAGTGACTTTTAACTTTCAGGGTTTTAGCTTTCAGTTGAGAAAATCATCTTTTTATGAGATTTGGAGGTTTTTTTCCTATATTTTTTAGGGTAAAGAGTGTTTTCCTCCCTAAACCACACATTGATCATGGTGCCATCACCACAGTCCCCAACAGTGCCATTGCAAATTTTGTAAATTTTTTGTCAATTGCAAAGCATTGACAAAAAAATCGAGATAAAAGATACAGATCCTGGGAGAAAATCTGCATTTATGCAGGTTTGGTGGAGCAGGAAATGGGTTTTGGATGCTCCTAGAAATGCCAGGTCTTTTGCACTCATCCCACTCCCATTTTGGGTCGGTTTTGCTCATTTTTTGGGTTGCCCATCGCCATTTCCAACCAATTCTCTCCCCATTCCTTTCCCCTGACAGGTGAACCTGGATCTCACCTCCCTCCTCGACGGTGAGGACAAGAAGTCCAAGAACAAGCGGGGAGTTCTCCCCAAACACGCCACCAACATCATGCGCTCATGGCTCTTCCAGCATCTCATGGTGAGCACCACAGCCACCAAAACAGCCTGCAAGCCGGGAAAAAAGGGACAAAAAATCCAGAAATTCTCAAATCCGGGTGGTGGTTTGTCTGAATTTGTGTGTGGAGGTGCAAAGCGTGTTTTGGGAGTATTTTGGGAATGACCATGGTCGCTGCAGGTGGGAAAAATATTCCCTTAAGGCAAGAAGGAGCAAAGAAATCTAGAGGGGACTCCCATGATTTTTTGAAGGTGGATAATTGAACATTTTTTTTGCAGTTAATGGCTCCAAAATACCCTTTTCTAGCAAGCTGGAATGTGAGAGCTGCCTCAAAGGTAGGGTTGTAGCACATCAGCAAACAGTGAAAACACAGAATTCCAAAATCAGCCCCTTTTGGGGGATTGGAGATGGAAGGTAGAGGGAGCTTCAATGGGTATTTTAGTGCATGAAGAGTTCTCCCTCATCAGCAGGGCTGGGAGAAGGGCAAAAAGCCAAAAATCCCACATTTTTTCCTGCATAATTCAGCCAAGAAATCTCTTGGAATCTGATTGCAAAGACTTGCTCTCCAGGAAGACGGAGTGGTGGGAGATCCCCAAGGCATCAGGAATGCACAAGGAAACAACTCCAAGGAGCAACTTGTGGAAAAATCAGCCAGGACATGAAACAGCAGCAGGTTGGGAACTTCCCAGCCTTTTTTTTTAATGGGAAATTCTGGACTTACCGGAATGAGGACAAGAGTCTTGCTGTGTTGGGCTGCAATCCCTGGATCTCTCATGTTTCTGGAGGGCAGGAAGTGCAGACTTAGAGGCACAAAAAGAACTTGGAAGACCAGAAACTTCAAAGCAATTTTCTACCAGGCGCCAGGAGAACCCCAAAGTTTCAGATTTCCCAAATGGAATTCTTCTGCTGGATGGTTGGACCTTTGCTCTCAGCCTTTGGTCCTCATGGTCAGAAGAAACTTGGGCTTCACCATGAGATTTCTCCATCTGGTGTCAGAGATGATGTGGTTTGTAACCAAAAATGCTCATCATTTTACTGGAAGTTTTGGAGCACCAGCAGGAAGAAAGAATGCTGCAAATAATATACCAAAAATGGGATATTTCTGCCAAAAAAAAAAGGTGCCATTTTTAACCACTGAGGCCCCAGTGGGAAGTGAGTCTCCAGTGTGTGGTGACTTTGGGTGGTTTTGTCAAGGAAATCACACTGTTTTGGGGACTAACAGCTGAAAAACAATGATAATTTTCACTGGCTTGAGGCTCCAAAACATGACACATGGGGCTGGTAATAATTTCATTTTTGGGGTTGGGAAAGAGCATTTTAGCACAGTTGGAAGGAGGTTGCTGAAGCTTTGAGTTCTGGTGATCTCCAGTGCAGATGTTTCAGGGTTTTATTGATGCTTCTGACAATAAACATTGTGAACCACAGTGGGTTTTGAGGTCCAAATCCCATGTTTATAACATCCATCACTTGGGAATTGCGAGATTAAAAAAAAAAAAAACAAAACCCAAAACCATTTCCCTTTGAGGAAAAGCATTTGATGAAAAGCCTTGGAAAAGCCCTAAGGGCACCTGGGGAAATCCTGATGCTCTTGGATGCCACCCTTCAATCATGCAAGAAGCCACCAAATTTAGGGTGAGAAAAAAGAAGAAAAAAAATAAAAAGCCAGGTTTTCATTATTTTTTTACTCAGGGATGACATCTTGCATGCAGGGATGTAATTTTGCTACCCCATCTCTCTTTTTCCCAGCACCCCTACCCCACAGAGGATGAGAAGAGGCAAATTGCTGCCCAAACCAACCTGACCCTCTTGCAAGTCAACAACTGGTGAGCATCTATTGGTGGCCCACGCAGTCATTTTGCTCTCTTTAGGACTTTTTCACCCTATTGTGGTGCTGTATAATGCTTTTTAGGGGGGATAACTTGGGTGGTTAAGGCTGATTCTTGGGGTGTCCTGCACAGGGCTGAGTTGGACTCAATGATCCTGATGAGTCCTTCCAGCTCAGCATATTGTGTGGTTTTGTGACTCTGTGGTTTCTGGGAGATGAGCTGGGTTGTGTTTAACGCCAGCGCTGGTTTGCAGGGTCTCAGTGCCCTCTCCTGGCAAATCCAACGTGCAGCATTCTCCCACTCAGCTGGAAGAATTAATGCATTGCTGTAACGTCCCACAGGCAAATAAAATAAAAAAACCCAGCTTTTACCCATGAGGCTACTTCCTAAAAGTACTGTTATTATATTGCAACTCAATATAATCATCTGTAATATCATACAATATAACTCATCATATCATTTGCTGTGATGTCTGTTACTTTAGCTCAGTGTTGGTGGAACAACTCTTAGTTATTCCAGTGTTCTCTCCTTTCCATGGAAAGGTTCATCAACGCCCGGCGGCGCATCCTGCAGCCAATGCTCGACGCCAGCAACCCAGATCCAGCCCCCAAAGCCAAGAAAATCAAATCCCAGCACCGACCCACGCAGAGGTTCTGGCCAAACTCCATCGCTGCCGGGGTCCTGCAGCAGCAGGGTGGCAATTCGGGGACAAATCCTGATGGTAAGGACAACGCCAGTGGCTCCTGTCATTCCAGGTCATCAAGTGATGACCCAAAAAGGGCTAATCTCTCCCTGAAATGAGGGATTCTTCCCCAAAATGAGTGCTCACCTCAAAATGAGTTGTAGTCTCCAAAAGATCTCCCCCAAAATGAGTGCCATGTCCCCAAAAGGATGCTGTCCCAAATTTAGGGACCTTCTGGAAATGAGTGACTCTCCTCCAAATAAGTGACTTCCCTCAAAACGACTGCATTTGCCCCAAAATGAACAACGCTCTCCAGCAATGAGCACCAACCCCCAAACGAGGCACTCTTCCCCCAAATGAGTGACAAACCCCAAAACAGAGCAGTTCTCCCCCAAACGGAAGCGATGTCTCCCCCTGTCCCCTAACAAGCCATTCCTGCATGCATGTGGCCATGCATTGAATTATGGCCTGAATTGGGAATTTATTGCACTGTGGGCAAACACGAGGTGGGACATGCAAGAAGGTCCTTCCAGTTGGCCATCCCAAGGTTCTGGATGTTCCAGTGGGGCACAGGAAAAGCCCTCAGTGATCACCCACTGTGGGGCATGGCTTGGGAGAGCTCCTGAGGAGCTACAGAAGGGAGGAGAGGGGAGGGGAGAGGAGACGTGAAAAGATGGGGAAGATGGATGAGACAAAACGGGAAGAGAGAAGACGGAAATAGATGATGAAAATAAGAGAAGATGAGGATGAGATGACAGATGAGATAAGGTGGGAAGAGAGATGATGGACAAAGGACAGATGAGGAAAATGAAGAGAGGAGATGAAGAGAAGGTGAAGAGAGCAGAAATGCACATTCACCAGACAAGACGAAGAGAAGGAAAGGTAGGACTTGAGAGATGATGAAGAGAAGATCTGCCCAACCAATTTGGGCATCTGCCTGCTCAGAAGTAAGCTTTCTTGTTATTTAATGATGCATTAGCTAGAAAAATTAAGGATTGGACAGCGGGGAGTGACTGGGCTAGGTGGCACACCCTATGGGGTGCTCTCCAAGCTTTTCACTTGACTCATTCTTGATTTATGCGCTTCTTCTGTCCTTTTGGTGTCAGCTGGGGAGTCCTTATTGCTGTGCATGTTTTCAATTCCAGGCTCACTCAGCATGGACAACCTCCAACCCCTCTCCTCAGCCACTGCCACCATGGCCATGCAGCAGGCCATGCTGGCAGCCCACGACGACTCCCTCGATGGCACCGAGGAAGAGGAGGAGGATGAGGAGGACGAGGACGAGATGGAGGAGGAGGAGGAAGAGGAGGAAGAGCTGGAGGAGGAGCCTGGTGGTCTCCCGGCAGCACCTGGCGCTGATCTTGGTTTGGACCACAGTGACTCACTGGAATAGCTCCTCCTGCGCCCTCCCAAATCATTGACAGCACCAGATACAAAATTCCCCGTAAAAGGCAAAAAAAGAAAAAGGCGAGAAAAAGAAGTGAGTGAGAAGAAAGCGAGCTGGAGGCGCTGGCAGGTGCCCCAGCTGCCCACTATGGCAGTGCACAGAAGTGAAGGACACACGTTTACAAGGCACATATTGTCGCCAGATTTACCTTTTTATTTCAGGTTTTATTTTTCTTTTTCCCTTCATTTTTTGGGTAAGTGAAAGCATTTTTTAGGGGAAGTTGTTTTCCCCACACGATGCTCGGATGCTGTTGGGCACTGGAGAGTTTTCACTGCGTCTGTCCCTTGGATTTCTTGGTGCAAAGAAAAAACCAACCCAACCCCAGGACTCGATGCTTTTTGGATTTTTTCCCCCAGAAAGGTCATTCACAGCATATATACTGGCGTGGAGCGGGAAGGAAAATAATCAGCGAGTGCAAATTCTGCTATATCTGAGGAGGGTTTGGACTCTGGATTGCCCAAACCTCCCGAGTTTGGCCCCAATGCTGCGGCTGTTTGGTGACTCTGGACACAACTTTCTGCAAAAGGGAGGAAATTCCTCCAAATCCTTTAATTTATGTGCTAAAACCTCTGCTGAATCTGGGAAAAAAAACCAACTCACCCCGTTCTTGTCCTCGAGGGCTGAGACTGGATGCAGAGTTGGGGCAAAGGCTGCCGAGAGTAAAACTTTTCCAAAGTGTTTTGGCACGGAGTTAGTTAAAAATGGGGACAAAATTGGTTTAAAAAATGCAAGATTTCACCCAAAAATCGAATGGCGATCCCCAAGATTCGTCTGGGTGGAAGGAAACTCAGTATTGTTGCTTGGAAGATGATTTCTCCCTGGTATTGTCCCTCCACGTGGAAAAATGGTGGAGCTTTAGCCCCATGGGGGAGGGCAACTGCCAAAAACCCTGTATTTTGGGGTTTTTTATTTTAAATGCTAGCAAAAGGGTGTGTTTCGCCTTAAAATGTGGCGTGGGAGGAAATGCAAAAGCAAACCAGGGCAAAAATAAAGGAATTGTCTTCTGCAGGTTCCTGCTCTAAATGTGAGATTCCATGAGAAAGATCATTTTCTTGGTGGCTTTTTGCCCTTATTGTTCTTTTTTTTTTTTCCTGGCTCTTGAAGAGTTGATAAAAAAACCCCAACAAGAGCTGGGATAAAAAATAACAAGTGATGCAATGGGCAGACATGCCTATTTTTCGATACTGATCGGGCGTGAATGTAATCTGTAATTTCATAAAGGATTCATTGTAATTTAGTATTAATTCCTGGCCATTTATTATAAAGTGCTACAAGATCAGGGGTCGCACCTGTATTTTCTTGGCAGCTTCTTCCTTTGAGTGGAGAAGACCCAAAATGCAGGAATAACCCCCCAAAAAGGGCAAAACTCCCCTCAAATAGGTGATTTACCCCCAAAAATGGGTGAAAATGGACCCAAATTGGTGACCCATTGAGTGATGTGGAGAAAATCAGATTTATACTTCCAAAACTGATGATCCACCGAAAAAGGAAATTTCCCCCTTCAACGGGATTTTGCCCACAAATGAATGAAACAACACCCAAATCAGCGATGCACACCCCAAAATGAGCTATATTCTCCAAAAATGAGTGATTCTCCCCCAAAATGAGTGATGCTTCCCCGAAGTGTTACAAACAACCCCAAAATGGGCGATGCTCACCCCAAAACGAGTTAGTCTCCAAAAATGAGGGATGCTCCTCAGAATCAAGCGATGACCCAAAAAGGGCTAATCTCTCCCTGAAATGAGGGATTCTTCCCCAAAATGAGTGCTCGCCTCAAAATGAGTTGTAAGTCTCAAAAAAAATCTTCCCCAAAATGAGTGCCATGTCCCCAAAAGGATGCTGTCCCAAATTTAGGGACCTTCTGGAAATGAGTGACTCTCCTCCAAATAAGTGACTTCCCTCAAAACGACTGCATTTGCCCCAAAATGAACAACGCTCTCTAAAAATGAGCACCAAACCCCAAATGAGACACTCTTCCCCCAAATGAGTGACAAACCCCAAAACAGAGCAATTCTCCCCCAGAATGGAAGTGATGGAAATCCCTGTCCCCTAACAAGCCATTCCTTAATAACGTGTTGATTTTCTGGGGGGAAAAAGGTGATGTTGCGCAATTTTTAGCAGAAAATCAGGATGCGGAAAAGCAAAAAAAAAAAGTGAAAAATCCCTGAGAATGGAATTTACATCTGAATTTTGCCCCTCAGATGGTGGCAGCTGCAGCACCCGGCAGCTTGTCAGCCAGCAGTTTGTGTTTTTTACAGATTCCAGAATATTCGGGAACGCTGCAGCTAAATCCGTGTTGGCATTTTCTCGCTTAAAATCGGCATTTTCCTATCCAAAAGCTGCAAAAACGAGTGATTCCCACGAGCAGGGGGGACACAGCCACTGGACACCAGTTGCCTAATTAATGTAAGGAATTCTTTATTCCCAGCTGTGCAAAGGGGGGGAAGTGCAGGGTGGGGCAGCCACGGGTGACCCTTTTTCCTGGGGTTTGGCCCCGTTTTGGGGGCGCCGGGGTGGGAGTGGGAGGGCAGCACCAGGTCAGGTTGGGCAGAGCACTGCAAAAAAAGAGAGACAGAGAGGCCTGGAGAGCACTGAGGGCACAGGGATGCCCAGGAGATGCCCAGGGATGCCTCAGGGATGCCCAGGGATACCCAGGAGATGGCCAGGGATACCCCAGGGATGCTCAGGGATACCCAGGGATGCAGAGGGTGCAGGTACCTTTGAGGATGTAATCCGTGAGCAGAGTGGGCACCTTCTCATTGCCCTCCTTCATGGCAAACAGGACTGTGAGGGGGAACAAAGCTGTGAGCCTGGCCCACCCCAAATGTCCCTTTTTCCCCCCCAAACCAGCTCCCCAGCTGCCATACCATTTCCCCATACCATTTCCCCATACCATTTCCCCACACAATTTAAGCAAGGAGAACTGGGAACATCCAAACCAAAAGGAATTTCATCCCCAATGAACCACTCCATGGCAATGCAGAATGAGTGATTTGCCCCCAAATCCACACTGGTGTAAGGAGAATAAAGTGGGGAAGTGTTGGCTGCAAAGCAGGGATTTTCCCCACCCAGTGGGTTTGCTGCAGTGATGATGCAGTGTGGGGTTAGCACCTCAAACTGCCCATGCTGCAGTGATGGAAAAAATCCCCCAAACTGCAACGACACCCAAATTGCAGCCACTGAAGCAAAGAAAAATGGGCCTTTGAGTCCCCAAAACGTCTGGTGCTGACCCAAACCAGCAGCTTGAGTGAATACTCACTGTTGGTGAGCATCTGCAGGTCCTCAACAGAGGGGGGTGAGCCCTTCTTCTCGTAGGGAATCACCGTGTTCAGGTACTGCAAAAACAAAAGCCACCCCAAAAAACTACCCAGAGGGCACAAAACTGCCTGGTTTTTGCATCACCTTGGGAAAAATTGCCCCAAAATTGTGCAAAAATAGAGTATTTCTGCAAAATTCCTGCAATTTCATCTAATTTGCAGGTATTTTGGCGAGTACTGAACTAATTGGGCACTGCATATTCCAAAATCCATCCCTGCTCAGGGAGGACTTTGTGGGGTGAAAATAGGTGATTTTTCCAAGAGGGATTAGCAGGGTGTAGGGGATAGAGCAGTGTAGCAGTGTTGTAGAACTAAAATAAAACATTTTAAAATGGGACTGGGGGATGCAGGGGAATGGGGAGTGCAGGGAGGAGGAGTGAAAAGAGATTTGGGGGAATTTCGGGGAAAAAGGGCACCTGCTTCTCGTTGGTGGTAGGACCAAAAGTCTGGCGCAGGCTGGAGTGCAGGATGCTGGAGATGCCCTCCATGCTGAAGCGCTGGGGGGACACGTGTCACCCTGTCACCTCCCGGGGACAGTGACATCACCCGTGGCACCTCCTTGGGCACCAGTGTGCCCACAGCTCCCTGACTCCCACATCCACAGCCTGCCCATCACCCTGCTCCATCCCACATCCCATTATCCCCCTGCTCCATCCCACATCCCATTATCCCCCTGCTCCA
>VZRM01005384.1:350756-428072 GCA_013397955.1 Grantiella picta
GAAAGAAAGAAAGAAAGAAAGAAAGAAAGAAAGAAAGAAAGAAAGAAAGAAAGAAAGAAAGAAAGAAAGGAAAGAAATGAAAGAAAGGAAGGAAGAGAAGAGAAGAAAAGAAAAGAAAAGAAAAGAAAAGAAAAGAAAAGAAAAGAAAAGAAAAGAAAAGAAAAGAAAAGAAAAGAAAAGAAAAGAAAAGAAAAGAAGAAAACAGAAAAGAAATCCCCAACTCATCTCAGAAGAATAATAAAGCATCAACTGTTTAACTTACTGCTCTGTGGGACCAACCAAAAAACAAGACTGGGGATGTGTTTAAGCTCAAGCCTTGGTACTCAGAATTCTCACTTTGGATTCTTACGGCACTTTCCATCAAGAGTTTTATTAAAAATAAGAAACAAAAGAGTCCATGTTGCCCCATTTTGGCTCCAGGCTCCAGAAGCTGTCACTGTGCCACAGCTCCATTCCCATGGCCTTGTGCATGGCGATGCTGCTGGGCTGGGCTGCTGGTGCTCTGGGGTGCTGGTGGCCGCAGGACAACGGGGTGGCAGAATTTGGGTGGCTGGGGGGTTTGTGGGCTGGTGGCCCCAAGCTCTGGCCACTGCCCAGGACACAGGGGGCTGGGCTGGGGAGCAGGGTGAGTGCGGTGGGGCCTGGCTGCTTGACCTGCAGGATGATCCTCTGGGGCACCTGGATAGGGTGAAAAACAACACAAAAAAGTGAAAACATGCCCTAAATCTGCTGCTTTTTAACCCCCAAACTGCTTGAGATTGTGTGAAGGCGTGAGGAGAAAGGGACTGTCTGGCTCTGCCAGCAGTGAGTGCGAGGAAGGACAAAAAGGGACAGATTGGAGGATCTTGGAGGGTTTTCCAAATTTAAGAGCTCCAGGATTTGGAAAAGGTGCTGCAGAGTTGCCCCTCTCAGGGTCTGAACCCCAGAAATGGGGCTGTGTGCCCCAAACCCACAAATTGGGGGTCTACAGAGGGGAGTGAAGATGGAGCTAAATAAAAGCACAAGCATTGGGGTTTTTGTCCCCTTTCCTCTTCCCCCTTCCCAGGTGAAAGAACTACAGGAAAAGAAACAGGACTAAAAAATAACAGAACTAAAAGAAATAAAGTCAGAAGACAGAGAATTAAAAGAATCAGCAAAACTAAAATACAGAGGCGTTTAACAAAATAGAAATAGGACTAGAAGAACTGAAAAAACAAAACTGAAAAACCAGAACTTCACAAGAGAGAACTCCAGAAAGCACAGATGTTGGTCACCACATCCAGGGTGGGACTTGCCTGCTGGAGGAACACGACCTGCTGTGCTGGCAGGGGGGTGGCTGTCACCTGCTGTCCCCCAGTGCCCAGCTGGAGGCCAGAGAAGGGCTCGAGGTGCTGCACGAAGGGCTGGACGCTGCTGAGGAGCTGCTGCTGGCCCGGGGCTGGGCACAGGTGGCAGTCAGTGCCGCTGGGGCAGAGCTGTGGCGTGGGGAGCTGGACGCTTCCCGGGTCCCGCCTGGCCTCAGCCTCCAGCAGCTGCTCCGTGATCCCTGCTGCCCACAGGCACTGCTGCAGGAGGTCACACGGTGGTCCTGCTGTGGTCACTGCGCCCCACGGTGTCCCCAGGCCGGTGGCTTCAGGCAGGGCCAGGCCCATGGTGGCCACCGCGTGGGGCAGCTCGGCGCTCAGGGAGGAGTGCCACACCTGGGAGAGGGATGGGAAACACAGCGAGGGGATTGAGAAGGGTGGGATGGAAGGGATGGAATCCCTCCGATGGATGGAAGGAATGGAATGGAAGGAAAGGCTCTCCAAGGGGAAATCTCCCCCAGCACCTTCAAAAAAACCACTGGCTGCGTCCTCTGTGCTGAGAGAGCTGGAATTACAAACATTGGATTTACTTTCTTCGGTGCAGAACTAAAAAAAACGAGGGAAAAGAAAGAGGGTGCGTTGGTGAGGGGCAGCCCCAGAAAGCACCAGGCGCTCCCCAGCAGTAGGGCAGCAGCTCTCCTTGTTCCCAGTTTTGGCTCAAAACCTCCCAGAATCCCTGCTGGCTGCGCAGCATGAGCGGTGGCAGGAACTCAAACCTAAAAAGATCGTGACCTTTCAGGAGGTTTGATGTGAAATCTCAGTTTTTATTTAAAAAAAAAAATTGTGTTATGGAAGTTGCATGGGTTGGGGAGGGAGCTGAGTTGCCACTCACCATTCTGGATCCAGGCAAAAAATGGCCCCAGGCCTGAGGATTGCTGCAAAAACCAAAAAAAGGTTTAGGGAGGCAGTACTAACACCTAATTAACAAGTTAATATTTATAAATGCTACAGCTAATGATGGACACACATTCATGGTCCAAGAATGATGTTTTATGACCAACTTAAATGATCAAGTGGGTGCTCAAGGCCAGTTTTTGTCTCCTGCACCACTCACACCCCCTTATTCTCCTTTCCCTCATAATGGTACAAATCAACAATTATTGACAGTTTTGTGATCAGAACAAGAAATTAACCATTTGGCACAATATTGTTTGGGCAGCAAATGGAGCCCTAAATGCCATAGCTTTGGGTAAAATAACAGAAAAATGGGATTTATTTCCATTCCATCATTATTCTCTGCACTATTGGGGTGTTTCCAGACATTCAGAGGATGTTTTCCACCCTTTTCAGGACATTTCAGCCCTTTTGGAGGACACCTCAGGTGGGTTTTGGCGCCGGGACACCCAGCCCAGCACCAGAGAAGCCCTGATGGACATTGAGGGTGGTGGAATCCCCTTTCCCGCCCCAAACTTGTGGGACTTACTAAAATACATCTGGTACGCCCCAGCTGTCGTCGGCATGTCTGTCAACTGCAAAGAACACAGAGAGGATGTTATGGCAGGAGAGCAGGGGGATGATGATGATGATGATGAAGAAGATAGATGATTATGATGATGGTGATGGTGACCAGACCAGCAGACACCTCAAGAGTGTCCATTTGAGAAGTTCCAGGGTGGTTTCTCATCAGTCCACTGGATGGATTTCACTCGGAGTTCTCCCAGCAGGAGCTCGCATTTCACTCTGAAACCCAAACCTGCAGGCTTTTCTCTCATTTTCAGCTCACCAAGGGACACTGCTGACCCTTGCTAGCTGTGGGATGATCCTGGAGATCCTAAACACCCGGAGCGCCTGGAGCCAGATGCTGGCAAAGCTTGGCAAAAATTAATCTTTAACATCACTTATTTATGCACTTTTATCCCTGAAATTCCACTGTGGCAGAATGGATTTGGAAAGATCTGAGGATTTTCAGATGATAACCTGCAATCAGCACCAGGCCACCTCCTCTTAAACCCCTTTGGAGGAGTTTTTGGATGTTTTCCCTCTTTTCCTCAGATCTGAGCTGGATTTGGAGGTGCGGTAATATGAAACTGCTAATAAAAATCAAGGAAACCAGGAAAGCAAACATCCATTACATCAGTAAAGTCTAAAGACAAAAATATCTTCTGCTACCATCCCCCAAAATGGTATTTATGAAGATTTCTCCCCTTGTCATTCTCCAGTAGGGGGATATGTGCATTAAGACGAGGGTGCAGGAATTGTGCTGCACTGGGCAACACAATGGCAAAATGCCCTTAAATTAGACCCAAAACATTCCATATGATTTTCACTGGTTCCAGAGGAGCACAGTTCTCACTGATCAAGGTGCAGGAAAATAATCTTTAAAATAACCTAACCATTCAACTAAGCCACCACAGGGGTCAGAATTCTGCCTGTCGATGTAAATATTCCATATTCCTGACACGAAAGCGCTTACTTTGATCCGGAGGGATCGGGGGATAAAGGATGCTGCATGGGCGGCACCTGGCCATGTCTGAGGGCAGAATTCCCCTGCTGGCTTTCACGTGGGCATTTCCAAGGGGCACCTGGTTATGTCTGAGCGCTGCACCAGCACTGGGGGTGCCCCAGGGCCAAGTTCTGTGGTTGGCAACCAATTCCATGGCTGAGGTCAACATTCCCTCGTTGGCACCCAGCGGTGTTTGTGGCCCAAATTCCGTTGCCATGGGAGAGGAACGGGAGTTCCTCCGTGTGCTGTGAGCAGGGGAATCGCCAAGGAAATGGGTTCAGAGTCAAGCAGAACTTGAAGAACGAGGGATTTGATGTGTTTCCCCTGTTGTTGAGGCAGAACGCAACCGAAGGCTAACAGTAACACCCCATGGAGTGAGGAAATGCTGCCTCAAATGGCCCCTTCTCACTTCTTTCTAACAAAAAGAACATTTTGGATCAGTTTCAGTCAAAACAGCAATTCCTTGGACCCACAGTGAGCGTCCCTCATCTTGCAGCTTCCCTGCAAGGAGGCTGGAGAACTCCCTCCACCTCCAGCATTCAGGATTTAGTAAATGTTAATTAATTTTTACCCTTAAAAACACACTTTACAGGGTCACAAGAGTTGGAGGATTAAATTGTTGGAGGAGTTAAAACTCTTTCTGAGGCGGGAAGTGGAGGGAAAATGTTTTTAACTTCATGGTGTGAGACAAGGTGATGAAAAAATGGGCATTTTTATGATCTTACTTCATAAGATCTGTATGAAATTGCTTTTTGTTTTAACCAAAAAGTGGATTGTACTGGGTTTCTGCAGAGGACTTTATGTTTTCTGAAACACTTTAATCCTCATGTCGTTCTATGCAGTGTCATGAAGCTGAACATCTGTGAGCTGAGAGACACTTGGGGGTATAAAATAACTTGAAAAAAATGAAATAAAAGTCAAATTAAGCCCTTCCAACTGATTTCCATGGCCAAACTGCATTCATAGGATGATTTCCACCCTAGAGTCCTGCCCAATTTTGGAGTATTTGGTTGTGAGATGAGAAAACAATGGGATTCAGCAAAGGGTTCATGTGGGAATGATGCCAAAATCCTGGATTTATTGCCACAACTGGCACTTCACACCCTGTTAAAGTGAAACCTGGAGCACTTGGGAAACACACTGGGATCCACTGGGAAACGTCCTTGGAGAAACCATCTTAATGCAGCTTGTTAATTACCACTGCTAAATTCATATGCACACATATAAAGCATTACAGTGTTGTTTAATTAATTAATGGCAATAAGTATTCTAAAGTTTTGAGCCTGCTGGGGTGTTTTGAACAAATTCTGCCATGATTCTTGTCCCCAAATTTATATGTAGTCTTTGATCCCCTCAATTCGAAGGATTTGGGCTCTCAACACATCTGGGGTGACACCTGGTAGATTTGGGATATTCCACGGCTCTGAACGCAGGAAGGGAAAGGCAGAATGAAAACAGGGAGGGAGAAAAGGGAATGGGTGGAGCAAAAGGGAAGTCAGGGGGAAGGGAAGAAGGGAAAAGGCAAGGCAGGAAAATGGAAGAAGAAAAGGGAAGGAGGATCAGTGTGGATTTTTACATTGATGATTTTTTTTTTACTTGTTGCTTTTGTTCTGTTTTGCTGTTTTGGGGATGATGTTGAAGAGCTACAGAGATACTTGTGCAGTTTTACTTTTTTTCATGCAAAGGCATGAAAAATTAAAAAGGCGTGACAAATAAAAAAAAAAAATTAAAAATGGAGAAGAAAACCCTTTTGCCTCCTTGTTTTGCTCCAGCACTGCCAGGTTCTGCTGAGCCTCTGCCCTGGAGGAAGGGAGATGTCCCCAGCCCAGCCCGCAGCTTGTCTCACTCCGTTGGCACTGCAGGCCTTTCACACTCTGCTTCCAGAGCTCAACACAAGGCACCAGCCCTACTGAAATATCAAGAAACCCAGCACAAATTTGCTGTTGCTGATTTCACTGACTCTTTTTGAAGCATTTCATTTTAGTCAAACACGCCTCACGTTTTACAGAATTGAGGCCACACGGAGGTGATGCCCCCAGGGTGCATTTCCTTGTGAAACAAATATCACAGACTCCTCCAGAACAGTTCCATCTCTGCTCCACAGGAGTTACTCATAACAGTGTTGTCACCGAAATGGACATCTCTCCAGTCACCGTTATTTCATCGCAAGTAGAGAAGGTCCCAGTGTGCCATGGTGAGGGGGAGAGTGCTCATCCTTCCTCCTCTGTGATGGTGTGGAGTGTGCTCTCCAATTTAGTATTTCTGCTCAAACCACATGGTGCTTCCCCTCCTCCCCTACCTCCGGCTGGAGGCCCAAAAGGCGAAGATCATGGGTTGAGAAAAGAACAATTTACTGGAAACAGCAATGAGATAAGAAAACTAACAGCAAAAGCAACAGTATTATATAATATAATGACAAAAGGTGTCACAATAATCAGTACCAGACAGCTACCCCGACACTTTTCACTGACCAGAAGGAACCTCTTGTCCCTGGAAGAGATTCCCTTCACCCTATCCCAGCAATGATGAGAGGTGGCATAGAATAACCTCTGGGTCCTGACCATGCACACTCCCAGCTCCTACAGAAATGATCCCATCCTGGCCAGAACCAGGACAGGCTGTCACAGCTGCAGCCAGAGAGGGCAAAGCAGTGTGAGGCAAACCCAGACTTCTGGAACAGCACAGATCCCACCTTCATGATGCCCAGCATCACCCCAGGAGACACAGAGCATCCACAGCTAGCACAGGAGGGCTGCCAGGACTCACCAGTGCAGCGTGGAGGGAACGAGACTCAGCACTGCAGCCTTTTCTGGGTGTGTCCATGCAGGGGACAGCAGTGACACTCCTGCCAGTGACCCACAGTCCAGGGGTGTTGGAGAGGTGAGAGCTGGCAGATGCAAAGTGCAACCTGGTTTGCCTTTCCTTTCTAGAAAAGGGAAGGAAAATCAGAATCAAAAATCAAAATTCCAAAGGTTTGCTTTCTCGAGCAAACAGCCATCTGGGACACAGGGGTTGGCTACATCCAACACTAGCTCTGCTGCACAAGGTGGGACAACACCTGCACCCTCCTCAGCTGGAGCAGGATCCCCCAAGGAAGTGGGGAGTGCCCATGGCCCTGGCCCAGGAGCAGAGCCTTCAGTCCTTCTTCCCTCCTCAGAAAGCAGGAAACCACCCCAAAAAGCTCCACTCTTCTTTCAGGAGCCCACCTCAGAAATGAGGAGCTGAGCTCCAAAACTGACGGTGTCCAGGGATTGCTTCCACACAAAGCTGCCAGGACAGAAGGCTGCACTGCCCTTCACCTGCCCTGGGCAAAGCTTTGTTTCTTGGGATTGGAGAGGAACCTGTAGGTTCCCTTTTTTTCCATGATCCAATGGGTTGTTGGTAGTATCTCACATTTTTTAGGGTCCAGAGTGTAATTTCTATGGTCCTGGCTCCCCTTTTTTGGGCACAAACCCTCATTTCTGAGTTGCAAGCCCTGCTCTGAAGGTCCCAAGGCTCATCAGAAGCACCCCGAGTATAATTGTGAAGGTCCCAAGTCGTAGTTGGAAGGTCCAAAGCTTCATTTGTAGAGTCCAAAGTCTCAGGTTTGGGCCCAAACTCTTTTTTTAGCTTCCAAAGCCCATCTGTGGGACCAAACCCTCCTCTTTATGATTCAGTCTGCAATTTGGGAGGCTCAACGCCTTCTTTCAAGCCTCTAAAGATCCATTTTTGTTACCAAAACATTTTTTGAGTGTCCAAAACTTACCTTCAGGGTTCAAAAAATAGCATTGCTTATAAAAATGAGTGTTTGTGCACAAACAAGGTTTGGATTCAAACAAGGAGGCTTTGGATCTTAAAAATGGAACTGCTAGTCCTAAAAAAGGACTATGGGTACTAACAGACAGGCTTGGACCTTACAAATGAGTCTTTTGGCCTTAGAAATGGGACTTTATACCCTAGAAATCAGTTTTTGCACCTTCGAAAGGAGGCTTCAGACATGAAGAACATGAGGCTTTGAGCTCTCAGCAAGGGGTTTGCACCCTAGAAGGAAGCTTTGGACTCCAACATGTTCTTCTGAGAGGTGGATTACAAATCATCCTAGTGCTAAAAAGCTATCCATGATCACTTTTGGGAGCTCCAGGGAGAAAGAGCACCTGGGTGGGAGCCTGGTAGGCAGCTGATCTCTGCCCTGTGCAGTCACTGAAGATATTTCTTAGGCAGCGCCAGTTCAGGGTTAGCCTGAGGCTTACACTGAAGGCAGAGAAAATCCCTTGAAAATGAACCTTAAGGACCCAATGGGAACAGTCCAGTTCCTGGAAAGAACAGGAACGGAATTCCTGGAAGAGAACCCCCCAAATGTGCCAGCCAGAGCTGTGCCCAGGCTCGATGACAGCCCTGAGCAGCCTTTGACTGCTGTGGCTGCTGCAGCTGCTGGAAGCAGCAGGAGCTCTGCTGGCACATGAACAGCCCTTCAGCAGCAGCACCTGCGAGCTCCAGTGACTTCCAGCCGCGAGAGGTGGCAGGATGTGGTGGCCACAGGGCCAGCAAAGTGTGCTGCCCTGTGTCACAGAAGTGGCAGAGTTGTGGAACCTGTGAGTGGCAATTGTGATCTCACCTGTCCATTGGGATCCTGAGGACTGGGCCAGCAAAAGCTCTTTTGGACTGAGCTGGCCATGGGATAACTTGGCTCCTTCCCTTGCTACCTGCTACCCTTTTCTTTTTCAAGACTTTTCAAAGAATTCTTTGTCCTTGGCAGCAGCTACAAGCACCAACGAAACGCTTTTGACAGCTGAAGGTGCTTTTTGGGTCACGTTTGGGGTTTTTTAAAATCATTTTGTTGAGCTACAAGTATTTCCTTTCCCAACAGGTGATCTTTCTGGAGGAGGTCCTGATATCCTTTGGCATCCAAAGCTTTCACCCTGTACCTGAGAGGAGCAATGGCTACAACAGGGAATGACTTCTTTGAGTAATGTTTTCACCAGCTGGCTTGGACTTTGAATGCCTGAAGGACATGGCTACTGCTCCATCCCTAAGTGTTGATGTGCTGACAGCCTGGAGTGAATTCTGGGGCATTTCCTGAGAGCAGTCAGACTGACCCAGGTGTTGCTTGTTTTCATCACTTTACAGTCGGGAAAAGGGAAGATCTGATAATCCAAGGCTCTAGGGGGAAAGGAAGGTAGCCTGAGGCCCAGGAATCAGTGTGGATTTGCTGGATGTTTGGCAGATTAAGCAGGGGAACAGACTGTTCTCCAGAACTGTTTCCTTATCAGTAGATGTCAACAGGGTGTTAGGCTTCCCCTGGTTTCTGGCTTGGTGGTTAGAGCTGTCATTCTTGGCGTCAGATAATGAACACAGCATTTAAATATACTTTCAAACAACAATATTTACATACAGAATCCCTGAGTCAATTAGGTTGGAAAAGACCTCTAAGGTCATCGGGTCCAACCTTTGACCAAACACCACCATGTCAACTGGACCATGGCACTAAGCACCACGTCCAGTCTTTTCTTAAATACCTCAGGGATGGTGACTCCATCACCCCCCTGGGCAGCCCATTCCAATATCTAATCACTCTTTCTGTGAAGAAATTCCTCCTGATGTCCAACCTGAACCTCCCCTGGGAGAGCTCAAGGCTATATGTCCTCTTGTCATATTGGCAGTTGCCTGGCAAGAGAGGCCAACCTCACCTGGCTACAACCTCCTTTCAGGTAGCCATGGAAAGTGATAAAGTCACCCCTGAGCCTCCTTTTCTTCAGGATAAAATATCCCAGTTCCTGTAGCTGCTCCTCACAGGATTTATCCTCTAGACCCTTCCCCAGCTTCACTGCCCTTCTCTGGACATGCTCCAGCACACGATGTCTTTCCTGAGCTGAGGAGCCCCGAGCTGGACACAGCACTCGAGGTGTGGCCTCACCAGAGCCCAGTACAGAGGGACAATCTCTTCCCTGGTCTTGCTGGCCACACTATTTCTGATACAAGCCAGGATGCCATTGGCCTTCTTGGCCACCTGGGCACACTGCTGGCTCATGTTCAACTGCTGTTGATCAGCACCCCCAGGTCCTCCTTGCCTGGGCCACTTTCCAGCCACTGTGCCCCCAGCCTGGAGCACCACATGGGGCTATGGTGACTGAAGTGTGGCACCTGGCACTTGGTCTTGTTGAACCTCATAGTGTTGGTCTCGTTCCATTGATCCAGCCTGTCCTGATCCCTCTGCAGAGCCTTCCTACCCTCCAGCACATTGACACACCAAATTTGGTGTCTGTGAATTTACTGATGCAGATCATCAGTAAAGATATTAAACAGGAGCTGGGCCCAACCTGGCCGTTACCCAGGGAAAAGTGCACCTGTCACCTGTTGTCTCATCTCTTCCCAAATGTTGTTTGCCTGCAGTCATTGGCAAGGGGATGACTCCACCACAAAGGATCCTTTTTCCCCCGGAGAAGATATGCATGGACTGGCAGCAAAAACGGAGACCTGGAGCAGGACTTTACAACCTCGGTAGCACTTGCTACCTCAACGTCGTCCTGCAGTGCCTGACATACACACCCCCTCTGGCTAACTACCTGCTCTCTCGTCAGCACAGCCGCTTCTGTGAGTACTTGCAGGAATATCTCCTTTTAAATCTCTTGGGCACATCCCAAGGATTCCCAGAACCTGCAATTGGATGTGGGAGAACAGCAGTCCTTCTTTATTAGCCCCATGAGCTCATGTTCCTCAGACACTCAGACTCCTCTTGTCCTACCAGGGTGCATTTATCTTCAGAAAGGCACTTCTTTCAAACCCTGGGTCTCTGTCCCTTCGAGTTAAACCCTCTTGGCTTACTGTACAGAAAACTTGTGCCAGTTTAACCTGCCTATGAAGAACATTTTCTATGCACTAAAATGTCCTGGGCTTGTCAGGGCATTGGCACTTCAGGAGAAGAGGAATAGAGAGTCTTTACAACTTCATGACTTCTGTTAGGTTTTCCACGTGGGGATTGTTTTTCTAACCTAAGAAGCTTCCCTCCTTCCTCAGGTCACCAGCAAGGTTTCTGCATGATGTGCATCATGGAAGATCACGTTCGGAAGGTCCTGTACTCCTCAGCCGCTGCCATCCGGCCCCGGGCTGTCATCAGGGACCTCAAATGTAAGCAATTGCCGGTGCTTTGGCAGGTTTGCTTTCCATCTTTGAGGGGAGAACTACTAACTTCTTTCTCAGTCATAGGACAATTTAAGCCTGACATACCTGGAGATGCCTACGAGTTCTTACGCTGTACTGTCAATGCCATGCAGAGAGCTTGTCTGAATGAAAACAGCAAGTAAGCACAAGAAAATTCCCTTTTCAATGCTCCCCAATCTGTTGGACTCAGTGAAGTACTCCCGTCAAGGAAAACCTACGCCCAGGGCTTTCTAAGCTAAACTCTTGGAGGAGGTAACTCTTTGCCTTGCCATTTGTTTCCAGCTCAGATGGCTCTTACCATGAAACTACCATCATCAATCAAATATTTGGGGGCATTCTGAGATCCAGAGGTACGTTTCCACAACTGCTGCTCTTCTTGGCATTTCCTGTGCTCTCATGCCTGCCTGTGACATGCAGCTGGTCTGTGATGGCTGGCAAAGGAGGAGCATAAACCAACGCCATCAATTAACTTCACTCAGCATTTTAATTTTCCTTCCAGTCACATGCCTGGGCTGCAAAACAGTTTCTGATTTCTACAAGGCCTTCCTGGATGTCCTCTTGAAAATCAAAGTAAGAGGTTTGCAGTTGTGCTTCAAGAGGTCCCAAGGCCCTTGTAGCTTTCCAGAACCAAAGCTTTTGTCTTAAAAACCTCTTTGGTGAGCACAAGGGATCTTGGTGGTGAGTGGTGGGAAGTGGAATGGACAGTGTCCTTCTGCAGAGGCCATGGAACTGATCTCTCCATGCTGCTAGGTTTAAGATGAACAAGTAGCATTAACCCTTTGCACCCTTGATGTACCCTCGTCCCCTTCCCTTTGCTCTCCCTCCACACCCCTCTGGCTCCCAGGCTGATGGGCTGGATCAGTTTTCACTGCTGGTGCCCCTGCATGCCATCAGCAGCTGAACTGAGCAGTGGCAGCGAGAGGGAGCTCCAGATGGCCCCAGGAACCCCTGGGACACGAGAAAAATGTTCAGTATCCACCCTCTTTCTGTCTCCTGCTCATGGGGTCATGGTGGGTCTCCTCAGCATCAGGCCTGGGTCTTCTGTCAGCTCCTGGGAAATGTTTGGCTGAGGGCATTTCCCAGAGCTCAGCAGCTCCTTCCTCACTCCTCCAGCCAGCTTCATCCCTCACCACAGCTCTGGAGGACTTTGTGACACCCAAGCTGATGGATGGGAAGAAAGGCTTCAGATGTAGCAAGTAAGACAATTTCTTACAATATATTAACACCAAATTCTGCATGAGGGGCTGTGTGAAGTCAAGCAGAATCAGTTTCCCAGGGAGGTTTAATGCACAATAATGAGACACAGCTTTTTTTGATATGGAATAGCCTTAAAGTTGGTGCCAGGGTGTGAGACAGGGAAGGTGGTCTGGCATTCTTGAGGCAAGATCGGGTGCATTTCAGCACTCAGCTCTGTGCTTGGGTTCAAGGTGTAAGAAGAAGGTTGCTGCCTCCAAGACAGTCACAATCCATCACGAGCCCAGGGTCCTCACAGTCTGTCTGGGAAGGGCTGATGATCACAGCAGCAAGAAGATCTGCCAGGTCTGTATGCAACTGGAGGGAAACTTCCTCTTTGGAGCAGAAGATTCCCCAAAGCAGGAGACGCTTTGTCACAAGCTGCTCATGTTGGGCTTTTTGTGTTCCCTTCTGGGGAGAGGAGAATTCCCATGGGAATGTCCCAGTCTGGACTCTGCCCTGGCAGAGCTGCTTTGGCAGAGAACTGTTTCCTCCCATCCAAAGCACGGCATGCTGAAGGCTATTTCATGTGGTAGCTCAGGGTTGTTTCTGAGCCATCTTGGCTTCTCCACAGGTTGTGGAATATCCTGAGTATTTGGATCTTCGGCCATACACATCTGACCCAGCTGGAGAAACCCTCCTGTACTCCCTGTATGCAGTTGTGGTGCACAGTGGTCACACCTGTCTTGGTGGACACTTTTTCTGCTTCACAAAGGTAAAGAGCAACTTCCCTCCTGCAGGGAAAAACGTGTGCTGGGAAGACAAGCTATCCTGGCAGTGTAACTGGCAGCCAAGGCTTTGGGGGAATTCCTCCTTTGGGGCTGGACTGGACTTGTTTTGGTGTGCTCTTGGTTTGGCAGTTTTCTGTGTGGAAACACTGCATTTCCTCTCCAGAGATGGATCCTTCCTTTGCAGGCGAGCGATGAGCAGTGGTACAAGATGAATGATGTGTCTGTGGACAGCTGTGGCCTCCACACAGTTCTGGAGCAGGAAGCCTATTTGCTGTTCTATGCCAGGTAATAACCAGGGGGATGTGTTCAGAATATGTTTCCTTTGTTTGTCTTCTCATCCTCCTGAGTGTTTCTGCTATAGGAGACAATTCCTCTCTGTGTCCTTCAGTGCTGTCAATTCTGAATGACCCACACCAGTTCTTCTCCTCCCTTGCTGGGCTTTGGGCTGCTGCCCTGTGTAAGGTGCTCTCTGAAGCTCGCTAATGCAGAGAAGAGGACTCAAAGGGGCGTCCAGGAAAGATGGAGAGGAGCTCTTTATCAGGGAGTGTAGTGACAGGACAAGGGGTGATGATTTCAAAGTGAAAGAGGGAAGATCTGGATTAGATATAAGGAAGAAGCTCTTCCCTGTGAGGGTTCTGAGGCCCTGGCTGAGGTTGCCCAGAGCAGCTGTGACTGCTCCATCCCTGGCAGTGTCCAAGGCCAGGTTAGACAGGGCTTGGAGCAACCTGGGATAGTGCAAGGTGTCCCTGGAATGAGATGAGGTCCCTTCCAACCCAGCCCATTCTGTGATTCTGTGAAATGGAGGCTGTAGGGGTATAACGACAAGGGACAGACCTGGTTGGAAGACCCCAGGTGTCTGAATTTCCCATTGGTGACCTTGGTTCTGTCATAGAAACCTCTCCAAGGAAATGACTGAATCCCAGATGAATCCACAAGAAATGCCCTGAACAGACATCACTCTTTTTCTCTGCAGGTGCTCCGATTTGAAAATGGAAGAAATGACAGCTTCTTCATCGTGCCAATCCCTCCTCAGACCAGGGGAAGCCAGCGGTGAGCAGGCAGGTCCTGCAGGAGCCCAGGCTGTGCCTGGCAGGATGAGGAGCAGCGCCTGGCAGAGGGAGAGGAGCAGATCACCGCAGTGGGGCACCGAGCGCCGCAGCTGGCTAGCGAGCACCGCCAGCTGCAGCAACCCCGCGGGCAGGAGGAGGAAGAGAACGAGTCCTGCAGCTCGTGACAGCACTCGCAGGGATCCCGCAGCTCCAGGGCCCTCCAGCAGGAGCTGCCAGCATGCTGCAGGACACAGGGCTGCTCAGGAACAAGCCCTGCTAAGAGAGGGGCAGCAGGGCAGAGCCCCACAGCAGTGCTACTACCTCTGCAGGCGGTTTGTGAAGACCAGGGACTACCACCCGTCAAGCAGGAGAAGGAGGAGATACTGATTTGGAACCAAAACCTGAAGAATCGAAGCCATAATTAAAACCCCTTTTTGGCCTTCCATGAATATTTCACAGGGTGTTTCCTTCTCTCAGCTTTTGGAGCAATTGGTGGAAACACGCAGTGAGGGATGTTGGTGTGATGGGATTTTGAAAGCTGTGGGCTTGCATGTGCCCACCTGGCAATTTCTTTTTTTTTTCTGTATCAAATGTACATATTGGTCACAAAAGGTACCAGCTCAGTAACGTGTGGCGAGCACAGACCTTTCCCATGAGAATTCTTTCTCTCTTCTTTTTGTGTTTTATAAACAAAGATAAAGTTTGGATGTTGTTGGAATGGTCTCTCGAGAAATGGACCTTCAAGCCTGGCCAATCGGCCTGGGGGAAGGTTTTGAACTGACCAATCTGGGTGACCTTTGAAAGTCTATATAAGTTGGAATAAATTAATAAAATACGCCTTTTTTGGCCACACTGAAGAGCTGGACTCCTTCTCTCTGCTAGCGGTTCAACAGCGACAGTAAGGTGTTGCTGTCTCTGCATTTAACTCGCATCCTGGAAAAAGCCAAACTCACAGGAAAGAGTTAGGCACTTTCCTGCTCAGTTGCAGGTCTCATCATATTCTTCTTGCAGAGCCCAGCTTCAAAACTTAGTATGTCCTGCAACTGCTCCCACACCAGAGATCCTAGAACAAGAAATAATGCTGGCCTTCACTTTCCCCTTGCAGCTTATGCAGAGCAGCACACCCAGCTCTGTGCTCTCAGCTCTGGGGACCCTCAGGCACCTCCAGTCACACAGTCCAGTAACAAAGCTAGGAACATTCAGCAGCTGGTCCTACAGAAGAGTTTCTAGAAGGAAGAAGCAGCGCTGGAATTCACTTCAATTCCACTTTAATTCGCTTTCAGCCTATAAATTGCACAGCCAGTGACGAGACGGTTCATCTTCCCTCCCAGGAATACTCAGCATCACATTATTTCAGACAGGATTCACAAGGGAACCTCTGTACTGACTGTTCCACACTAACGGTGCCAGGACACAAAAGCGCTTGGCTTTCTCTGACCACATCCAGCGCTCATAAATCCACCACACGATGCCGCTGTGGATCTGCAAAAGAAGCCAATTCGCCTTGCCTGTCTAAACCACCAAAGGGCAGAGCCAAGTTGGAAACGTTGCTGCTGTCAAATAAACTCTGTCAGGACAAAAAAATTTCCCCTTCCAAGAACAAACTCGTATTTGCACCACACTTAAATGGCAACACAAAATCCTTTTTGCTAATAATTATTTTCACTATCACAGACTTAATCTACAAACTCAAAAACATCCAGCAAAAGCAGAGCTCACAAAAGTGCCAGCTGAGAAAGCTGTTGTTGTCCATAACCTGAACTGCACCTCACACCCTGGTATCTGTGCTTCCCCTCTCAGCTCTAGGCACCATCACAATCCCTCTGTCTCACAGAGTCAGGAGCCAAACTGAGCACCACCAGGACTGCTCACACACCAAAGGTATCAGGACAGAAAGCTCACCAGCTTGGCTTTTGCATTCCCACTGTAATGGTTCTGCAGCTCTAACAGACAGAACTGTATACTAGAAAAAGCAATTAAATTCACCAGGACCACCCAATGTGGGGATCCAAGACTGGTGTTTTTGCCAAACAGAGGAACTGTGATCCCCATCTCTAAAGAAATTGGATTCCCTCCTCCAAATCAGCAAACCTCTGGGGACTGATGCCATACCAAGGTGCCAGAACACTGTTACTGGGCATTACCTCTCCTGGGCAATATACCAGCTGCACACCTAGACTGAGCTGCTTACCTTGCTGAAAATAAATACACTGCCAGAAATTTCAGAACACCACGTCTGACAGGTGGAAATGATTTGCCAGACTGAATCTTTCAGGACACCACATTCAAAATATGGATACCAGCTCTGTAAGTGTACAAGCTGAGGGAATGCTCCCATGCCAAATAAGCCAGGAGAGAAAACTGCTGCCACCCTTGACCTCCACTAGGCAGTTTTTAGGGCTAAGTGCTTTCCTTGCCATGGAAAAGCATTGCCACCCTCTTTCAGGAACTTTCCAACTGCAGGTTGGATGCACCTCCAGTATCAAATATATCCGAGAATTGCTCCGACACAAGAGGTGTCAGGATAAAAATGTCACCCTGGAGTTTAACCCCTCATGGTGTCTTATAATGTGACCCACCAACATCCTTTGCTTCCCAAGGAAAGGCATGGAGATGGCAGGCAAGAAAGGGGCAGGCAAGCCAGGGGAGGGAATGGTTTTACAAGGTAAGAACACGGAAAGTTCAGCAAGGCAAGGCAAGGGGGTGGAGGAAAAGCAAGGCAAGGCAAAGGAGAGGAACACAAACCATGGCAAGGCTTGGGAACAACGAAGTAGGCAGGTCAAGGCAGGGCATGGGTCTGAAAGGCTAATTAAGGATTAGGGGTTAGGGTTAGTTAGGATTAGGATTAGGGTTTGAGGTAAGGTTATGTAAGGGTTAGGTTTAGGGTTCAGGTTTAGTGTTATGGTTTAGATGAATGTTTACATTTTGGTTTTGGCTGTAGGGATAATTTAGGGTTAGGGCTGGTGGATGTTAGTGCTACTTAGGGTTGGGTTTATGTTTGGGGTTTATGGTTGGCTTTAGGGTTAGGGCTTGTGGACTACCTAGTGCTAGTGTTAACATTTCGGGTTTTTGGTTAAGCTTAGTGTTTAGGGTTAGGTTACACTCAGGGTTAGATTTTGGTTATAGTTAGGGTTAGAGTTCATGCTAGGGTTAGCCTACTGTTCAGGGTTAGGAGTAGTGGTAGGGATAGGCTTGGATTTATGTTTGGGATTAAGTGTAAGAGCTGGAGTTAGTTTTCATGTTCGGGTTAGACTTAGTGGTTGTCACTGTTAGGGTTATGATCTCGGTTCACACTTTGAGGCCATTGGGGTAGACTTCCTAAAACTGTGAATTTCATGGCCAGGTGCCCATGGATGTGTTGGATTCCCCCTGCTAAAACTGGGAATGTCCCAGCATTGCTCCCAGGTGAGAGCTGCCAGGACTGATGGGTCTGGCTGGCCTTGGCCTCCCAGGAGCCTCCTCAGCTGCTCCTGAGACACTGGGACCCTGGGCTTTGCTTCGTGTTGAAAACTGCTGTCATTTGTGGCTGGATGTGGGATTCTGCCTCCTAAAATGGCAAACATCCAAGGATTGCTCCTGATGAAAGCTGCCAGGACTGATGGGTCTGGCTGGCATTGGCATTCTGGGAAACACCTCTCAGCCACCCTGAGATGCAGTTTTAGGAGGTGGAATCCCACATGACTGCCTGGCTGTGAAGCACAGTTTTTTCCCACAGGAAGGAAAGCCCCATCCCTCCATCTCCTTCTCCAAGGCAGGATGATGCTTCAGAACCACCCTGTGAGGAGGAAAGGCACGAAACAGGACTATTACTGGAGGTGACCTCATGCAGACATGCAGAAGGCTTCACCTCAGCAAGAATATTCCACAGGGATGACTTTTCTCACCTGAGGACACAGCACAGAGCTGGCAGGAGCTCCCAGGAGCTTGAAGCGTTGCTCCCATTCCAGTGCCTGCATTTCACCCCAAAGCAAACACAACTCACACTGGGAAGGCTGCCAGGGCTGCCCATCCTTCCCTCACCCAGCAGACAGGTCCAGGGAGAGGTGGAAGGAAAGCTGAGCACATGTCCTTGTCCAGAGAGAATTCACACAATGGCATTTGGAGCTGGATTACCCCAAACCTCAGGGAAGCTCAAGGTGCTCTTTGTGTCACACCTGTACATGTCCTGTGCGCATGGGATCAGGGATCTCAGCTCTTAGCCAAGCTCCCCACTGCTGTAGCGACAGCTGGGTCACATCCAAATGTCTCCGAACAGGCAAAATGAACATGCGTTTACCTGCAAAATACATTATGGTGGCACCGAGAAAGAAAGAGGCTGCCAGGCTCTGCAGGGCTATCACCTCAGCCTCCCAAAGGTTAATTCCCCAATATCCTGGAGTGCTCTGCCCAGAGCAGAACAAGGCACAGTAGCACACAAGAGACTTAGGTTGGCTGCAGTTTCACTTTACATCTCACCCAGAACACATCAGAATAATCTCTGTGTCCAGCATCAGGCCAGGCACTGGTCAGTGCAACACCAAACGCCCAAAGACACCTCTAACCTGTTTGCTATCTCTTCTTTCTCAGACTTTGAGAGGTTTAGGATTCTTCCCAGACCTTCCCACGAGATCCTGTTTCTGCTCACAGGCGTAGGTGTTGCTGAGAAGGATTGTTCAGCAAACACATTTTGAACAGGATCCATCCAGAAGAGGTTATTTCCTGAATGGAAACGAAACTCCTTTATTAGGAGTTGGATTAGGGAGTCAGTGGCCAAACTGTTCCCTTCAGACCTTATTTTCTTTGGACCTTAAGAATACCCCACATGAGACATCTGGCACAGAGTTTACAGGATACAGTTTGCTTTGGCACTGGCCAGATTTTGGAGCTCACAGTGTTTAAAAAGGATTTTATGAATTGAAGATCTCACTCTCTTCTGCAATGCTTCAAATTAAGGTTTCCACATATGCCTTTAATAGAGATTCACTAAGACACTTTTTGTATGTTAAATAAACATCACTCAGTGAAACAGAACACCCTCAGTGAGGATTAACAAACACACAGTTCAGTCAGGGCATTGCAGCAGTTAAACCTCAAACACAACTTCAGTGTCACAATCGGTCTTTTAATTAAGATAATAGTTGGCCTATTAATGCTAATTAAATGACTAATGACGATGACTAATGTGACACTGCTCACCCTAAGGCACACAGAGCATCAATTCCCTCCCCATCTCCAGGGGGACCCAGGTCAGTTCACAGGACAACCAGGGTTGCTGTCCACTGCTCCAAATAAGCTCCCAGACAGGTGCCAGAGGAGTGTGATGTGGATTTCAGGAGAGCAAAGGGGATTTTGCAAAAAATTTGATGTGTTCTTGGAAAATGCTGGGCAGGTTAGTCAATGCAGAGGAGGACTCAGCAGGTGAGCAGGGCAGAGCAGCCAGTCCTGCCCACCTCCCAGCCCCAGAGGAAGGGATTGCTGCCCCGACCACACCACCTCCTCACACGCACATGCCATGCCAAGAACACCTCCCCAGCACCCTGCTGGGAGGGCTGGGGAAGCCCAGAGCTCTGCTGGGAGGCATTCAAGCCATCCAGGAGCCAGCAGGGAATGGAGCAGGCTGGATCACTGCCTACACGACCTCACAAGCCGATCTGTTTCCCCAGCAGCACTGCAGGCTCCCAGCTCCAGACACAGCTGTCCAGCCCCAAGAGCCCAGCCCCAGAGCAGCAGTCAGGAGCAGATTCCAGTGCCTGGCTGTTCAGGCTGACCTTCATCAGGAGATGGAGCAGATGTTCCAGCCCAGGCTCCGAGGGGGCTCAGCAGCCAGAGCTGTGTTGTAACACTTGGCTGGCTGTGCACAGAGATTCCCCTGCCCCTCATTCCTGCATTTTTGGTAAAGATTATTACTATAACAGTTGAACAGAAAGAAAGGGACAGTGGATTCCTGGCACCCTCATCATTTTAATTGGACTTATCTTCCTTAAATGGTTAAGATAATTGACCTCATCTCAAAAGAGGCCCAGAGAAGCAAGTTAACCTTCCCCATGGGATAATTTCCCTGCAGCTCAGGGGTTCAGCCTGTTAACGAGGCTCCCAGTTGTTAGTCTATAAAACAACCCACCACCAAGCCCTGTAATGAACTGCACATTTCGATATTGATCAATTGTTAAAGCATCTCTGAAATGCACTCTGTTAAAAGGGAAATGACTTTATGTTTCCTTTGAGACTCTTCACCTTCCTCCTCCAAGAATTCCTTCAGCGTGACTTGCTGCAATCCCTGCCATCCCCTTGCTGCCTGGGACTCTAGCATGACCTGCAGGAACCCTTTTTCAGAGCTCAGTTTCCTCTCCAAAGCAATGCCAACCAAATGCAGCACAAAAAAACCCCCAAAGAAACTCTTTGTTAACCTGCTCCCCTCCCACTCAAGCTTCCTCTTCTGGCCAAGAATCCAAAATGTCATTAAAAGTGGGGGAAAAGTCAGATTCGATCCAAAAGGTTTGTGGAGCCTGACCTCTGTGGTTCAGGTCACTTTATAACTTGCCACACTAATTTGATATTAAAAAGCAAGTCTGAGAGAAAAGATAGTTCTGGGCTGATCCCTGGGAGTTTTTCAATGGGAGGCACAGTCTGTGCTAAGCCCAGGGATGGCCTGGGGAAGTGAGAACTGCCCAGACACCCCAGGCCACTTGCAGACACAGGGCTGCAGCCCTGAATAAACCCACAGGTGACTTAATTTCAATCCCTTCTTTCCTCTTCCGAAGGATCAGCAAGGAGATGGGAGCACCAAAGGCTCCCAAGACATCCACGCACAGAAATGTCACCCCGGCGTGACAGAGCAGCACATTTGAAATTCAAGGTGCTTGGATCAGAGTGTGATCTCCCCAGGAGGGAAATGCTGAATGCTGCTCCAAGCCCAAGGCTCCAGAGAAGACATTTGGCAGGACCAGGAAAGGGAGGCAGGTAACCATGACAACCACTCATTTCTGAGCAGCAGACAACAAAAAAATGACTCCTGAAGACACAAAGCCCCATGACCACCACCTCTGTTCCCACCTGAGCAGGATTGGCCATTATTTATGCCACACTGGTGATGTAACACAGACTTCTCCTAATTCAGAAACCCCCAATATCACTTCTCTGCTCAGCACAGACAGGGGAAACCTATCCAGTTTCCCACTTCTAGGTCACAATCTTCCCTGTTTCACCACTAACACAGATGCCAGACAGTCACCTCCAAGCATTTTATTTCCAAAAAACCTGAGAAAAACAAATGGAAAAGCCGTATGAAAATGAGCACAGGTGCTAAGAAACAGCCAAAGCTTAAGGAAATCTACCATTTCATGGCGGAGCTTCATCTTTCTAGAATAGCAGGAACAATTCTAAAATGTGCAACTTCATTATCATTGTTATTCACTGTACACATCAGGTGGGAAGTTTCTTCTCCACTGGGCACCCATATCGCTGATTTTACGAGCTGTGCACACACATAAAGTCAGGAATAAAATTCAAATGGTTCAGACCACGGCATGAACATGTTAGTGCTTCAGGCAAAAGGCACTGAACTGAGCAGCCCCCTCACCCTCCCAGCCCACCTCCCTGGCGTTGGAAACAGAATCACAGAGTATTCTGGGCTGGAAGGAACCCACGAGTTCTCACTCCCACCTTTCACTGCCTTCACTGCATCTTCCCAGCACTTCGAGCACCTTCTGGTCGTGTTGTCCTCTCAAAGAGCTCATCCAGACATGAAACAGAGCTGCTCCCTTAGAAGCTTCAGTTCTTCAAGGCGGACATTTGGGGTTGTTTTCTGTCCCTGCTTTCTGTCCCTCCCTGGGCACCCAACGATGGGATCTAGCAGCCAATTGTGCTGAAAATGGAAATTAAGGAGTAGGGTGAGACCCTGCATTGCCTTTGCAAGTTTCTTAGAGCTTGGTCTCAACTCAGTTTTTTCCCTGGATGACCCTTGCTGTCTCAAAGTGAGTTTTTTAAAAAAAAAGCTAAACCACATGTACCCTTGCCTGCTCTGCCAGCAGCATTGCCAAGCTCTGCACTGCCCAGAGAGTGATCAGACAGAAATACAATCACTGCACAGCTTTACTCCCCACCTCAATTCACACAGCCTTTGTGCCTGAGCACTCTGTTGCACCGCTGACCAAAACCCACCCTTGTTTTCCAGCAGCCTGGATCCTGAAAGCTGCCCAGCTTAGTCTCCTGAATCTGAGGAGGAGGATTTTCCAGCAGGCTCTCCAACATCCATCTCCTGCAAAACCACATTCCCTTGCCGTTTCCTTCACATTTCCAGTATAAGATCATTGCCTTTTCCTTCAAGCTTTCACCTTCCCAGGAGGGGCTGGAGAAGCTCCTGGAGCAGAAGGCAAGGTTAGCAGCTCTCCTCCCCCAGGAGCAGGATTAAAGCCCAGCCAGGTACTCGTGTTTAGCTTAACTGGGAGATTTGGGTCAAGCTAGCCCCAACAAAAGCCTGATCCTAAGCAAACCACCCAACAGAGCTGCTCCATGACAATAAAACCACCCCATGGAGCTGCTCCCAATCAGGTAGCCAAACTGGGAGTCACAAAAACAGCCCATGAACCTAGATTTTCCTAGCTAAGGATTTATTTTTTTTTTTGCTAAGGCTTCATTATCCTTGAGCACCTGCTTTTCTGGCCTGAGTTCACTGCAAGGCACTCTGTGCAATCCACCAAAGAAAAAGAATGTGCTGTGAAGGGAGCCAGGAGTGTTTCAGATGTCAGTGTCTCCAGCTGCTGTGTTGATTCTGAGGGAACAAATGTGCCCAGTGAAGCAGAGAGGTTGACATAACTCTGTCACTGCTCAGTGCTACACAAAGTTTGAAGTGCAAGGAGTGAGAGCACAGAAACTCTGTTTGGAAATGTACTGAATTAAACACACAGAAGAAGGAGAATGGAAACAAAATGCACAGAATTTCAAAGCTGACATCAAATGAGCCTTGCAGAATGAGCTTTTAATTAAACAATATTAGAGGCCCCTTTTCCAGAAGAAAAAAAAAAAAAGAAAAAGAAGGGCTTAAAGCTGTCATTTTCTTTAATAAATTTTGCAAAGTGGTTCTTCTCATGAGATGGAAGTTGCTGAGTTTTGAGTTGGGGAGCACAGGTATCACCCTGCCTTTGGCAAGGGCAGTGGGAAAGAGAAAAAAATGCTTCTGGTCTGAGACATAACCCAGTTCAACCCTTTTCTTTCCCACTAAGTATGGAACTCAAAACCAGTGACTGGGGAGAGTTCAGGGCAGTATTTTGGACAGGAGAGTCAAAGGCAACCGATTTGCTTTAACCACAGCCCTGGGGTGTCATGGGGCAGATGCACATGAGTGGATTGGGAAGTGAAGAGGGAGAAGATATCGCAGAGACAGGGAAGGGGAAAGGCAACTTTGGTCTACAACTGGATTGTATTTCGAGCCAAAAACTTGAAATGCACTATAATACTTGGTTGAGAGTTTCCTTGACCTCCAAAATGATTCTTGCCCAGGTGCTCTGCAGCAGGGAGGGAGGTGTTTTGGGAACACAGGGTCTTAACATTGCCAGGGAGCTCTTCAGTTGTTAAAAAATGCAGAAAATAACATTTTAATTGATCCCACAAAACTAAAACCAAAACTAACACCAACCAACAAAAAAAACCAAACCAAAACAACAAAAAACCCCACAAAACCAAAAAATCAACCCAAAAAACCCCAAAACAAACAAAAAACCCCCAAAACCACCCCAAACCCCACAAAAAACCAAACACCCCCCCAACCAAACAAAATTCCCCCCCTAAAAAACCTCCACACCAAAAAACCCAAACCCCTACCCTCCCCAAACAAACCCCAAAAAACCAAACCAAACCAAACAACAAAAGAAAAACCCAAACCAAAACAAAAAACCCACAAACAAAAAAAAAAACCAAAAAAAACAAACAAATGACCAAAAAACCAAACAAAAAAACAGTCAGGAAAAAAAAACCGCTGCTGGACTAAACAATGAAATGAATTCCCCTAATTACCACAAGATGCTCCCCAAGTCTGTCAGTATCTCTTGGAGCAGATGTGCTCAAATAACATTTCCTCATCCTCCAGCCTGCATGGGCAGATTCCAGCAGCAGGCACTAATGTTAAAAACTACCTAATGAGCATCGACATTTAAGAGCCTGCCTTGGCTTTTGGTGTCTGCATTTTTCCCATCTCCCAGGCCAAGTTACAAACGTTTTGCTGGCATTATTCACCTCAGAAAGTGCTTGATTTAACTCAAACCCAAACCACTAAAATCTGGATTCGTGAAATCAGTTGCTAGAAAGGAAGGACTGGAGCCCTTGAAGTTTTCCTGTAGACAGAGTGAGTGCAAAGGGGAAGGTCTGAACTTTTTCCAGCAGTGACAGCAAACGCTGCCTCCCCTGCTCAGAAGCCCCTGCAGATGTTATTTAGGGCTGAGGGATTATACACACTCACACACAGAGCCCAAGCAGGTTTTTCTCATGAGTTCCCCTGTGATTTGCTGTACTCAGCCTGCTGCAGGGCGATGGAGGTTCTTGGAGTGATGTCTTCACTGAACAACAGGCAAGTTGGCAGCTGCAAAAATGCAGAAGATAAAATTATGCCAATTTTTTCTCCACAGTCCTTCCCTTGCTGCTTGGGAATGGACTGTCCAAAGAGCTGAGAGGTTTTGAAGCAGACCCAAGAACAAATGTTCTGAATTCTGCCATCTGTTGCCTCCCCTCTATCACTGGTGTTCCATAGCTGCTCTGCAAATGTTTAAGTGGAGAGCATCATGACAGCTTGTAAAGAACATCTTCACAGAGTCTCTTTTCCATTTCCCTCTCCCTTTTCCCTGTTGCCATGCTCTGAGCAACCTCCTCTCCTCTCCTCTCCTCTCCTCTCCTCCTGCTTTAATTAGCAATGATTGCTTTGAACAGAAAAAAGCATCCTGGAATGAGGGAACTCTGGGAAAATCCGCCTTGGACTGTGGCAGCCACCTGAGCCCTCATCAGAGCAGTGCTGTGTGTGTCCCTCAGCAATCTCTGAGGACAGACATGGGAGAGCTGCTTGAAGGGCTGGAAATTAAGAAATGCTACTTGAAACCTTGCCAGTTAATCCTCCAAAGGGTGAGGGATGGATTGCTGACAGCAGGTACCTTCTCCCCTTGCTCTGAGCTTGGTTTCAGACTCCAAGCTCTTGTCCTCCTCAGGGCCCCTCTCTCTTCCCCCCTCTCCATCCTCATTTCTGAACAAGCTCCAGGGTTGATTTCCTGCGTGTTTGAATAGGACCAGCTTGACACAGCCTGCCTTAGGATGAAATCACCAACTTGGCTTGCCTTCTGTCTGAAAAACAAATCCTTCTGCAGGGCTTTCATCTAGAAAAAGGACAAGGATTCTGAAATGCAGGCAGGCCTCTGCCAAGTTCCTGTGAACTGCTGCCTGAGTAAAGCTCATGTTTTCTGTGTACTTAGCTTATCTTTAATAAAGGTAACCTACCTGAGATTTTACTCTCAAAATCATCAATGGACCTCTACCTGTTCACTCCCTTAATAGCTCAAAATAAGGAAGTAGAAACAGAGGGAAGTGAGATATGAGTGCTTGTAGGAACTTGTTGTTTCCAAAGAGGAATGTGAAGCCACTGGGAAGGAAATCTCATCCCCTGTGGGAGCAAAGACCAGGGCAAGTGGAGAAAGGGAAACTGAGACACCAGCCTCAAACTGAAAGGACCTTTTTCCATGAGCCAATCTTCCCAGGTGTTTAGGTTGTTACAGGAATATCATCTCCTGGATACCTGGGCTTTGGCTTTCCTCTTACTCTGCAGAAAATGATGATGATAGTGATGATGTTGATAACTTTGGGGGAGCTAAGAGCTCTGCAGACATGTTTTTGTATGCAAGCAGCACCATGCAAGGGCAAAGGGGTACAGCATGCACCAGGGGCTCACACTGTGGCTCCTGCACTGCTTTGGGGACAGAGTCACTTCTATGACAGTCCTCAAACCTGCCAGGCAATTGATGGGCTGTTCCAGCTGCAGATGGTTGGCAGCATTTGCATCCTCAATGAGTGAGATGCCACAATGATAAGGTACCAGTTGCATTTGGTTTGCTCCCAAACCTTGAGAGCAGCCCAAGGCCTCTCTCTGCCCTTGTCCAGCCCCTCCAATTTCCTTTCCCAGAACAGAAAATGTGCTCACATGAAAAGCAGGGGAGATGAGCAGTGGAGATGAGAGAGCTTCCCTCTCCTGGAAAAGTGCTGGAGATGAGAGATGCAATCAGAGTTTGGGCTCAGGGACCAGAGTTTGTGGGGTTCCTGTCCTCCAGCCCAGTCCTCCTCAGCTTAGGCGATGCTGAGCCACAAAACAAGGTACCACTGCCCTCCCCTTCCTGCTGGGAAGGTGTCTGCTGGGCACAGGCAAGGCTGGGGTCTGGATTCGCTCTGCCCTGAGCCCTGCTAACACTTCTCCTTGCTGGAGAGCTGAGATCTGAAAGCACCATCTGGTTATCATTGGTACCGGAGCAGCATGTGGCCAGGACACGTGGAACTCACATTTTCCTCTGGACCACACTCAGCCTGCACTCACTTATTGTGGGGGAGGGACTGGAAAAACCATTGACTCACTGGCAGGAACAAAACATTCAAAATCTTGCAAATGATTCTTTTTAACAAAGCTTTTCTGCTGGTGCAGAGGAAAGGGAACAAGTGTTGACTAGGAAAGTTTGGGGGCTGCACGGAGTTTTCCTTCGGCGAGTAGAAGTGGGAGGGATAGATGGAAGGGACAGTTCTTTCTGGCACTGCTTTAATCAGTGTCAGATTTCCACTCTGGCCTTGCTCTGTCTGTACCTGGTTGAACCCATACAGAAAAATTTAGAGCCACAACCTCTATTCCTCAAGCCCTGCCTGGTTTGGAAATGTCTCCATCAGAAATGGAACCCAGGTGGGGATCCTGTAGCTCCAGCCCACCTGCCAGCTTGGACACTGACTCAGACCGAAAGGCACTCTGCAGATGGCTGAAATGCAGTGTGCTGGGAGAGGAGGGAATTGAGGGTTTCACCTGGAATTCAGGTACATCCCACAGCTCTGCTGAACACTGCTGGCATCTTGGCATGAGCTGTTCTGCAGCTCTGTGCCTCAGCTTTCCTGTACCCATGGGTCAAAGGCTGCAGTGCACGTGTCACTCTAAAAGCTGATCTACAGAGGAAGAGGAAAATAAGTCTGTAGAAAAACCAAGGATGTAAAATGCCTGGGGGCAAAAAGGCCTCAAATGTGGGCAAGGCTCCCCTCTGCCCAGTTCCACAGGCCAGTTCAGCAGCTGCACTCGTGTCTGCACTCAGAGAGGCTGAGATGCACTCAGCTACTCAGAGAGCTCCTGCAGACGGAAGGAGGCTCTGCTGGGCCTGAGAGCTGAGCCAAGCTGAAGCCTGGATTCTGCTGCATCAAGCTGCCTTTGCCACAACGGATTCTGCCAAGCTCGCCTGAGCACAGGAAAGATGTCCAGTTCTAATTCTCAGCTCTGCTCTCTTGCCTCTGCACTCTTCATCCCTCGTTCTGCTGCTGGAAAACACACGGATAATGGAGATCAGCCAGAGCTCAAAGGCCTTTCAAGTATTTTCCACAGAGCACGAAACCTCTGTCTCTATTCCTTGCTGGCGTCACACAAAGACAATTCTCCCCCCACCCCACGCTCTCCCAGACATCTGAGACCAGCGAGTGTCTCACATAACCAAAGAGGGTTCCATCCTCAAATCTCACAAACAGTGAGCTGACTGAACATCTGGAAGGAACAGATGCTTCTCATATCCCCGGCTGGTGCAATTCAGTGTGCACTTGATGCCACCCAGGGCTGCCTACCCCTGGAGAGAGGGAATGTGGGCTCCTTGGCAGAGCAGAGCCATGAGTCACTGAGCTCCTGGTGCAGCACCATGTGCAGCTGGTGCCTCACTGCGAAGGATGGAAATAAACTGAGCAGCCCCATCCACCCGATGGTCTCAAAACACACAGCACGACAGGGCAAGACACACAGCAACACAAAGCAACACCTGTTCATGGCACTCGTGGAAAGACCAGGAATAGCTGGCAGTAAGGCACAGGTGAAGGTTGTGCACACAGGCACTGGAAAATCCATGAGCTTAGCCCAACTGCCCCGTGGCTCTTAGAAAACCTTGTCCCAGCTCCCAGCAGGGTGTGCAGCAGAACTCACCTGCTGGTTCAGCCTGTCGAGTTTCCAACCAGAAAGACTGACAGGTAAATAACAAGGACTAAACCCACAACCATCAGCTGAACCTCAAGAATGACCTCTTTCTGCAGCCACTACTGAAGCAGAAGCCTCTTGACTCCTGTTGCAGACCCAGAATGGACAAGAACAAAATACAGCTGTCCTTCAGCCCTTATCTGAGTGCCTTGATCAGGTGTCCTGTCTGTTTGCTGAGCACCCACGGAAGGAGGAGCAGGTGGCTTTGTTTTGGCACTCAGAGGCTGCCAAGCCAAGGCTCTGTGGGAAGGACACTTTGAAGACAGATCCTGTGCTATTTTCACAGCCCAGCCTTTCATGGTCAGACTTCTGGAGATGGACGAGTGAGATCATACCTGCCAGGTGATAGAGGGAAGAGCTGTGCTGACAAGTCCCACCTACAGCACGGGAAAGGGAGATGAGGATGTTGCAAGTTGCCACAGCTTTAATCTGTTCTCAGCTAAGCTGAGCCCTCCAACTCCAAACCCACGAAAGTTTATGGTTCAAATCCACAAGGTATTAATCTAGCTCTGTCCCTTCCAGCAGTCACTGAGCTGCCAAGCAGCAGCATTGGGTGTTACACAGAAATAATCCCAGCCTGAGTTTCTTATGGCATCATAAATTGCCTGTGTCGTCAGTCAGCAGAAACCTGAGATGCAATTCTTTCATTTGCAGTTAATTATTTCCAAGCCTTCGCAGCCTTAGCAGAGCTGGTGAAAGGTGCTGAACTGACAGCCCTGAAGAAAGAGCTTTCCATGTGTCCACAGGGATGGGCAGAAGGGAGCCAGCAGCAAGAGCTTCAGCCTGCTCTGCCAAGGACCTGCAAGGCTTGGACTGCTCTTCCTTCCTACTGCTCCAGGCTGAGCAGCTCTGCCTGCATGCCCCTGGAAAACCACAGCCCCAGACTTACGGACTTCATTCCCAAGGCCAAACCCAACGTGGATTTCAGCCTGAGTGTCTGGCAGCCTGGGAGGGTGCAGCAGCCTCCTCCAGCCCCGCTGCTGACGTTTATCATGGCCAGGTGCAAATCTTCTTGCGCTGGCCCAGCGCCATGAGACCAGCATGTTTTTCAGAGTTTCACCCTCCTACCAGACAGTGTTTTTCAATATTTTGCATTAAATCTTCTGCTGTATTTGATTAGCCCGCAGCAGCTGTTTTCCACTCTCACAACAAATCATAAATCTATAAGCTTATGTGTGAGAGACTGTCTGTGCCTAAGAATGTTGGTGTCTGAGAGAGCGCGTGGCTGCACAGCTGTGAGTGAATCTGTACCTGAACACGGGCTGGGGAGAGACAGCAAAGCCAGGAACCCTTTTGGATCTATGTCAGAGGCCATGTGAATATGCAAGGTGGCTTATACGTGTGTATGAATGAGGGTAAGAATTCCTGAAGGATTCGCAGGAATCTGTGTGGTTCCTTACATGAGTGTTCCACACCGGAGACATGAGAATAATGCAAATAAACCCTTGCTGGCACCAGTGTGAGCTCAGGCACGTGCACATTTCTGTGAAGGAAGGTGAGTTTTAGCACAAACAGGTAGAACACGTGAGCCTGGGGACATCAGGACGCAGGTAAGGAAGTGTAACAAATCCCTGACACGCCCATCCCCATCCACAAAAACACAAATCCATGTGCAAGCTGGTTTGAGATTGTGCCTACCCAGTCAGGAACTGCTTGTTGGGAAGCCAAGATCTCCTGTCCCATGGCCAATTCAGATAAGGAGAGCAAATGGCTGAAAGAGAAGGGAGGGAATCTGCTACATGTATTTAAAAAAAAAAAGGTGTTATTCAAAGTCTATAAAAGGCAAAAGTTTGGATGAAGGAGAAGAGAGAGGGTTGCCAAGTCATTGCAATAAAAAAAAAGGAGGAAGCTGCTGCCAGGTCTTGGCACGTGTGCTTTTACTTGTATAAATCAGTCACTCTAGACCTGTGGTAGTTCTTGCTGACAAGCTGTCAAGCTCCTTGGCTGGGAGAACAGGGCATGTGCTTTACATGCACTTACAGAATAGTAAACTGTTATTAAAAATGGGGGAAAAACCCAGGCTGATTTACTTGTGGTTTTGCCTGCTCGGCTGTGTTATCACAGAACAAATTCGCTCATGCATGGAGCAGTCTGGATCCATGGAAAACTACAGGCTGAGCTCCCCGTGGAAGCACTTGACCTCTTAAGGGGAAGGGCAAAACCAGAGCATCTCCAAGAACGGAGAGCATAAGATGAAGAAAGAGGCCAAAGCCACAGCAATGCTGTGTGGATTCCAGACAGCCCAGAGCTCCCTGGGATGTGGCTCACCTGTGCTTTGAGCCAGGCAGACACCTGTGAACATCCCAGCCTGGCTGGGGAAAGGGGGAAAGCAGCTGTGGGCAGAGGGGATCAGCCTTGGGACAGACCTGTCCTGCGTCAAACCCAGATGGGTTAGTTGGGCTCAGAGCAGAGAAACTGCCTGAATCCAGGGGCAGCCAAGAGTCCTGAGCTGCCCGGGGGCCAAGGTGGGATGAGGAGGGGATGAGGAGGAGGAGGAGGCTCGAGTTTGTGCTGATGACAGGAGATGTCCCCTTTGTTCGAGGCTGCTGGCAGGGCTGGCAGCAATGAGCTTCAGCCAGCAGAAGACATGAAGGATGGATGTCCAGCTTCAGGGAGGAGAGGAGAATTAAAAGCAAAAAATCCGGCACAGGATTTAGAGGGATGTCATCCCTCTAAGAGAATAAATAGCTAATTGTCTGAGGGAAACCTGACCAGACTAGCTCTCTCTCTGTTGGCTTTGCAGCCCCACGGCTGCTGATCCATGGCACCTGCCCCGTCCCACTGTTCTGTGAGCAGGACCATGCACAGGCACACAGCAGCCCCAACAATGTGCCTGTGCCCCACCAAAACACCCCAACCCATCCAGATCCCATCAGCTTCCCCAGACAGGCTGCTCCTCTACCCCCCAGAACACACTGACTCATCTTGGACAGCAGTGCAGCATTCCTGGGCTCAGTTCAAGCACCAGATTTGCTTTTTTTTTTTTTTTGAAACATCCTTGTCAGGACATTCAAACCTGCAAGAATAAAAAGTGAAACCCAACACAGATATGAAATTTTATGGTGCAGTTTGTAGCAATAGTTCCAAAACTAGCTTTGGCTGGAATACAGAGAGCTGGATTGTGCCGATCCAGGACCCACAAGACACACAAAACATCCATATTGGAAGAGATGGAGTTTTTCTCTATTTCTTTTACTGTATTCCTCAGTTTGTAACCCCACAGCTCTGCTGTAACATGTTCTGAGCAGTCCCAAGGGCTGCTTCCTCCTCAACAGCACATTTTTGCCACTCTGAGTTTTTACCACTTATTTGTTGTAGTTATATTGGGAGGAAAATGTTTGTAAGACAAAAACTATTTTAAAAAATAACTGTCTGCTAACAAACCCAAATGCAACAACTGCTACAGCCTAAATCTCAAATCCAGAGCTTATCTGAGTGTGCAAGCAGACAAAATTCCAGTAATAATCCCACCACTAATTCACAGGGAGTACAAGTTCATCAGGACACAGACCATGGATCCCATGGGAAAAAATGGAGCAAGTGAGATGTTTGTGTGTGTTTGCAAAGCCAGGCTGTGGCCAAATCAAGCGCTCAGGGTTTCCAAACCCCAGCTCCTGGCCCCAGCTGACACACTGGCTGCCTCACGACTTCCACACGGATCCAGAGCATGGGACTTTGCCATGGCCTGTGCTGCTGAGGGCCCAGGGTGGATCCTGCAGGGAAGGTCAGGCTTGAGCAAGACTCGTGTGGTAAAGTAGGTCACTGATCCAAGCCCTCCACTGCAGGTTCTGAAGCCTTGCTGATGACTTCAGCATCCAGCCGTCCTGGCAGTGCCAGCGAGGAAGAACTGCTGCCAAGGCATTAATGGATCTGGGGCAGAGCTCAGCCCCGAGCAGGAGCTGCAGTAACACCCAGGCACCTCCAGCACCTTCCAAACAACCTCAGCCAGGGCCTGCATGCACCTGGGAATGGGCACAGCACAGCCGGGGCTCAGGGTGGCTCTGCAGGGGCACAGAGCTCAGTGCCCAGCGGCAGGGAGGTGATCTGCCCCTCCTGCAGAGCTGCCCCCAGATCAGGGCTCACAGCACACCAGCGATGGGGAGCTGCTGGAGTGAGGGCAGAGGAGGTACCAGGATGATCAGAGGCATGGAGCAGCTCTGCTGTGAAGGAAAGCTGAGGAAACTGGGATTGTCCTGCCTGTAGAAAGGCTTGACCTAACTGGGGCCTTTCAGGACCTAATGGGGCCGAAAAGAAGATGGGGAGAGATTTTTCACAGTGGCCTGGAGAGACAGGACAAGGGAGAATGGCTTCAAACTGATAGAGAGTAGATTTAGGTTAGATATATGGGAAGAAATTCTCCCTGGGAGGGTGGGCAGGCCCTGGCTCAGGGTGCCCAGAGGAGCTGTGACTGCCCCTGGATCCCTGGAAGTGTCCAAGGTGAGGACGGACAGGGCTTGGAGCAGCCTGGGACAGTGGAAGGTGTCCCTGCCATGGCAGGATGGGATGAGCTTTAAGGTCCTTTCCACTCAGACCATTCTGGGATTCTCTACACATTCCTGAGGCTCACCTGCCCATGTGGGGTTTGTGCAGCACAGAACTGTCCCCAGACACATCACAAACCACACAGATTCCGACTTTTGGGACAACAACTGCACACCCAAGCCCAGCAAACCCAAGACAAACACCTCAGCAGCTCAGTACATAGTTATCTCAGGCAGTTTACTTTGGTCTTCTTTAGAAGGTGTGGCTGTGAATGAGTCATGAGGCACAGGGGATTAAAGGCAGGGGGAGTAAGAGGTTAATTGGATTCTATTTGAAGAGGGATTTAGGTTGGCTGAGTTTTTTCAGTCAGCAGTATATAGTGGAACATGTCACTTGTAATTGAGCTAATGAAACACCTCTGGAGATAAAAAAACACAAGCTAAATTCAGACTTGGCTTAAGAGACTTGACGTTCATTCACCACAAGGGTATGCAGAGATGGAACTGCTTTGTTTGAGGACAGGGGGCTGGAAAGGTAAGAGTAGAACTGAGTTTACTTTGCAAAATCTGCTTTTTGTCGCTCAGCCTGCTGGGCCTTGGGGTAATTAAGCAGCCTGTTTTGTTATGGACACTCTTCCAGGACAGGAACCTACCCTCTGCCAATATGCTAATGCAATTTTCTCAGCCCAGCCTCTCCCCTGCTTTAATGACATTATATTTATTTTCTATAAATAGGCCTTGGGCTGCGTGGTTATTGCTGTGGAACTACACATGGCTGAGCTGGAAGAGAGCTGCCAATACCTGCCCTTTCCCTGCCTCACACACCTGTTTGGTGACTCCCAGTCCAGTCCTTTTGGTTTTGACAAGGGTGGTGAAGGGTTTGGTTTTCAGTCCTCAAAACCGTGACAAAAGCACCTCTGCCCCAAAGCCAAACTACCAAACATGACTTGACTGCAAGTAGGGAGTGTTGCCTTCCTGAGCCCAAAGCCCAACCAGGGTCCTCTTTGTGAAAGATTTTAATGATCTGAAATTACCTTGTCTTCCAAGTCAAGAAGAAAACTTTTAACAGCAAGGTATATCATGTTAAAAAAATAAAAGGGAGACATTTTCTGGAGGCAATTTCAAAAGCAGAGAGGTATTTTGCACAAAATCACGACCTCCGTCTTTGCAAAATGAACCACCGGCTCTGAATGAAAGTCACTTTTGAAATTAAAAAGTTGCAGTGAAAATTAGTTTCCAATTTTGCAGGTTTTATATTCTTGCTTTGGGGATAATTACAAAAATCCAGTAATTTTCTTTCCAAGACACTTTCAGAAAACTAAAACTCCACTTCTTCATTTGCTCTGTCTCCCTTCAGGAGTTTAAAAATAAAGTTAGATTTAATGAGAAGAGTGAATGTGCTTGACACCCCTGATAAAAGAAACCAAAACCAACACAGTAATGAATTTTGTGCAGTTGTATAAAAAATATCACGGGCAGGAGGACCTCAGTTTCTACATTTCTGTGCCAATCTCAGAACACAGGAGACCCTGCAGTGATGTGGCTGCACTCTGTGTCAGGGAAAGGCAAGACAGCACAAAGCAATAAGACGAAGTGCGGACTTACACCTCTGGCCCTGCACAGAGCTAGAGGGCAGTGACAGGAGGAGGCTGGTTTTGATATCCTGCTAAGAGTGACACTTGTTCAGCAGGAATTGCCTCTTTCCCTTCAGTTTCTCCTGCTGTGGTTTGATTCTTCCCTCTTCCTGCAGAGGTTTGATTCCTCCTTCTCTGGCTTTAGGCAAGAAGACAGGAAAGTCTGCCTGGTCTGCCAGCAGGAATGGAAAATGGAAAGTCTCAGGTTAATTAAGGGATCGAAACATCCAAGGTGCTGAAGGAGAGGGAAATGTCCCTAGTCAGTGCTGCTACAGCCTTTGTCTCTCTCAACATCCATCTCAGAGCTCTGTGCTGGCCAGCAAACAAAAGAGAGACTTTCTCAGAACACAAGTCCTGCAAATCCACTCCGAGATGGGAATTCAGGCTGCAGGCTTTCTGGCACCATCATAGCAACAAAGACAAAACCACTTCGTGCCCAGTGCCAGCTCTGCAGCTGGTGCAGGGAATTTGCAGAAACACCAACGGGGAAAAGTCCCCATTGCTACCCAAATTCAGCTCCCAGGTCTCCAAGGGAAGGAATCCCATTCCCTCCCCGAAAGCTGCACAGCTCCTACAGTGCAGAGACAAAGAGGGGCAAAGCCAGTAGCCAACAACTACTTAGGACATGGCAGACAGCGACAAGGATCATCTCCATGGAACAGCTTTATTGCAGAGAGGCTCTACAGCCTCCCTTGATGAGAGCCATACTTCAAAGGCAATCTGGCTTGGATTATAAACTGTATCATATCTGAGGAGCCCAGAGCTTGCAATTTCCCATTAAGTGGTATTAATTGCCCTGGTTATCGTGTTCTGCAGTTTGACCTAACCTACTGATTCCCCTTCCCCTCCTGCTGCAGAACATCCATCACTTTTTAAAGGGTTGCATAAAGCGACAGGGAAGGCTCTGGTTTGTGTTAGCTTGATTGCTCTGGACTGTAACAAAGCACCCATCACAGCTGCCCAGCCACACTATAGATCAAACTCCTCCAATCTTTTCATGTCTCCAGAGGGGAAGGCAAGGCAAATCATCCAATTTAACCTCCTGGGGCTTTTCTGGCTTGGAGGATGTCAGAGGCCATGCGAGCTTTCACTTTTGCCTTGTTCCCTTCAAATCCACAGCAACAGACAGGAGGAAGAGAGCAGGAAAGGCAAGGAAGAGAGCAGGAAAGGCAAGGAAGAACAACAGAAACTGGACTTTTCATGCCACTGAACAGGTAGGGAATCCAGCACAAAAGTTCATGGCAGCTGAGCATGGATGGATAGTCAGTGTTTTCTATCCTGCAGGTTTCCTTCAGCACTTTTCTGACTGAAGCTGTTCTATCCAGGGCAGTGAATTCCCAGGATGACTCACACTAACCAGCACACATCAGTGGCATGTGTAGCAAACCCATCTCGTGTAGGCTCCTCCACAATCTGCTTCCTCCTCTCCCTCTGGAAGCAACAAGCTCAGGGCTCTTCTGCTTCCTGCTACTCAGGTGGGAAAGATGAGGAGGAGCAAAGAAACAGATTTAATTTCTATCCCCCATCTCTCCCTCACTGCTTTATTCCCTGAATCAACAGGAAAAATTCGTGGAATCACAGAATGGTTTGCTTGGAGGAGCCCTTTAAGATCATCTAGCTCCGACCCCAGTGCCACGGGCAGGGAACCTTGCACTAGGCCAGCTCTGGAGAAACAGAAAATTTGCAGTATTTCTTCGATAAGAGACCCACCCTGGCACAGTTTGATACACCTACCTCACAACGGCAGATTAATCCCAGGAGTTTGGTTCATGCCTGCACAAACCCACTGCTGCATGAGCAGTAATTGCCTCCTGCCTCATCAGAGAGATCTCAGGGAACGAACTGGGAGCAGCTCCTGTCAAAGCAGGCAGGGCTCTGACAGCCAGTTTGGATCTTCCCAGGTTTTCTTTCTGTGAATCCGAGCCCTATCAAGCAGCATTCACCCTAAGGAAGCATTCCTGTCCAGGATGCCAGATGCTGCCTTCAGCTCCACTCCCAAACATCACACTGCCAGATGGGGAGGGCAGGGAATGATGTGGATGCACACGTGAGGTATCACAGCACCCAGTGATACACTGGGAAATGGGTTTTAAAGGGCAGTCTTCAAGGAACTTGAGCAAAATTAAAATATTGAACTAGCTGTCAGATTTTAAAAAATGAGCTGTAAAGCTTAGAAGATAAACACAATTTTGCCTTTAACACAAAAGAGTTTTTAAGACCAGTTCACTCTGTTCTTCAAGGAGAATTTTCAGCCTGGGCTTATGCTCACTTTTCCAAAAGAGGCTGACCTGAGCATTTTTTTATTTCTTTCAAGCATAACAATTCAACCCAAAGCCATTTCTTTTTGTCTGGCTCCTTCCTTTCTCTGTATTAATTTCAATTCAATCAACGAGGCAGTTGCATAACTGTTGTTTGTAATTGCTGTCACGTCAACCCTGAAACCGATCACTGCAACATTGAAGTTATATAAAAGGTTTTGTTAGGATTTCTGTTATTTTTCTCGTTTAAATTGTGGGAAGATGAAGTCCTACCCTGGAGAGATGTTTTGGTTTTCTGAGCTCTGTTGTCTATTAGTCTTGTGCTTTGGTGTCTTTTCTCTCCAGTTTTGTTTTACACAGTGCAAGGATCTGTTTATGCACAGAAATTCTCCAAAACAAGTTCTGTGCACCCCATTAGTACGCAGGCTATAAAGTAAACTGTGCTGAGTCAGAGAAGCTACTGGCAAAAGTAAAGTTCACAAAATGGGTAAGCTCTTAAGGAGCAATTTAAATTTCTGGAAAGGCAGACTATTTAAATGCTTCAGTGGCTGGGATTGTAATTTACCTTGTTCTTCCAAAACCAGTGGACTGTTTCCCTTCAATGATGGGAGTATCAAACCCTGTGGGATCATTTCTCCTTGTGTGTCTCTTCACTCAAACACACAGAAATGATCCTGGAATTGAGTCAGCTCCCCCACCACTCACAAACACATCACGGTGCCCTTGCTCCTCCTGAGCACTCCTGATTATCCTGACTCAGGGTGTGCTCACCCTGGCAGGGAGACTTCTCCCTGCCCCAGACAAGCTACATGATCCATTTCACCAGGAGTTTTCTGTCTTTCTCGAGGCACAACTGCCAGGGCTACACTCACACATCTCTCAGGCACAAGGTAGTTCTTTGAAAGCCATTCTGCACTGCAGACAGAAATGCTTCAAGCCAACAAATAATTAAGGACGTTATTCTGACGCAAGTGATTTCTACCCAATACTTATTTGATATTTCTTCATATTTAAAAACAATCTGTTTGTGGCTGGCATTGCTTTTTCTTAAAAAAAGTCTAGACAATGTCAGACTCTACAAAGAGAAAAAACTGGGAGAAAAATATACTGAAGTACCATCAGTGCTCACTCCCTCCTAAAAAAAAACCCTTCAAGACCACAAAATATATCTGCTTCCCTACAGTATTCTGGCCATAACTCCTGCCTCCCTGTGGAGGAGAAGCTTGTTCAAATATGAGCAGGGGATGGCAGGAAAGTACATCTCTCCACTCCAAACTCAAGAGAAGCTTGTCAGGCTAAAAGAGCAAAGCAAGGTTCTTGCTGGAGGTCTGAGACTGTAACCCATTTCATCTGAGAATTACCCAAGAGACAGCAGTACCAGCTGTTCCTGCAGGGAATCAGCAAGGACGGAGTTGGCCAACTGATGTTTTCACATGGTCGTTGTTCAAAATTCCTTCGGAATGAGCACACGCGGATTGCGTGTGCAGGTTCAGGGGAACAAGCAGTGCTCTGTGAGACAAAACTGTTACCTTCTGAATGATGGGAGCTTTACAAAACACAGATTTCAAGCACCTGGCTTTATGCAGGTGTATGGAAGAGTGGGAATGCAGCATACCCAGATGCAGTGCATGGATTCCTCAAGACACTCCCACAGCAATCCAGTAGTGTTTGAAATGAGAGGGATGTGTGTGTCTAAGAGTCAGGGCACGGCCACTCCAATTAACATGCAGTTGAAATCATGCATGTTATAATTTGGATAGAAGAGTTCAAACTTCAACGGTGAGGTAAAGGTTCAAGTGAGACACACAAAGAGATGCTCTGTGAGTTGCTCTCTTATCTTCACCTGAGACCTTGTGACTGAGACAAAGGCAGCTCATGCTCAAAGGCAATTAACTCAAGCCCTTAGAGTGGTTTTCAAACACACAGATCTCACTCTGGGTGTTTGTGGCCTATTTCTCAAGGATTTGTGAAAGGCAGCTGAGGAAATCAGGGCTACTATCAGTAAATCTGCTACTCAAGCATGCTTGTGTGCTCTGAAATACAGCGTTAACAGATCCCAACCTCCCCAGTGACTGAAGCCCAGGTCTCTGGGCTGTAAGAAAGGCTCTACCACAGACACAATTCCCCTGCTCTGCATGCTCAGGGTCTCACAGCAATCTCGGCTCTTACGGTGGTGATGAGTTACCTTAGCACTCTGGAGATGCACCTTGTGGAAAGCACTTTCTGCATAATCCAAGCCAGGCTTCTCTTAGCAGCTTCATTTTCCCGGGAATATCACCTAGGTAGGAATGGTGCAATAAGCCCTGGGAGAACTGTCATCCCTGCCCTACCACATTCTCGGCAGCTGAGTTTGGTCTCAGCTCAGATGTTCTCCTCTGTGCAAAAGAGATTACTGTTAGGAATGAAATGCTTAACGCTCTAGGGAAGTCACACAAAAAGCTTCAGTAGTGTGCACTTGCTTTGTTAAGAATGGCTAAAAGATGTTCCACACTAAACATATGGTTGTGCTTTGGAAAAGCCTGCTCAAGTCACTAGCCCAGGTCTCGCCCTCCATTCAAGGTCTGCCCTGCTCAGCTCTGGGGTGCTGTGTGTGCATTTACAGTCAGCCAGCCTTTCATTTGGGACACTTGGCTAAGCATCATTGCAGTCTGCAGTTGAGGGCTGGCTTCAAAGAACCAACGGGTTTGCTTTTATGGGAGACCCAAGCCTTTGCCTCTCAGACGGCATCCTCTCCAGAGCCCTCAGCAGATAAACTCCCTCTTCCAATTATGCTCTTGGTTGAGACACTTGTCCTTGCATGGTCCATGGTCCTCAGGAAAATGGGAACTCGGGATTTAAAAACTCTCAACTCCTAGCCAAGGTTCAGCACGGCCAACCACTCTGCACCAGGGAGTGCTTTTCCATTTCGCTTCTCACTGCTGTGTCAGACACTGAACTCAATTTGGCAGCTGCTGCATTAATCACTCCAGCCTGATTGTCATTCAGCTGGTACAGGGCAGAGTTAGCACTTCAGCCAAGCAGCTCCAAACCTCCCATTTTCCTAAGTTCTGCGTTGATCCAGCCGGGATTTCAGTTCGCTCAGACAGGTGGGTCTGTAGGAGGGAAATTATTTTAATTGCAAAGGTTGTAGAAACAGCAGAGATAGATTTCAAGTGCCATGACTCTGGGCTGTTTCGTGTCCATTTTGAAGCTCAATTCCACTACGATGACTGTCTACTGTCCTTTTTAAACATCTTCTGCTTTGGCTCCCCCTTGACTTTCCATCAACATCACCCCATGGAAAGTTGGCCCCACCACTTTTGCAGAATGAGGTCTGAAGAGAACATGAACAGAAGGCAATATAATATACAATGGAAAATGAAACAGAAATGTGTACTTTATTCTTAATACTCTTCACTCATCTAACTTCTCCAACCATTTATTAATGTTAATTTTGTTTTAAACTACCTTCTTCCCAGTGACAGCTTCAGCAGCAGTGAGTTCTCCTCATGCTCAGCTATTTTGGGACTCATTATAAGCAGAAGGTGTAAGAGAATGTAGCTCAAGGGACATTTGCACCATCTTACTGAAGGTCCAAGTGACTCTGTTGTACTGCAAGACAAACTCAGGCAGAATTAAATAATGACACAAAACAAAGATATACTCCATAAAACATTAATATTTTAATGAAAAATCTTAGCTTCATGTTTCTATCCAAAGACACTCAAAACTAGTTTTTCTCCCCCCTTAATTTTGACCTATAATGGGACCAGTTTGGAGATTTTTTTTTTTTTATTTTGGAACTTTTTTTTTAAAGATTAAACAACCAGGCTAGCAAAAAGGTACCCAATACATACTTTTCTTATATCAAACAAGCTAGTATTTCAATACAATGTAACTATACAGAATATATACATTACACATATGATCACAAAGCAAACACTACAGGCTCAGAACAGATTTGAAAAAACATGATATTCACATTGATTACAATAACTCTAAAAATGATTGTAACGTTGAAACGGCACTTAGTTTACAAAAAAAGTCACAAAAATATATATAGCCACCAAGAACTATGGTTCCTGAAAAATACTAATAGCCAGATAGTATTATATAAAATGTGAAGTGTATTTAAACATCGTATACATTAAAAAACAAAACCAAAACCCAAAACCAATTCTGTTAGGTCAATAAACATGCCAAGTAATCTAGCTGTGGCCAGCATCAACAAGAGAAGCTGTACTGTGGATGAGATGATGACTGGATATACGGCTGGTGACTGGAGACTGGCACAGTTAAGGGGGTTTCACTGGTACTAAAATGCACAAAGAAGCCCAACAATAATTTAATTCACATTGTTTTCCTCCAGCTTCCGCTTTTCCCTCTTGGGGGTTTCACCATAGGGCAGCACCTCGAGTGAAGGCACTGCAGGAACAGAGCAAGGAAGCTGTCCAAGGACTCGGTGGAGCCAGGGTTACAGGTCAGAATATCAAAAGCATGCATCAGCTAAATGAATGGTGAAACAAAATCACTCTTCTGGGGACTTCAGCAACCCTCAGGAAGACTGTAGGTACAGTTGCCACACAGGCTGGCAGCACCAGATTCCATTTTTTTTTTTTTTTAGTGCAACCAGATTTGTAGCTGAGACCTGTGGGACACTGAGTGACTGAGCTAGCACACACTGAGTGAACGAAAAACCAGAGCAGTAAGTACTGTTGCACTAAAAAAATTCACATTTGTTTCTTTTATGGTACATTTCCTCAAGTACTTGGAACCCACTCTATTTCCCAGGTACCTCTGATGTGGCTGAGGTACCATCTGGCCTTGAACCCTCTTACCTGCCATCACGATGCTATGGGATTTATTATGTCTATAGTTGGAGATGAGAACCCTTCAAAACTGGATTTCACCTTGTGAGCAAAACTCGAACGTAACCGGCCTGAATGAAAATTAGCTATTTTCCATATTCGGATGGTGTGGAAGTTGCAATGGATGTAGGAGCAGCAGGTGCTCCTCCATCTGAATTCTCTCATCCCTGCAGGGCGCACAAAGCTCCCGTTGGATTTGCATATAAAATGCTTCCTGGTTTGTCTCAGAGAGAGACCAGCACTCATCTCAGCACTCCCACACCCTGGGCTGGAGGGTGGAACCAGCGACCAGGAAGCGACTGAAGCCCTCGTATAAAAACTTTAAACCATAGCTTACAAACAATAAATTTTTATCCCGCAGGGGACATATAGGGATCATAGTCTTATAAAACATATTTGACTGCATTGGCAGCTATTACTTTTTTAAAAAGTTTAAATTCACACCTTTTAGACTCAGAATCCACGTGAACCCAGAACCATTTTCAATAACCGAGTCTACTGATCTCTCAGTATGAGAGACTTGACCATGGTCTCTGCTAGCCTGACAACTGAACTCCAGCTGTGGGAAACACCACTTGTGGCTGACTCTACTTTGAGCATGAGGGTTGAATCAAATCAACCTCAGCCCTTGTCAAGCAGAAATAGAAATGCTTACTAAATAATGGATTTTTTCTGGGGAGAGGGGAAAAAAAAAAAAAGAAGAAAATGCATCCCAGAATTCAAAACTCTCTGATAATGTACTGAAAGAAATTTATGTTTTAGGTTTAATCCCAAGTGTAATTTAAGGCAAGTTTTTTCTATTCTGGTCACCTCTCTTGCTCTGTTTGGAATCCAAGCACATTAGTGACAAAGATTGTTTTGAGATGTCCTGTGTTTTTACATCTCTCTTGTGAAGAACACCAGCATTTCAAAGAACTGAACACTTCCAACAAGTTAGAGAGGAGAAATAAAACAGTATTTGCATTTGAACTGTATTCATTTCTATGGAGAAAAGAGATATCAACAAGAAACAATTACTGACAGGAAATTTAACAAGTAAACCCAAACCTAAACCAACCAACCAAAATCCTCCAAGAACTCCATTGTTCCTCCAGTTGAACCAGGTTGAAAATTGAGAACTAAATTAAGATGTTACCCAGAGATTAGAAGGTTGAAAAGATACTGAGTAACACACAATGCAGTGAATAATGAACGCCAGGCCTTGCCTTGTCCCTTGGTGTTAAATGATCCTCATTTCTTTTCAAGGAAGAACAGATCAGAGCTATAAAGTCTTTGTAACTTTTCCCCTTCTCTTTGGTATTCTGAAAGCAATTTGCCTTCTGACTCAAAATTTTAAGTCTTAAAAATCCAAAATCCAGATATGTCTATTGTGTATTTGTACCTTCTCACCGATGAACTCTTTAGCAAAATACTTAAGGGATGAAAATGATCAGATTCTAATCATAGATTATATCCACCACCCTTATACCTGACCACCTTTGATTATTACATCTCTACAGTCAGGAATTGTGGCTGTGGGTGAAGCACTTTTCAGAACATGAATCACAAAGGACTCTCATTTGCCTGCATAACATGGCAGGAAGAAAAGAAAATGCTGTATTTGAGTTCAGTGTCATAGCCCTCTAATAAAGCTCAGTAAAAGGCATTGTCTTGTCTCACTGGCTTCTCAGTTACAGAAATCAGAAGTGGAAGAGAAATAGTCTTTAAATTCAGCTCATCAACAGGCACTGGGCTATTTCACAGTACAGCAGCCCAGAAAAAGCATTTCTCCTTCAAGCCCTTTTAAGAAGCCTCACAAAGGTATACATGAGACTGAATTGCAGCACAGAACTTCTTTGCAGAGTGTTTCTAAAACACCCTTTGAATTTGGTGGAGAAACTTCATTCCAGCAACTTGGAAAGTACTTAAATCCCAACTGTTTTCACTCTATTTAACTGAAATATGTGGGTTTTACCTAAAAAGAGAAAAAATGCTTAAGTCACTGAAACCCTTTAAACTCTTTCCAAAGGTCAATAAACTTTTTTTCCTTACAAAAGTTGGCTATTAATAGAAAGAACTCAGAGAGTATCAGAGCTGCCTAGGCTGACTGAATACAAATTGATGTGCAATATAATACGGCTTTTGTGTCTTCTGTTTCTTCAGGAGCAACCTTTCTCTATTGGTTTCATTTCCTCCTCATGTTTGCATAAAACAAATCCGGCCAGAAAACAACAATTTACAAAAATCAAGGCTGAAAACGAAGGGAGTATATCATGCCTTTGGAATACTGAGATCAAGCAATACCTACTCACTCAGCACATCATCTGTAGGCCATGGGCTTTTGGCATCAAACGCTGAGTTAACTTCAGAAGCTGTAAGAAAAATCACAGATCTCCTAATGTACTTCCTAATTTAGGTTTCAAAGCAGTACTTGAGCCCAAACAGCCTCAACCAAACAAGACTCACTGCTCTGAAAATCCCACACCCTACATTTGTAGCTTTTTCTAAATATGGAAAAATGAAATTGCAAATATTTCCGTTTATTGCTTGCTTGAGCTGTGTGTGTAGCTGGAGTAATGGCCTTTAATAAACCGAGTTGGCAAGGATTTAAAGTGTTTTGAAACAGGAACAATTCATCATTGCTCTATAGGCTTTTTGTAAACAACCCCCCGTTGGTTAGAAAGTTGTCCTTAGAGAGAATAAATTGCTTGTTTTGTCCAAAACAGGCTAATAAAAATCTCTGAAACTATACATACATATGTATAAACAAAAAATGTGCAATAATGCACAAAAGAGCTTATTTTTCCCCCATCTGTAAACTCCCTCTAGCTAGCTTTCAGAGTAGTAAAAATACAGTGTGTATACGAGGGGGCAACGATCAGAACTGCAAATAATCTGGCCATGGTTTAAGAATTTCAGCTTGGGAAAACCTTCATTTTCCTCTGTGGTTCCCCATCTACAGATACAGTCAGGAGGTATTTGTCAGGCTTGCATGGCTCTACACTTTTCCATCATCCCCAATTCCTGGTGCACCTTTAGACTTTCCACGCCTAACCTTAGCTGGGCAGATCTTTTTGATCAAGCAGTACCTAAAAGGACTGCAACAGAAGAAGTAGGAATACCTGGCATTTGTCTGGGATGGACGGGGATCATGTGTTTTGAAGAAGTGTGTGACTGTTCCTTTCAAAACTGCTCACCATTTCCAAGCACAGGGCACAGTAAGCACTTTGAAAAACAGCAGGCACATGTAGGAAGCGTCACTTCTTTATGCAGCAGATTAAAGCATCCACTCAAAACTAGTCAAAGCTGTTCAATCATGATTTCCAATGCATCCTTTTGTTTATCACTTGAGAAAGGTTTCCTCTGATTTCTTTCCCTTAACCAGAGGACCAGCAGAAGCAAGAGAAACTTAATGAGCTGCTCTAACTGTGGAAGAAGGAATAGTTAAAGTGATCTGAATCAGTTGTTCTTCTTTAGAAGTATATCACAGCTTCCAGGATGTTCTGACAAGACCTTTTTTTGTGCAATCAGTCTTAAATATTTTCACAGAAGTGATCATTCAGTCATGAAAAATAACGTAACATCTGTTGCAGTTTTCAGTTTAAAGCGTAGCTTACAAAGTAAAAAGGGGAAAAATCTCCCCACTTTTTGTTTAAAAAAATTAAATTAAAATGTACAGGACCAAACACAGGCACTTTCCAAAGAACAAAAATGAAAGCAAACCATGAATTATTCGATAGTAATAGATGACAGCTCCGGTTTCGGAGGGTCACCCGCGGCTGCCTCAGCAGTGGCGTTAGTCTTTGGCTGCTCTGGCACATCTTCTTCCTTCTCTGCCAACCCACCCAGAGACCCCAAGGGGAAAGTGCTTTCACAATTCTGAGTTGACGACACCTGTGAAATGACAGGCATTTGGACAGAAGAGTTGCTTTCAAAGCCATGCTCCCCTAGCTCATACTGCCCGAGGGTCTCCTCTTGTTCCTGGTTTAAGTAGTCCGGGACTAGGAAGTCACTAGAAGAGGGGTAAAGGACAGAAGAGAAATGTCATTTCTCACACGATGGCATCAGCTACATCACACAAGCTACACACTGCATTGCACAGAGAACAAAGGTACTCATTTCACATTGTCCAAGATCATGGCAGTGACATACTCCACTAAGCACCACAACCTGCTTCTCATTTCAACACACAGAGAATTTATTCAATGGCATCTATTTTGCACCCGTATTTCCTAGGCAGCAACTTCTTATTAGATTGTATCACCTTGATGAGAATGAAAGTTAATGTCTGGAACACATTTGGCACTGAAAATCTCTTTGAAGAAAAGGGAGCACTCAGGCTTTAAAAATGGAAACAAAAATGAGTTCAGCACTGGCAAAATGTGGCCCTTCCCATTTCTGAGGTACAGTATCCCCCAGAGCAGTATCAGGACTTCCTTCTGAGTGGGCAGGCTGCAACCAGAGGCACAAGGTGAGGCAGCTGAAGGCAGAGGAAGCTGCCAGCTGCAGCTGGGGTTGTGATCCTGGCATGTATCACACTCCTGAGAAAAGAATGGAATTGCATTTCCTTTCCCTTTTAATCCTTTCTGGACTTCTGTTACATACTCTCAACAGCTGAGGGCTGAGTGGATCCGAAGAAAACCTACCAAACGCTCCAGTTGTATTTTCAGAGCATGAGGACGTAATGAAAATAAATGTCTTTGCAAGTTTTCAGCACCAGACATGAAGTTTGTACCTGAGACATTTATATACATGTATCACATATATGCACGTTTGTATGCTTTGGTTCCACCTGGCAATGTGGCAGTTAAAAGAAATCCTTAGCTGACAGCAGCATTAACTGCTCCAACCCAAACTCACAGTCAGCTGTGCTAAACCTCGTGTTTGTCAAATCAGACTGAAGGAAGGGCTATAGGCAACTAAAATCACACCCTTTAATCTGACTTTGATGACAACAATGCAGTTCTTACCACAACCAGGGCATCACCCTGCAGAGTTTTCCCTCCAGTTTTGGCACAAGAGCCAAGAACAAGAACTGCGTAAGCCCACAGATATGAAGCATTTGTACTTTTAAACAATATTCTGCTGAAAAAACAGCAACTGGCTTTCCTGGTTTGTTTTTCAATTTTTTTCATCCTACGTCACTTCTGAGTTAATCAAATAGAACAAAACGCTCAAGTGTTTTTTATGGGAAAAAGAATAATGTCTGGAAATCAGGAGGGGTGGGATTGTGACACTGTAACATTCAGAACACATGTCTTTTGCATTGCTCAGGGCAGATGACTTACACACACCAAGCAGCACTCTCTCTATGGATTTAAGAGCTGGAAGACCTTCCTGTCTTCAATTTCTCTCATCCAGCTCTTGTATTTTCTATCTTAAATTCCAACAATTACATTTATATCAATGAGAGAATACAGTGCTCGTCTGATACCTCAGAACTCTTTTAACAGTCTTTAGCAGTGAGATATGCCAAGACTTTTGTGCCCTGATAAAAAATGTCCAAGTGGCCCTTACTATTTACAAACCTATTAATCTAATCATTTAGTAATGTTATCCAGAAAATGAAAAAGGAGAAGGTATGGAGTCATGCAATCTTTCCACAGTGTTAAGCAAATGAAGTAGGAAGTCTGTGCCCTATGAAAGTGAACAGGCTACGAACATGATTTTAAATGGCAAATCAATATAAAATCACGGATACTGTAGTATAGAACACTATGGCTTCACACCATTAGCCTGGCCATAGATGCTACTGAAAAGAGACATTAAGTAACCCAGAACCAGCCTCTGCATATCACTGGATTCTTCAGTGGCCTCCTATATAGCTCCCATGCTGTAAGACAGATCAGATACAACAGAGAGTGGAGCAGGAGTCAATCTGACTGGAATTAGCTGGCAACCTGATGAGAGGCACAGCAGGCTGCCCTGAAAGCAGGAAATGATGATCTAAGAAAAAAAAAAAAAGGAAGAAAAAAGGCAAAAAAGAAAAAAGAAAAAAAAAGGCAAAAAAAAAAGCAAGTTTCCCTGTTAGGTTTTTGCTGTGCACCTCACCTGCTCTGGAAGTAGTTTGCTAGCTCTGACGCTTCATGGTTCAAGCTCCTCAGGTGAACGATTAAATTTCCAGAGTTGGTGAACATGGCGCCGCATGTTTTGCACTCGTAAATCCGAGGCTTGCGGATAATGTGCCGGGAAACCCGCATGTGGTGTTTATATTCCCCGAAGGAAGTGAAAGTGGCACTACATATCTGGCACCGGAAACAGCGTTTACCTTCGTGCTTCAGGCGATGCATCTTGAGCGAGTAAGCTCGGGTGAACTTTTTCCCACAGCGGTCACACTGAAATGGTTTAATGCCTGTGGAAGAGAGAGTGCAAACACATTCACCTTTTGGAACCTGAAGTCAGGGGCAAAATCCATCCAGAGTTCTACAGCACAGGGCCAGCAGCTGTAGGCGGTCACAGCAAAGCCCTGTTTGAGGAAGAGATTCTCTGGTTAACTTTAAAAAGGCAGAACGGTTAGAGTGGAGCTGCACTTCCTCAGTATGAACCTCCACCAAATCTCATCACTGTGACCTGTCCTGAGGCTCCTTCCCCACGCTTTACACTGAACACAAGGCCCCATGGATTAGAGCACGGTTATGATCCCGAGGCACAGCCAACAAAGACCTGATGCTGCAGTCATCTCCAACGCCTTTGAACTCCTTTGATCTCGGGAGATTCTTGTGCCAGACTGGTTTCCAACAATGCAATTATCAGCCTACCCTTAATTGCAATGTTTTTTTCTGTCTGCTTTTGGCCTCGGAGAAGTGTTCTGGCAGGGGGACTGTGTGCACACGGATGTCCCTGTAATGCAGCAGGAATGGTGATAAAAGGGGGCACTAGGAGCCATTATATTGCGTGGGAACCTTGCTATAAAAGAATTTTCAGCAACTTTGCATGACAGACGGCTGTCTAACGCAGTTCAGCTTCATGCCTCTCATTTTTTCTTGTATTAATTTAGAAATTCAGTTCCTAGCTCATTTTTCTTTTCTTACCCTAAAACATACGAGCTCTGTTGCAGTGGCTGAGTGTGTAATCACACACAAACAGAACTATTACAACATAAAAGTCTGAGTCACCAAAACCTTCAGATTTAATAAAAAGTCTGAACTCCAGAAAGAGGGAAAATCCAAACACGAGGCTAAGAATCTGGAATATGGAGCTCTATTCATAATAGGGCTGTCAAGGAATAAAAAAGATTTTTTCAAAAGGCTGAATGTACATCAGCCCTGGCTGTTAATTCCCTTAGTCTTTCACTCTGCTTTCCTTACTTTCAAAGCAGGAGGTGAACTTTTAATTGAGGGCTTTTAGACAGAGAAAGCTGTAGTTAAGGTTACACTGAAACGCCCTGTTAAGCATGTGAAAACAAGTTAATAAACTGGAATATGGTCTGGTGGAGCTCAAACTTTTCATGCTTTCCTACTGTCCAAGGGCATCTATTTCCTCTGGTAGCTTGAGGGAAATCTCTTTAGCCATTTTGCTCATGTGAAAACACTTTCAACATTTACAAGCTTTGCGAGTTCTTTTGCATGTTAATTATTCTGAACCAGCTATTCAAATCTCTCCCAACTTTGCCCAGGGGTTGCCAGTTGACAGGTTGGCCAGAAATGCTTTGCTGTCAGATTTTAACAACAGGCTTGGGATCATTTCACACCTGATATGCCCACAGAATTTGCTTTTTAAAGTATTAAACACATATCTGGTTATTTTGCTTGAAAGGATTTGACAAATAATTGCTGACAGTGAAAAAATTAGAGCTTGGTAGTTGTGGCCGCTCTGTCCCAGAATGGTACAGCTCTGCACAGGTAAGAGTGAGACTCAAACCAGGAGATGCTAAACCATGAGGCTTAGTGCCCAAGTGCAATAACCCTTCAATATTTCCTTCATTCCCTCAAATGTCAATGCTATTTCCAGAGAATGCTGACAACTCTTGAATAAAGACGTTGGGGAGTTCATGCTTGGTTAGAAATCAAAATGAATTTGGGGATCAAGGCCCAGAGGAGACATTCACATAAACCTCTGGCTGCCTGCGCTATCTGCAGGGGCTAAACTGATTATCAAACCAATTCAGTTGTCCTGCAGTCCCTCCAAAATTCTGAGATGCAAAGGTGTACAACATTCTTCAATGCAAGGACAGAGAGATAGTATTTTCTTACTCATTTTCATTTTCTTATGGCTGCAAGTCTACTCTAAAACACAGCAGAGAATTACAACATGGCAGAGGAAGAATTTCAATCTGGTTCTTCAGTGCAATAAAAGGGCTAAGTATACTTTATTTCATCTCAGATCTTTTTCAGGAAAATGACTTATCCTGATGAGTTCCAGGCAATCAGGTTTTTTTCAGTCCACACAAATGCTAATCATCCATGAGCAGAACTATCAGTCAGACTCCAGGGATCAAAACAAGCATTCAACGAGACAAACCTCTACCCAGTCTTTCTGAAATCAACTCTCAAGCACTTGGCAGGTGAGTAAAAAACCTGCATTATTACAGGCTTTTTTGCTGCACAGCAAGGCTATGAATCAGGAATTCTGGGGAAACAGTGGTGTTTCTTACCTGAGTGGATAAGCATGTGTTGTTTTAGGTTCTGAATGCGAGTGAAGCGGACCCCACACGTGGGACACTGAAAGGGTCTGTCGGGACCGTTTGGGCTGGGCCTCTCTGTGCTGCTGGTGGAAGGACCAATGTAGAGTTGGTAGGGATACTGAACGTTCTCCAGACTACAAAGAAAAAAGGCACTGATTTACAAACAAGCCAGAGAAATGAGAGAAGAAGCCTCGTCCGTGAAAATCTGAACCTTGAGCACTTTTGTGTGAGAAGAAGAAAGAGACTGGTACATCACATTTGTGCTGAAATCTCCATTTATTCTGGAAATCTCCATTTATTCTGGAAATCTCTGGGTCTGTAGCAATGCGTCTGATCTGCACCTGAAGTCTTGCAGTCACTGACTCCGCACATCTGAACAAACGCGGGGAATAAGCTCAGACTTCTGCTTCTTAGGGCAACAGGCCTGAGCACAACTGCAAACTGAACTTTATTTTCCAGGCGTGGGCATTTTCTCAAGCATATCGATGACTTGCAATCACTAAACAATCCCTGAGGAAGAGTTTAACGAGCTGAGCAAATGAAAAGCGAAGGCATATTCTGCAGCTTCAGTGATATTTACAAACGAAATTAAAGCCAATTAATTTTTTATCTCAATCCAAGTTCCATGAACAAATGCTAGTATCTACAATTGCATATTTCTAAGTTTAAAATATTAATCTATTGAATCAATGCTTGCTCCTTGTCTGATTCAAAGAGCTCCATGAGCACGGCTCCAGCACTGTGTTTAAAAAACAGCACACAGACTGCAATAAGGAACAATTTAACTTTCAAAGTAATTTATTTAAAACTGACTAATTGCTCCTCCATAGCCTCCAGCTGCAAACTGTTCAAGGGAACTATAGAGCTGTAATCCAAGTCCTCTGGCAAGGAACTTGCTAAAGGACACAGTGAAATGAGAACAAATCTTCTGGTCCAAACATGGGAACAACAGGATTTGTACTTACCTGGGGTTTCCCCTCCCTGAGCATTAAGGTCTATATTTTTTGATGAAATAGCCATTTCAGCTTGTTCACAGCCTGCTGAAAGATCAGACATCACTGGCAGCAGGGAACTGCTCTGACCCTGACTATTCATTCTGTGGCCAACACATTGCAACTTTATCTTTACTGAACTGCAATGTCTGAGATGTTCAGAGAAAAAATACAATAATGTCTCCTCATAGTCAGAAGGTTTTCCTAACTGAGGAAATCCTTCTGCTGCTCTGCTTCCACCTCAAGTCCAGAGGTCTTGCTTCAGGGTTATGCTGGATTTGGGGACTTCTAACATTCACACAAATGAAACATGCACTTTGCACAAATATATTTTCCTGGACATCATACAAAAATCCACAGAGCAGATCAGCACAGGAGGGCAAGAACTAGGATCACCTCTTTCAAATCAATACTTGAACTGTCTTTACTCTGGAAAAGGATGTCACTACAACTGTGAGGACAGGGGCTATCTGAATTCTGAGTGCAGAATTCTCAGAAGCAAAAGTTACAGTTGTAAAATTTATCTGAAGAGAGAGCATCAGGTATCTCTTGATCCACACAAGACTAAAGAGTTTCCTGTAGGAGTTTAGTATCACTCAGTCTGTAAAACCCATAAGGATTTCTGATTTCATGTGGCACTGGAGTGAGATTTGCTCTAAAGAAGAAATTTTACTGTCCTTCACTTTTTACACAGAGTGGGGTTCCCAGAGCTGTAGGAAACAGAGATGCTGACAGACTTGTTGATCTCTGATAAAGGGAATATTTGCAAGATATTGTCCTTTATATTTGCAATATTTGCAAGCTTATGTCCTGGGCCTGGCAGAATGAACCTCTTTGCCATTCTGGCAGGGGTATAAAAAAACCAGCTGAGGGTTCTTGAAGTAAGTGAGGGTATTTTAAACATAGGTTCTGGTTTTTCTAACCAAATTCCTGACCACCTCCACTTCCTTTTTTATACATGTAGTGTGCTCAAATAAGAATAACATTTGGGTTTTGTGACAACAAAGAGTTTCATCTTCTACTGACATGTTCCTTAGGTCCTTCCTCCCTCATTCCTGCACTGTGAGGAGGCACAAGGGCGTTGTGCTCCTGGAGCTTCCTCGGGGGGCACTCAAAGTAGGGCAGCAATCAGGAGCCAGAGCTCTCCTTTTGTTTCCAGCTTTCTCAGGCTCACTCACCCTCCATGCCTGTGCTGGTGCCACCTCCTCTCCCACTGAAGGAGAAGTGCTGTGGGCACAACTCCATAGAAGAAATTTAAAATAAAGTTTGTTTTTATAATTTATAAATCGGTCACGATGAGGAGGGCTGATTAAAGCAGACCCAATGGGAATCCTGAGGCTCTCAGCTATCCGCTTGTCTTTTCCCATGCTCACACTGCCAGCAGGGTGAAATACCTATTTGGTGACATAACTTAGCACGACGAAGAGATTATATTTGAAACTCTACGAGATTTTCTCTCCCCTGCTTCTTTTCCCCTCACATTTACTCAATTTTTCATGACTTTCAATTTGTGATCAATGTGGCATTTAACAGTTGAGATTTGTCTGAGGTCTCCAAGACCTTCTATACCATCTGCATAAAGAGAGGTTTCAAATGTCTTCACTGAAACATCCTACTTGCACTTTTTCCTTCTTTTCACCCTGAAATTATATACATATTTAACTATGTGGAACTAAACTCTGACAAATGTGAATGCCAAAATGTTCAGAGAACCTAGAAATGTTCTCTATTTGCAAATAACAATTATTTTAGTGAAGTGGAGGTTCTCATTCTATTGGATCAGAGTGACTTTTTGTAACTTTCATAACTGAGCAGCTCCTTTTTAAGTGCAGCCACAAACTGATCCAGAGACCAACTGTTAAAGAACCAAGATTACGGATCTATGTTAGAAAAGTGTTTAACAATCCAATTGTGAAATATCAGAGAAAGAACAGATTGGACTTCACAGTGGAACAGTAATTTGAACACCTAACAGATTCCTGTGTGCCAATTAAGCTGAAAACAATTACATGTGACCTACTGTTTATGAAACACTGATTATGGAGGAGGCCAAATTAATGATGCTAATTATTTAAGACAGAAACTCAAGAGATAAGACATCTTAGTTTTTGAAATTCTTGTGATTCTTTCCACAGTGACATGGATGTAGTATTGAGAGACCTTTAGAGGGACTAGTCTTTTGCTTTGTTTTAGAAATAGAAATGTAAGATATACTTAATTACAACATACATTTTTCAATATTAACTTGCATTGGGCACACAAAACTGATTTTGACATTTTGAGAATTTCTAGCAATAAAGAAATGTACAACATGGACTTAAAGGCGCATGAAACACCCAAAAAGTTTGGGAGGGAAATTTTCTCCATCTGTAGACATACTGATAGCCTTTTCCGATTCAGCTAGGGAAACATGTTTCATTTTATTCAGAATTCTTATGCACCCAAAATTTGCTCCCAAATTGCTGCACAGTGAATGACAGGCCTCATTTATTTGCTGCTGTGTGCATCCCATGCTTGAGATGGGAATTTCAGCCATGCTTGAAGGGCTCTCACAGTGTATTTGAATGCACTGTCCCATCCTGAGAAGGCAAATACACACAAACACCTGAAAGGAAACTGCTTAGGTCTTGGAAGCACCATTTTACACATTTAACTGCTTCTTGGAATAAGAAAATTCTTGACACTTTCATTTGAATTTATGAAAGAAATCACTTGGTCAAAAATTTTAGCTCTGGAGTCTAAAATTCCCATAACTGTTAGTTCACTTATAGCTATATAAACAAAGTGCAAATTCTATTTCATTTTGCTGATACTTCTGTCACTCTGAGACAAATTATTTTCAAATTTGGGCATAAACTATTCTTTCTTTTTCTGCATGTAAATATTCTTTCTTTCTCTGCATGGAAGATACGTTTTAGTGGGAATTTTCAGTGTGTTTAAAGAATATTTATCTTTTGAATTTTCTATGCAGTTTGTGCTGAAGCTCTGCAGTCTTATAGGAAATTTCTCAAATAATCCACTGCTGAAAATGTGTGTGCCACTTGACTTCAGAATTATAGGTTTTAAATCCTGGATTAGTTCTAGTGAAACATGTGCTCCTACTATTAATTCAACCCGTAAGTGCTGGGTGTTATTTTTATACTCAGGTTTGTTAGCAGATAGATAAAATCTTCCATGTCATCCAAAAAGTCTTATCCAAGCAGTTATTTTCCCTTTTTAATCCTACAGTGGGACAGATTTTAGATGGAAATGATGGGAAAGATTTTATGAGCTATGAAAATGCAGCTCTTGGTTATTTTCTCTATAGGGAGCTTCTCTTGACACAGTTTCTGGAATAACTTCCAAAGGTTCACACTTCTTCCTCAGACCCACTTGTCTTACAAACCCCGTCAAAAACCAGTTTGGAAAAATGTGCTTATAGAGGGAATAACTAAGAACAAGAAGTCAAAGCAGCTGTGTGCAGCTGTGTGCCATGTGTAGGTACCTCACTTGCCTCTAACAGAACTATGATGTCTCTTTGACCAAACACACCTGGTTTAGTTTGGTTTTCTCTGCCAGCCTTCCCTTATAAGGGATTCCCTTCATAAATCACTCAGCTCAGCACAGTAAAAACCTGCTAAATATTTACAGCAAGTGCCACACAGCATCTTGGTAAAAAAGTCACAGGCAGAAGTTTGGGAGAAGAGATTTAAGGCTGCTCTGCCTGTTCTGTGGGTTGCAGTAGTGAGGTCTGGTGAAGTCAGGGCTAGGTAGCTTTTGGGGCTGCATAGCAGCTTTAGCATGCACGTTTCACACAGAGGTTTAATTAAAATTTATTAATTAAGAGCAACGATGAAGAAACAGCAAAAACATGGCTATCTTTCTTCACCAGTGCTGCCTGGAAATAGGCAGGAAACAAAAAGCAACGAGTAAGCAGATTCTGACTTTCATCACCTACATTCCTCTAAAGCATCTGCCCCTCCAGGCACTGATTGTACTTTGATCAACACAGAGAACTAGATGTAGAAACAACTAAACATTCTGGGATTAAGGCTGGGGAGGTTAATTACAGCACAGCACTTGCTGCAGAACACTTTGCACACCAGGTTGGTACATACCGATCATCATCGTCTGCATGAGCGTTAGTGCCAGAGGTGCTTTGGAGTGTGGGCAATCCCTCTGTAACCCCCTCATCTATTGAGCCTAGGCAAAGAAAAAAGGGCAATTTAATGCAAGTAACTGTTCAAAAAGGGTTGGGGGGCAGGTAAATACACATCAAGCTTGCTTTCCCAAATCTCTGATAGACGCTGCTGCCTGGGTGATAAGATAATAAAAGTGCCTTGGGAAAGTCATTTAGAACACCCAGAAGCAACTTGTTCCAAATCAACTTCTCTCTGCACAGATTATCCAGTAAATTGACAACTCAACAAAGGGCACATATTTGGTACACCTAGAAAATGGAAATGTTAAATACAGCCAGTTTTCAAAACACATCCAGTACTAGCACTGTAAAGCAGAAATGTTACATTCACCTAAAGGGACTCTTTTGTCAACTTTTCAAGGCTTCCTGAGCAATAAGGAGTTCAAACCTGCTACACTAATAAATGGCTTTTGTGTTCCAAATCTTCCATAAATATATTAATTGATAATACCTTCATTTATTGATAAGCTGCTGAGACAGGAAGAGCCCTCTGAGAAATCAGAAATGCAACATGAAAGAGACCAAACACCTGTTTGTTAGAGAAATGTACAAACCAAATCCTTCCAGAGCTCTGCTCAGTGCACCAACACTGGGGCAAATGTAGTTCAAGGAACAGAATCCAATGGAAATGCAGCACTAAAACAAAACCACACCTTCATTCAGTGATGTGGCTGTTGCTCATCTGGGCCTCTTTCATCACCACTGGGAGTTTGGTCAAGCAGCCTCTGGATGTCCCCCACTGAATCCATGGGAGACGAGGACAGATGGGGAAGGAGATTTCTCTCCCTACATCCTGAGAACAAGCAAAGTGTGCTAGGAGCTGCTCATGCTGCTGTGGTAAAATAATTCTGCTTTCGGAGAGATGGGTATGTGAGCAATCTGAATTTGGGAACCCTACAGCTCACCAGGAAAATCAAGCAGCATAAGGTGTGCGCTGGCAAGCGTCAGACAAAACAGAAAATCAAAGAGAAGGAACAAAGATACAAAAAGTGAAGCAGAAAATGTGCATATTCTGTCAAAAAGAATGAGAGATCTTTCCTAAAGTGAAATATTCTTGTCTTAATGAGATGTCATGTTATGGGGCCAGGGACAAGAGGAAAATTGCATCTCTGGCAGCTTCACAATTAGTAAAATCAAATTTTTTGATTTTGTTAAGAGGTGACAGACTATACTTGGGAAATTCATCAACTAAGAAATCTATAAAGTTACAAAAGTTAATCTTATTTTGATTTATCCTTCTTTCTCATGAAATACTTAAATGAAAGTCTACTGAAAAACAAGCCCAACTGCTGTTAGGTTTAATTTCATGCCTTCACCTCTCAAATGGCAAAAGTGCTAATGAGTTATGAGAGTATCTTCTCAGACACAGCTGTTTTGTAACCATAATGACTTATTTATCAAGTCCCTGCTCCACGGCTCCTTCCGTATTATAAAGTGCTTCCAAATATAATAAATTGCAAATGAACAATTCTTAAATTTCCCAAAGAGTGAATAAGAGCTTTTTGTAATATCAGAGAGAGAGGCAAGAATGCTTTTATAAATGCACTATAAAACACTGAGATAAATATATGCAATTATATGAGGAAAATACGTTCAGGGAAGAAAAAGCTGTACTTTAACATATCTTGCTGCCTCCATTTACTATTCTCACATTACTGCATAAAGCAATGCATCTTTGGGAGGTAAAAAGTGCTTTCTAGCTACAGAGTGTGCTATATCATAACTGCTAAAAAGCAAAGAACACTGTTTCCCTTTATAGCAAAACATGAATAAAAAGCATTCTGAGGATGGTTATTATGCCAAGACCACAAAATATTAATTCAAACGTATTCAAAGACAAAGAGCAGATTTGTACTTTAAAGATTTTGCCCTGGCACATTTTTCTTCTCTCTGCAGCTGTTTTAAGGCAGAACATGCTGCACTAACATCAATGACAAAATTTAAGTTAAAAAATTAAAATCACTAAAGCCTGAGATTCTCTGCCCCGTGCACACAAAACTACTCATCTTTAGCCTGGAGTTTACATCCAGTTTGTTCTTTCAAGCTGCTTTGGTGGGATATTTATTCATATATTTATGATATATATCACTTGATATGCTATTTTTAACTTTCCCTAATCATTATTCTACTAGTTCTATTTTGTTTGTGATGATATAATTACATCAATGAAATAATTTGCATCTCTTACCACATGGCCCTGGCAAAGTCTTTAAATTCTACAATGAGTCAAAAACTGATGCAAACAAAACCTGGTTTTGAACAAGGACCACTTTTCCTGCTGAGTCCCCGGCAAACAAATAGTTTCTTTTAGTTTTTAATTTATTCACTTATTTGGAAAGCTACATTTTGGGATTTATAGTTAAACTATAAGATATTAAGTCTGTTCCTCAGCAAAGATAAACATCCTTGTCTCCAATAAATAAAACATTTTCATTTGGAAAAAGCATTACAACCTATAATATCAACACATGAGCTATACAAACTGGAGAACAATCCAACAGCAAAGGATGGCATAAATGGGAAATATTTTCATTTCTTTTTAGTGAGTATTACCTGACTAGTTTGACACTGGTTGTGTATTGCTACTCTGGAAGGTCAGCCTGATCTCACTCTCTCCAGAGAAGGCACAGTGTTGCACTGACCAAACCAAACAAATAATGCAGATTACCGGGCCTCAACTATTTACTTTGTTGTAGTTTATTTATTGAATTAACTGGGGCAGCCTTTCACGTACACATTATTTGAATGAAGCTGAGCAGTACATTTGCCATTCTTAGTCTTCAAACAGAACAGGCTTTATTAAAAATCCTTCAGTAAACAAACTCTGCTGAGCACAAGTCAAGCCACTTGAGAATGAAATAGCTGACTTGGGCAAAATTTGATAATTAAACTAGAAATATTGCAAAATTTTTAAAATCTTCGGATTTACTGAAAGCCATTCAATGCATTCTGTGCTGAGGAAAAAACCGGATTGTTCCAGTAACCTTTAAGTATTAGTGCTTAATAAAGAACAGCCTGCTATAAGAACCCAAAACTGGTTTCAAATTGTCTTTCACGGAAAAAAGATTTCTCTCAGCAACCAGCAGCATTTGAAGAAGCAACTTGAGAATCAAATCCCACAGAAATGGAAAGATTCTCAATATTATGACTGTGTGGTTTTATTTTTGTCTGGGGCATTAAGATGACAGTGTTTCACCACTTATTTTGCAAATCCTCTTACAAAGGCTCTCTGTCACGATTATACAGGATCTGATGTCTGATGCAAAGTACTATTCTAACCCTTTGTGGCTACAGGCACAAGCCTTTCAAATCTGGTGCTGCAGCTCAGCTGAAATTGTGCCTTTTGACACTAATGAAAGCAGAATTAAGTTTCCCCAGTCAGGCAACTAGAGGTAAAAAGGAGTTATCAACCTCTGCTGAATAGAGAGGGCTACCACAGGCTTACCATTCTCAGCTGCCTTCTGCAAAGTTATTTGAAGTACTCCAAGTTTATGTGTAACATTTCATACATCGGGGGAAAAAAGGGAGTTTCATGAAAATAAAGCATGAAAAGCCATGAGGCAGATTTCCTCCACCAAAAGCACCAGTGCTGATTGCTATATGTAACTCCAGAAATGGTCATACCTATAGATGAAGACTGAGGGCTGATCAGGAGATCTTCCTGCACTTGCTCACTCCCTGGGACCGTCTGCTGGTCACTCAGGGAGCTCTGGGATGCACTCACAGGCTGCGACACCTCCTCGTGAACCTCCTCGTCACTCAGCCGCTCCACCTTGACACGCACGTCCTCCTCGATCACCAGGGGAGAACTGGCTTTTGTGCTCTCACAAGTCACATAATCTGCCATTCTCCGGTTGGACTCGGAGGGCCCAGGCATTTCCAAAGTCCGAGAGTTCTCCGCCTGCTTCACCTTTTCTGGCTGAAGTCTTCGATCAATTCCAAAGGGGAAAGTCCAGGGAAAAGCTAAGGACGAGTCCACGGGCTGATTTCTGGACTCTGGGTAGGAAGTGGAAGGATTAAGCACTTGGGGGGAACTGGTTTGTGTGTTACACTTGAGGGGGCTCTCCGGAGACATAACGATGTAGCTTTTCCGCTTTCTCCGAGACTCCCGGCAAACGGGAATGGTTCTTTCCACTACGCTGCACTCGGAAGAGACGGGAGAAAGGCTGCCGTCTCGGGAGGTGAAATTGCAGTTTGCATTGTTCTCCTGTCCTGCATCCAGCACCTTCTCCTGCTGGCTGTTGGGTGTATTCCATAAAATGCTGGACTTCATGAATTCCGAGCACGTGCTGGCCACGCTGAACATCTGCATGTAGCTGGCTGCAGCCAGCACATCGATAATGTTTTCTGTGTTGATGGATAGTGTTGCTGTGTAAGCGTATTCCAGCAGAGGGATGAACCCGGTCACTGTCACATGGTGCAGGTCTAACACGCTCTTGCTCTCGTCCTCTGCTTGGCCAACGAGTTTGGAGCGGAAGAAGTCGCTGCAGGCTGCCAGAACCACCTTGTGTGCCCTGAAGATCTTGTCCTGGACGCGGATGGTGATGTCACAAAAGTGGCCATCGTTCCGGAGCATGTTCAGCTTCCCCAGCATCTCCTGACTGTGAGCAGGGGAGTTATGAGTGAATGTTTTAACACCCATTTTTAGACGGTTCTCTTAGCGTTTTTCCCACATACGAGAGATCAAAGGTATCCTGAAATAAAGAGGGAAACTGTCATTTTTCATCTCTGAAAGGAAGAGTCAAGTGGATTCATGTTTATAAGACTCTGCACGAAGAAAACTCATCGGAATTCTCTAAGGCCAGGTTCTTCTAGGGTCCAGACTGTGCAGGGAACTAACTCTACAGAAATGCAATTACTTACTTGTAATTTTCATAATCACAGATTCAATTATTTGCAATCTCTCCCTATCATCTTCCATACATCTATGTATCTGTATCTCCCTATACACAAAGGGGTATCTCTTTCCACATTCCTGCTACTGCCTACCCAAAACCAAATTCCCAACACAGTTCAAAAAAATGTTTGTAATACTAAAAGTAAAGCATTTTAAAAACTATTATCTGTGTAGAAACCTGTATTTTTATTTCCTGGGCCCAGAAAACAATTCTTCACGGTTCGTAAACCTAACAGACTATTGAATGTTTCTTTTAAGCAGAAAATTCATCAGCCTGAGTCAACAACAAGGGTGCAGGAGTAAGCAAATCTCCCAGGGAAGGTATTTAATATCAGAAAAGCTTTAGAGAAACTACAGCATGAATTTTCAGAGGCCAGAGTTCAAACTAGTAAACATAAAACAACAGTTGCCAATAGTTCTGATTTCCTGCTGTAGTGCAGGTATTGATTACCTAAAGCTGCTTTTAATAAATAGTTTTAGTCTAGGATGAGAAGTTATGGAAAATCCCTTCAAAAACACAATGCATTATAAACCTCAAAGGAAAGTTTAAATCAAATGCACATAAACTGATTTTATATGTGTGATAAATAAAACAAGAAGGGCAACTTCTTTCTTCTGAAAAACACAAACCTGCCTTCTTGGGACTAGTTCTCTCCATGTGGGAGCAAATGCATTTGTTTTGTGCAAGGTCCTGATGAGAATGGGGTGTTTGACCCCTGGATTTCTCCAAAAATTTCAGGAACATTTCACTGTAAAGGGAATATAAACCACCGTGTTACACCTCCTTAAGCCCCTTCCAAGTTTCCATGGAGGTTTTCTGTGTTGTACATGCCTCATACAATTAACATGATACAGAATTATCTCACTGGTTCAACATCAACAACATCATTGGATTTGATTAGTTCCTGGAGTCAGCTTCTGCACATCATCCTTCCTTCCCTTCCATGTGAAAAAACATAGCATGCTTGCAAATGGCTCCTGTGGAGCTTTGCAGATACAAAGAGCAACTGTAAGTGTGGAACAACTTCCCCCAAATCTGACATATCAAAACAGCAGCTGTCACAGCCCACCTGGTTCTACAGACATTTACACTTGGCTGCTTCTTGTTCCTGGGTTTTCACTTTTGATACTCAAACCCTTGCGGAGGAAAGCTAACTGTTCAAGAGAACAGATTAACTAACACTTGATAATATATATAAAGTCTGGTGGAAACTCTAAGGGCCACTTGGGTTTAAAATGAAATTTCACACTAGTGCAGAGGAAGAAGTTAAACACAAGCAAAACATTCCCTTCACTGAAAGAAAAGGGATCGACCTCAAGAGGCATCTGAAGATCCAGACTGTTTGTTCTTCAGCATGAATCAAATGAAAAGCATATTTCATTGATCTCAGACCAAAACGCTACAGCAAAATCTTGTAACAGCATATTCAAAAATGGCCTTTGGATAGCCTTCCTTCTGAAATCCTGGTTGCTGCAGCTGTTCCTTGGCACATTAGAAGTCCAGAAGTACTTTTGTTCAGTACAAGAAGAACAATACATTCACAAAGACTAGCCACAGAATAATCTGGTATTTAGAAATAGTACCAATACATCATTATAAACAAGGAGGAAAATCTAAGAGCACTCCTCCCAGTTCCTGCAGGCCCAAAAGTCAAACACATTTTCCCCTTTGTTCTTCTGAACAAGCAATGCTGATCCCTCCAGTCCCCAAGTGAGAGCTTGATTCTGCTACCCTGCTCTAAACCATTCCTTGTCCTGCTCCCCCCTTCCTGCCGCCTCTCCCCTCTTCTGGCTTCCTTTCCCCTTCTCCTTTCATCTTTTGCTTCCTTGACCTTGATCTGGTTACAGAATTGAAAATAAAATAGCGGAAGTCAGTGATGTGCAATAAATTGATTTAAATTTATTACAGAAGCAGTGTTCCTGCCACAAAGGTGGGATATTGCTCTGTTAAATCACTTCTGTAGAATGACTTTCACCCTCATTGCACTGACACCTCTGTTCAAACAAGTGGCTCCTACCCAGGCCTCAGTGTGAACAAGGAGCATGCACACATACATGCTATTTTCAGGAAAATCCAAAGGCTTGGGCTGAGGAGGGGGGAACAATATCAGTTCTTTACAGTTAATGAAGTAGTAAAAACATCAAATATTTTTAGAAGGTAATTTAAACAGTATGAAAATATTTTCCACATGAAAAGATGAGCGCGCTAAAGCACAGCCAGGTTACACAACGGTTCAATTCTCTTTCTAATCTTTCAGTGGCACAAGGCACTTTTACAGCTGCACTCAATTCACAGCGACCTAGGAGGGTAAAAGGCTGCAACATTACAGCTTCACCCCAAGTCCATCATCTCTGTATCATCACCATTTCAAAATTACACTCTGTCATGTCTTATTTCCCATTATCAGGCAGTCCCTAACTGCAGCTCTTGGACCACGAGGTGCAGGATGCCACATCCACAGCGATTCCAGAACCAGAAACCAGAACTAAATATACCCACGCCCTTGGGAATGCTGGGGTGGGGAGATCAAGGTGCACACCTAGACTAAGTGCTAAGTGGGTTGGAGCTGGAAAAGCTGTTAATTTTGCAGCCGCAAACCATCAGGGATTCTCTAAGCAGGATGGTATCACAGAGAGGGTGGCTTTTCCTTCCCAGCTACTAAAAGCAGGGCTCCTCCTCCCAATCCCCAGGCACACACTTCTGCCCTGGCCCACAACACATCTCAAACCTCTAGAGAAACAGTGAAATTCAAAGACACTTTCACAAGTTTTAAAAATATTCACAGTGGGACACTTCAGTCCATATTTAACGGGCTGTATTTAACTTTGCCACAGACATTTACAGTTGGAGAGAATGGTTTTTCCAGCATGCATTCCTGCCCTGGAAACATGTGAGGAATCACCACCACAGCACAGATCCCTAAACAAAGTGAAAATTCAACCATGAGCTCTTCAGGGCTTCCAGAGCAAGGACAATTTTGACCACTATTAGCCAAAAAAAGTCAGAAGGGAAGTGCTACAGTACCAATGATTTTGTACAATTAATCTGAAAATTAGTTGGGTTTTTTTTTACTCCTAGGAGCACTAATGAAGACCTGACCTTTAAGAAGTTTGGAGTAACTCAGCTCATTCTCACTGTTTCAAGGCTACTGAAATGCATGTTTTAGCAACAGCACCATATCACATACACTGGTTTGGGATTAAACAGGTGTCAGGTTTCTGAGCACAGAAACAGCAAAGATGAAACTGTACACCGTTTCATTACTGTAGGTGTAATGTTGTAATGTAATGAAACTGGAAATGGAAAAGAAACTATAACAGAATTGAAAAATATTGCTTATGTGACCCGTCTACTTCCATGTATACAAAATTTAGCTCCTTATTCACCTGCTACCTAATGTTATGGCTCAAAACATGGTATCTATAATAATCTTGTGGAAGAGTCAGTGAATCAAACTCACAGAGCAGTTTGCATTCCGTTTCTCACTTAGGCATGTCATTTCAAAACAAAAGTAATTTTTAGCACCACAAAACTAACCACCCACCTTTAACCTCTGTATCCTGACCTGTGGCAACTTACAGCACAAAACCACCAACTTTTTCTGAATACTGAAGCCAACAGACGTTATACCACTTTGTAGCCACATAAGTCCTCAAAAAGTCTAGGAAATTTCCACTCTAGTGCTCACCAAGCCCTTAAGTATATTCATCCAGCTGTAAGCTCATGGTGTAAATCAGCTAACTAGTTGTTTTATTATTATTTGTTCTTAATGGAGATCAGTCCTTGGGCACTGGTTAGAGCACCATGCCACCAACAGCAGTAGCCCAGACACAGACAAATCTTCCACAGGGATAAACATGTGACCTGGATCATTTTATCTCTGTCATCTCACTGCAGTACACAGGTACCAGCACCCCTCACTCCCTCAAATTAACTGGTTAGTATAATTAAGTTCATTATTGAATCAGAACAACTGCTCAGCGTGTACTGAACTTCAAGGCTGCTATTTCTATTTCTATCTAAACACACATCTGTTTCCCCAACAGCAGCTGGCCTAATAAAAGGTGTTATCTCCACTACGAATCTTGCCCTGCTTCACTTCACAAAGCTGCTGGCCAGAGCTACCACATCATTCTAGTTTTAAATAAATCAACAGCACTTGCTAAACTTTATTTAAAATCATATTTTAACTCAGGTCAGTAAACCTAGTTTGACCTCAACCCAGCACTGCCAAGTCTGACAGTATTAATGTAAAAGAGAAGGCAAACACGAGGTTTCTGTGCTCAAAATGACGTCAATGTGTAACACTCACTTTGGTGCTCGGGAATCTCTGGAATGCAAACCTGTAACCTTTGGCTGCAGTGGTGGAGTGGACCAGGGAAATGACCCATTCTGGGAAGTATGCAGGGCTTGAGAACCTCAATTTCCTCCAGGACAGCAGATTCCACACCGTGAGTGCACAAAGGAGCCAGTGTTAAGGCAGCTACTGCATAAACACCTATTTTAAACCTGAAATAGATTCCAAGCTCCAGCCTGTACTGGGAGTGAAGTGATGCCATTACCCTGCAAAGAACTGGCAGCACTCAGTGCTGGGGCTGACTGGTCCTTGGTCTCTCAGCTCAGGAACCAGACTCTGACTCTCCAAACCATTTCACTGCAATATCCCAGGACACTGATACTGCTCCTGTGTCCCTCTCCTCCCAGCTTCTCAGAAGAGGACAATTTTCATGCACTTTTTGTTTTAAAGAGTTTGGAGGTGTTTTGTTTCTGGGCAGGGCTCAAGCTGCACATTGAACCTCTGGGAAGATTTCTGTCTGCCCAGCAAAGAGAGGCTGATGACAGGTAAGTAACTCCAGAGAACTCCACTTGGGAGCTGTAATGGAAGAGCAATTTCCTAACAAACTGAAACCTTGAAATACTACAACCCACCTATTTATTGTTAGCAGTTAATGTTCCCTTTCACAGCAGAAGGCGTATAAAGAGTGTGTTGTGCTTTCCCAATGTACTCCAGAAATACTGCACTTGACAAGACCATATATTTTGTAAAGATTGGGGTTTTGGCACATCACTCTTGACAAGTTCATGTGCCAGAGCTTTTGAGGCCACTGACTTCATGAACCATTCATGTTGCTCACAGAGAGCATTTGTTTGGTGCTCTGTTCTCACCCCCCAGCCTGTTCCTTTGTTCCACACTTAGTTTTTTATTTAATGAGAGCACTTTCAAGGATACTACAGCGGCAAATAGTTTTGTAAGCAGTCACCTCTTCCTCTGAAAAACTCTGGGAAAAGATACTTTCCAAATTCTAGAATTTAGATCTTCCTAAATTTTAGGTATAGCCCACCAGAAGCTGCTGAATACTGAAATACCTCCAGGTGCTGAAGGGTGGCAGGCAGTATTCCAGAACTAGACTTCAGCTCCATGGAAGGAGACTAAAACAGTATCAGGAAGCAGCCACAGTTCCAACTGATCCAGGTGATGTAAATAACCTACATAATTATCAGAGGTTCTGAATGTTTATCACTCCCAGAAACTGCATTGTGCCAATAATCTCCCCTCATTCCCCAGTTTTAAATGAATTCGTAAGCATTTAGGTAAATTTCTCGTGAGTGCTGTAAGAGCTGAGGTTTACAAAGTCAACACACCAAGGCTGCAACTCTTAACAAAAAATTACTGAAAAGATTTGCACATCTGGAAATCCTGGAGGCCCTGCCCACCATCATTTCTGGCAGCAACCAAGGTAAATTTCTTCAGGGCAGGAAAGAGGTAAGGGCAAAAGCACACAATATTTCTTTGCTGTAAGTCTTCCAATAGACCAGGAAGAGTGTTTATCTGCAAAGGACAAGGCAAAAAGCATTCAACAGCTCCTCTTCCAAAATAATGACTCAGGAAAAAAGCAGACCCAGAGCGTCCATGAAATACATGCTTCGTATTCCTAACGAATCTCTTCAAAATTAAACCCTATAATAATAGAAAACAAAAGCTTTAACTGTACCATGCCACAAGAAGAAAGCAGATGTGTGCGGCCGTGGCAAAGCCCCAGCTTGCAGTTACAGCTCTGACTCACACTGTCACTGCTATCGAAAACATTAATCTTTCATGGGGATAGGAAAAAACTGACTCAGATCATGGAAAAAGGCATTTGCATGATGCAAATCTAGTAGGTGCATTTTAATTCTCAGGGCTGGTGAAGGCATTGAGACAAGTAGTGGGGTGCCAAACCCACCAATTTACTCTACAAAACGGTATTATTGTAAATCGAGATGGTATGTCAGCTGCAACAGAACACTTCTGAAAGGATAAAATTAGAAAACATTTACATACACATTTTAAGGGAACAGTACCAACAGACTTTCCCCAAACAGAAGAGCACAGATTATTTTAGACTGGTTTGCATGACTGGAACTACAGCTGAGTGTTGAATCCAGAGCTGATTCCCCTCCTCTTGGAGATGTCAAGGCTCCCAGCCACTTATCACCCTGCAATTTATCACCCAAAACCAGCCACTGGTTTTGGCAACAATGCTTTAATCACTGTTACCTTTTTGAAAGAAGTAAATCTAGTTAACTACTCGATGTATACTCCCATACAAGAGAGTGCAAAGGATTCTCCTACTTTGGCATTCCTACCAGCAGCAAGGTGTAAGATTTGGTCAGACACTGCACCATCCTTGCAATCCACTTCTATACCTTCCTGGTATTTGATTTAACTTCCCTTGCTGAAATATGGATAACACCTTAGCATGTGCTTCTAGATCGTCCATGGTTTTGCAGAATTTTTGTATTTTTATGCCATGGATATTAAGCACAATAGCTGCTGTGAAAGCAATACAGACCAAGAACATATCAGAAATATTTGCTTCATTCCAAATATCTCAGTTGTCCTCGTTCAAAACTATAAATCTCCAAGAAAAGGTTTACAGTTTCAAAAGTGAGATGACCGAAGTCTTTCTCACATCACAAGACTGTCTTAGATATAAAACTCAAAAAAAACCCCCAAAGTATCTGCTGTAATGAAAAAAGGTGTATGTATCTACTACTTTTATTTTAGAATATTAAAACCAACACAAAACATATCACAGAGCTGTTGCTCCCACACTGTAAGGTCGCAGCAAAGAAAAAGCTGAAAACCATTCATTAAACCATCACTACTTTTCAGGAGCTGTTGTTTCTACATTTAAGGTGAAGTGCAACGTGTCTTAGGGATTTTTGTTTGTTTTCCTAACAAGTCATTTGCATGGAAATTAAGAAGTTGGATGTAAAAATCCAGCAGTTGTGTTCTGACAGTGTAAAGGAGATATTAAAGAGAGCCTGCGCAGACTGATAGGAAAAAGAATTACAGCCTGCAGAGGAGAGCCCAGCCTAGCAAAGGATGGAAATGTGTGCATCCAGACCAAACCAAACCAAACCAAACCTGTCCGTCACAGTGACTCCACAAACCTTAAAAAACTTCCTAGTAATGGAACAGAACAAGGCACAGAACTTACCTATTTGGGCTGATGCATCTTCCAGAGTGTTTTTGCAGAGTGCATCTGTTTGAAACCCTCAGGCATGGCCTGGAACTCAGAGAGGAGCTCTCCCAACCCCTGCATCTGGCAGAATTAAGCACTCATCTGCCTGACTGTAATAATTACAGATTCCAAGGCCACATTCATTAACTTCCCCAGCAGCCACATACTTGCAGCAGACTCTCCTGCAGCTCTGGCTTGTCATTTTCTCATGGAAGTGACACTTCTAGATTTATTCTTGTCCCTTATCAACCCTTATATTTGGCCTACAGGAAGGAGCCTGCAAGACTCTCTCCTGTCTGATCTAAAATTGGCAGGAGATTTTAATCCTACTTCAATCCTTTCTTTTTAATTTTTATGGCAGGAATTGCACATCACTTATGTCTCAGGCAAATGAGAGTTCAGGTCTCTGCAGCTGATGGACTCACAGCTGCCACGAAGCAGGTCTAGAGTAGAAAACCAACACACAGACACATGGGGACATTATTAACCACAGAAATGTCACAGAGCTGGAATTTAAGTCGCACATAGTGAAGTTTCAACTGCTAAATGCTCCTGTTGGCTTCAGGGCAATGGAAATTCATCTGCACAGCACTGTAAGTGGCCATGGCTGAGTGCAGACCCTTCTGACTGATGGGAAAAGCTGGGAGCTGACAACAGCTTGTAATCCAGACGCTTGGGAATCACTGGCAGCCAACCTGGAGCTCTGTACGTAGGCACTGGGTGTGCTGGATTAATACAGCAAGATTAAAGCATAGCTACAACTCCTAGCCCAGATAAAACTGGCAGATTAAAGGTCATGCTGTAGGTGTGCTAAACATGTTACCACTCCTTTCATTAGCACTCAGTCTAAACGTGTTTCCATTAGACACTGTTGTGATTAAACACTGGTACTTTAATTCTCAGGGAAAAGGTGTCAGTGCACCAGAAGAGGCAGGACTGTTCAAAGACTGTCTCTTTTTGCGGTACACACCTGCAAAAAAGCTTGGCAACATTAGCACTATGATAATGTCGTCTCTCAAATATTTAGTGTACAAGGGCTGATTATTAAAAAATACAGAGATGTTTCCATCTCTCAAAGATACATGATTGCAGGTGTTTGTATACAACTGCAAAAATCCAGCCAAATGAAAACAAACTGAAGAAAAAAAGAATGAAGAATAAGAAAACAAACAGAAATTGGGATGCCATCTGTGTTTACTGAAGGTAACTCAAACTGAATTGATAACGTATTTTTCAGAAAAAGAAGAAATGCCAGCTATGATGAGAACTTCATTAAATGTTTGACTAACATGACATAGAGCTATTAGTGAAAACAAGGAGATGAACAGACAAACCAGGTAAAAAGCCAACTGAAAGAAGGTAATTCATGTACTTGGAATGACAGATTGAAGAATTCACCTATGAAATGCCATAAGAACTTATTTCAGCAAAGATCTCCAAGACACTGGCTCAAAAAAAGCCAATCAAAAGGTTAAGATGTATCATCAGCACAAGACACAAAAACAAATTACTGAAAACTGGAGTCCCAGGAACAGAACGAAATTCGTGGGAAACCCAACAGTATGAATTTAACATTTAATTTAACATTAGGGAGCTAGAATGGACTTGAGCTCTAAACTGGAAGCTAATGAGTTAAAAGTGACTTTGGAGTAAGATCTCCATACTATTAAATTAAATTACCAACTAAGTAAAAGGCACACAGAACACCAGCCTACTGCAATGCTTCATTTTTTGCCAGGGATTTGTCAATATCTATTTTAACCTCCTGAAAGATTCTCAAGAAGGGGGTTTTGGTGTATTTTTCTTCTCTGTGCAGTTGTCCCTTAATATGTCTGCAAATCGAACTGTGCTTAGATCTTTCCAGAGCATCTTACTTTACCAGGTGATGTTTCAGCAAGGGATACACCAAGGTACCAGCGAGAACCTACAGGGAATACACTGAGTGCACTGAGCAGCACAGCAGCTCTTAATCTCAGCATCTAATTAAAAGCAGAGATTACAATAATCGGGGCAGGACAGTAGTGCCTGCTGTAGGTAAACTGATCTGATGCCACAGACTGCTTTTATGCAACAGTAAGATGTTTCTTGAGACCATTTACAGACACAGAAAGAAGATAGATGTCCTTTTTTAAGACTCTCTACCTTTGTACATAACTGAAGTTTGCTGGCTCCAACAAAACCCATGTTTCATGCAGCAGTGAAACTCTGAAATAAGATTTATCTGGGGAGAATTGTCTTGTTTTCCTCAGCCATGACAGTTTTTTGCGTTTTGGTGCAATCATTTGAAGTCGTCTCATTTGGAGAACAGAATGTTACCATTCACTACTTCAAAGGACCTAGATTTAACTTGTTGCCTTTCTGAAGCTGCAGTGTGGCGTAGAAAGTTTATGTGCCTAATATAGCTTTCACATGGTTGAGTAAGCAAACCAGATAAATGCTGCCTTCTGCAGCCTCTGGTGCTTTAAACTTTGCATCGTAGGAATCTCACATTAGCATTCCATATAACTCATAAAAGCAAATTTTCTGACAGCACTTTAAACTGAGCCTCGTTTAACAATATGAGCAGTAACTGTGAAAAGGTCTTGTTCCACACTGAATTACCTTTATTCTCATAATAAAAATTAATGCGTGCACTTCACTAGACCGAGTGTTTTGGGATATTTCACAGCAGATTCACTACCCTGTACTTTCGGTTTTCACCAGTTCTCCAAAAAAAGCTTATGATCAAACTACTAAATGTGCTATCAACATATGAGACAAATCCCCTTTATTTTTTTTTTTTAGTAGAATAAAAGCAACAAGTGAATTGAATCCTCATCATATCCTTATGCAGGGAAGCGCCTCAGAATGTAATCAGATTATAGTGAACGGACTGATGTGTTACAGCCCTAAGGCACACATTCAAATTTAACCACGCTTTCCGTGGCAGTGTTCATGCATAATTTTTATGTGATCTCAGTAACTTATTTATACTTTTGCTCCATGCAAATTCAGGTTAAATTTCCCCCAAATTTCTTAGTGTAAAAAAAAAAGAAAAAAGCTGTTACATGACCATTTCCCACTCTGTGTAATAAAAAGCAAGGCCTCAGTTTTATAACCCTTGGTCTTTAACAACAGTACAAAAAAACTCCATTTGAATATTAACTACTTCTAAGTACTGCAAATTGCCAAAAAAGTCCATATATTACTTTCATTTGCACGTGGCAGCAACCACAGCAACCTGCTAATTTAAACTAATTCCAGAAAGCTATTTTTTCTTGTTTTACCATGGCTACCCACAGCACTTGAGCCTTCACTTTCAGAAGCTCTGCAAGCGTGTCAACACAACCTTGGGGAAAATATACATGAAGAAGACTACCCAAGCCAGCCTCCCAAATTAGTCACAAAAGCAAAAATCTCCAAGCCCTTTCTGGTGATGGCATGTAGAAGAAATATCAGGAAAAATGGCACACCAAAGCAGTATGGCTCAAGATTTTCCTCGTAGCACTACTCTACTGGATCCCTGAAAGAGTCAAAAAGACAAAAATAACACAACCCCCTATCTGTGCTTTCTCACACATTATTTTTTCCTTTCCTCCAAGGCAAAATCAGGGCCTGTCTGGGTGCATGACACCAAAAGCACCCAAACTGCAGAGTCCCTCCTCTCTACTATCCCCAGTGCCTTCCACCTCACTGTGCTCTTGTATCCCTTGGAAACAACTAACTTGTCTCCTCATTTGACAGAAATAAATGACTGGAATGGCATAGCACACAGCACATAGCACATAGTAGGTTTGTGACAACCAAATTTGGCTAAGTGCTAGGTTTTATTAGTTCGGCACAAAGCTTACCTGTTAACTGACTGGTTGTTTGAAATATTCAAGTTTATTACACAAAATGACAGCTTTTCTCTCTCACTTTTATTCCAGGAAGCATTACACCCTAATGAAATCTACATTAACTACAATAAATGAATTTTTCTGAAGGGCAACACAAATCTGAACTCTTCCTGAAGCACACCAGCCCCATTAACACCCCCAGTGCTGGATGCAACACTGAAGAAAAACCTTCATAAAGAGCAGAAGGCAGAGATCAAGGCAAATTCTCACGTCCCTTACAATCCGAGGAGAAGAAAAGGCATTGCTAATCCAGACAGCATGGACTGCTGCCAGCTAGCCAAGGTGTCACAGACATATAAACAACAGCCACCTTCCCAACGGAAGCAGCTATAAAGAATCCTGAACAAGTTCAAGCAAAGCAGGAATGTGGTTGTGTCATCACCCTTTCAGCACTACGTGTACCTTTATTTTCCTAATGACTCATTTATGCAGATAAATGCCTAAAAGGAGTTCTTCTTGGCTCCAAAACCTCTAAGTCCTTGTATTTATCCATAAATCACGTTATCAGGTGAGCAGCAACTCCACAGGCTGTGGCTGTCTGTCCTTGTATGGCCAAAGCTAGCCTGGCAGAACCATATCCATGGCTCGTGCTGGGCATAAGGAGAGTTTTGTGGTTTGTTCTGGTTTTTTTTTTCCCTCCAGCATCTTTACTAACATTTTACAGAAACTTCTCACAGTAGGTATTTCAAAACAGGGGTATTTATCCACTTAAAAAAAACAAAACAAGATGTTGAAAGAAAACTGCAGGAACTGTCAGACCACAGAGCTCCAACACTGTCAGCATCTGTCCCTAACATGGAAGAACGTCTCTTAACCCACCAGTTACTCCCAAAGCCACTAGTAATTCCTAGGACTCTCAGGTCTCCATAAGACATGGCATCTTCATGCTTCCAACACCTTCCAACAGACTTAATTCTGGCAGGTATCCACCACAACTGTGGTTTTTCCATAATGCTCTCTTGGTAATATCCTAGTACAAAATGACTTTTCAACTGCCATCTGTAGTTGTATTTATAAACTAAGATCTTCTTAGTATTCTTCTTCTACTGTATTTCCACTACAGTATCTCTCACTATGATTACTAAGTTCAATTGTACTCTGAATATAAAACACCACACATAGTAAATGTTTATAACATTATCGCAGATGAGCTACAAAGCATCCCTTTATTAGAAAGCACTTCCCCCTTTATTCAGTCTTCTTGGGTAAAGCAAGGAAACAAATGTTGTGGTCAAATCACCTCAAAACAATATAGCAGAGCTCAAAGAAAACCCAAAGTGATGTAGAGCTGCTTACGCAGAGATGTACTAAACAGAGTGGGACAATGCAGCCTGGAAAAGGAAAAGAACCCAAAGAGAGAAAACTAAGAACGGAGGACATATAAAATTGCAAATGAGGTGCTAATGGGAAAAAAGATTCTTTATTCTTTCTCATTCTACAAAAACTAGGAGGGACTCAATGAGAGCACAGTTTAAAAAAAAGCAAAGAAACCCCATAAGCCAGGTATTACTTCTGTAGAAATTGAGGGATTCATCACAGGGTATTCTGTGGAAGCTCCAGATACAAAATCCCTCAAGGACAAGTCCAACAGGCACTGCCAGCTCAGACCCTCTTACTCAGGCCACCTTGAAACCCTTCACCACCAGGAGTTGGGGATGATGACTGAGCTGTCTGGGGTTGCTCCTCCATGATTTACTTCTGGCCACTGTCACAGACCACATGCTGAGCCCAACACACTTTCTGCAGCCTTTACTATCCCATCGTTCATGTACTCTGATAAATCTGTTCACGTGAAATAATTATTTCCCCAGCTCTAAATTGGAATGCATTAAAAACAAGCTGTTTACAAATAATGCACAGTTTAAGTCACTTCCTTAACTTGATTAAATGGAATGTAAGAATTAAATGAAATGCTGAGCGTTTATATTTCCTGTCATCCCATTTTATCAGGTTTGCAGCTCGTTTCCTACCACGACCATTTCATTTAGGCACCTTGCACAAAGCAGTCCTAGACATCTGCTTTCATCCAGTGAAACCATTAGAAGAATCAATTTGCTCTCCAAGGCAAGAAGAGTGATGGACTCCTATGTTTACTCAGCAATAAGCACACAACTATTTAATTAGATCTAGAGGCTGGAAACTGCATCTTTGAGGCAAGAGCCACAGCCACAAAGAATGAAGCGTTTCAATTTGTTACATAAATCAATGTTTTCAGTATTTTTTTTTCTGCCTGTAACTGCTGACTTCCATATGGAAACACTGTCACAGGTAGAGGCACATCTCCCACCCCGTTTGGCTCCTGCACTCTCACACAGCACTTCTTCGAAGAAACAAGCAATTAAGTTGCTGCCCCTTCTCAGCCACATGCGATTCCAAGATTGATGTCGTATTTCAAGCGACAGACTGTGAACACGCTCTGCAACCGTGGCATTTAATTTAGAAGTCAGCACTTGACACATTGAAGTATTTGGAATTCCTGAAGTCTGGCTGTCTGCACAGTTGCATAATTTGAGCAGGGATAACCTACTTATAACTGGGAGAGGGAGAAGAATGTCAACAGACAATCCCTTCTACGTCAGGGGACATCTCCTTCCTCATCACATGCCAGCAAAAGCATCACTGCTTTGTCACAGGTTGAATTTCTTTTTCTTAAAGCTAGTGGATTACAATCCCTAAAAGGAGTGAAGCTACAAATATCACCAGATGTTCTCCTAGGAGTACACTCAGATGTTCTCAAAGCTCACTGAAAAACAAGGTTACTAGATATAATGCAGTAATACCAGTGAAATACTAGATGTGAAATAATCCACACAAGTATGAAGGACCCAAGACTTGATGCTCATCACACAAGCACCTCACAAGGCACAAGCACCACACATCCATTCACAGAAAAGGCCATAAAGATACAAAATCTCCTTCCAGTAAGTCACAAGATACAACCAAAAACCATGTTTGGGTGGTTGTTCAACCTCGAACAGGGGAAAGTTGTATTTGCTTTTGATCCTCTTGGCAAAGCTGCCCAGACCCTCTGAGCAGCACAATTCTCTACTGACACTGCAGAATGAAACCACCTTGGAAAGTGCCAGAGCTCATGATTAACCTCTGGTTGCAACAAACATGGCAAGGATTCCGTTTCACTCTCTGACTACTCCTCTAATGACTGCAGAGAGAATACGTAAGGATACTCTCTCTCCTCTCCAAACCTCACTGCCACAGAAGCAGGAATTCTCTCACCCTGTAAACAAAATCAGGGCAAAACCTCCCAAGCATGATCCTCCCTCAGCACCCATGCATCATCCACGTGGGGAGACTAAAGCAGGGCTGGAAATCCCCTCCCCATTGAAAGGGACTGCTTGGAATGTTCGCACCAATTAAATCTTCGGATTAAAACCAGCTGTCTAAATAGAAGTAGTCCCAAGGGAGAGACACTTAGAGCATTGTAACCGGTTCCTGGAATAAACAGTTTGACATCAATAGAAGCATTTACACTGGGAGAGCTGTGTGTGAGCTCCCAGGTTCAGCTCCACCTCCTTAAATTGCTGCACTTAAACCCAGGCAAGGTCTCCAGGCGCATCACACTTTGGATCTGCTCACGCATAGACATCAAGCTGCAGTAGGAGACCTCGAGGGCAGAAGAAAAGCACATTGCACTCCAAATACCCTGAAAGACGCCTGGATGGTTCGTGACCTGCCTGCACAGGAGTCATTCCCACTCAGCATCACCTTGCAGGGGCCACAGAGCAGAGCCACAGGTGTGTGCTGCATGTGGCAAACAACACATCACCTCATCTATGAAACATCCAGCTTGTAGACAGGGATCAGCTCAGGAGTGAACTGGGTGACCTCTACCTAAGTAAGAGCTGCTATGTGGATACCTCATGGATACACCTCAAGAATAAATAAAATAAAAATTTTAAAAGGGGAAAGGAAAAGGAAAGGGAGAAGCAAAGAAAGAAAGCATGGTCAATCATGTAACTAGGAAAACTGAGAAACTCCCCATGTGGGTATGGCAAACCCAGAATAGTAGATGAGCACAATTATGAAAGCAGGAGACTTCTAGAAACATCACAAAATGGTTTGGGTTGGAAGGGACTGTAAAGATTATGTCGTCCACCTCCCCTGCCACAGGCAGGGACACCTTCCACCAGCCCAGGCTGCTCTAAGCCCTGTCCAACCTGGCCTGGAATGTTCCCAGGGATGGAGCATTCACAGCTTCTCGGGGCAACCTGCGCCACAGCCTCCCCACCCTCACAGGGAAGAATTCCTTCTCAATATCCCGTCCAACCCTTCCCCTTGTCATTTTGAAGCCATTCCCCCATGTCCTGTCACTCCATGGCCTTGTCAAAAGTCTGTCTCCTGTCTTCCTGGAAACCCTTCAGGCACTAGGAGAGCCTCTAAGGTCTCAGAAAAAAAATCCTAGAATGGACAAATTATGTATATGACCAAAAAAACCGAAAGTGATGGTATTTTAGACCCATGGGATGTGCAGATACCTAGGAAGTACACAGACTACTTAATTTCACTCTGCTGGAGTGCTCAGCAAAGGCAACTCCAAAGTCAAAGCAAAAACCAAGGTAGGCTTAACCTGAGAGTCTCATGCTGCAGGATCAGCAGGGCCCAGGAAGGAAAAGGGTGGAAGTTTCAGCCATGAAAGATGTAACAAGCAGCCAGGAAGAGATCAGGGATGGGTACAGGGGTGACCTCTCTGGCAGGGAAGTGATGGGAGCAAGCATGGAAACAGCTGCCACTGGGCATCTGTGGGAACATCCACGACACAAAAGGACAAACAGTGGAAACCTCCACACGCATGAGAAATGCCGGCCTGCAGACAGGCTGCTGGCCTGCACCTTCCCTGAGGTGTACCAACACACACAATGTGGGATGCACTGGCTCTTGGCAGGAAATCAGTGGGATAACCCTGGTGAGCGTGGAGGAGGCAGACATCCCTCATCAGTGGGCAGAACAGGCTCCAGAGCACAGGAAATGGGCTGGAGGAGTCATCCCTCAGGAGGAGGTATGTCTTTTTGGGTGGGAAGAAACTCAGCAGCTTTTTGCAGACAGGTAGGAGCCCCCCAAGGTGTGGGATTTAACAGGCTGCGTTGGTCAATCACGGAGCTCATTCCATCCGTGCATGGAAACAGGTACAGCAGATTTTGGGAGGCACTGGCACCCTGTGTGTATTAAAGGAGACAACAGGCTTTTGGCAAGCAAGAAGCAGATTATATCCTCCCAGAATCTGCTGATTATGTTTATATAGGAAAACGACTCTGGATAGATGGATGGAAGGAGAGCAGAAAAACAAGAAGCTCTTGGCAGATGAGCACGGTCACAGAGGCAGTGCAGCACACCCCCGCAGATGGACACTAAGGGATATGCAGAAGGGGCTGTTGTTGGAAAAAACAAACAACAACAAAGAGACAGCAAGCTCTGCCTAACAGCTAGTGGGAATCCCCGTATTTCCTCCCATAAGCCGGCACTGGAGGCAGCAGGTATCCCGTTGGGATGCGGGAAACAACACAACTCCCCCCCACACCGCTTAAAACTACAGGTTCGCGTGTGTACCCACAGGCTTCGGCAGCCAGCGCGGCTCCCTCGGGGCAGGGACAGCCCGGAGGGGTGAACAGGGCACAGGGGACAGGGGACAGCCCCAGACACGGGGGCACGAGCTACAGGGCACGCCTAAGCACCGGAACACGGGGCAGGGGACAGCCCGGAGGGAGGTGACACCCCCCAGCACCAGCAAAGGGACAGGGGACACCCCCGGAGAAACGCGACACCCTCAAAGCCCGGCGCAGGGGACACTGCCCGCCCCGGGAACGCTCGGTGAGGCGCGGGGGTGACACGGCCCCGGGGAGGGGGACACACGGGCTGTGCAGCGCGCAATGGGATCCCCGGG
>VZRM01005384.1:428902-451280 GCA_013397955.1 Grantiella picta
ACGGTGGACACGGGGCCGTGCCGCCCCCCGACGGGAGAAACGGGGTCCTACTGCACCCCAGCGGGGGTTGGCGCGGTCCTAGTGACCCCAGCAGGGGGTAACGGGGTTCCGGTGTCCCCCGGTAGCGGGCAAACGCGGCCCTAGTGCCCCAGTGGGGTAACGGGCTCCTCGTGCGCCCCACAGAGAGGGGACAGAGTCCTGGTGTCCCACGGCCCGCGGAGACAGCAGGGCCCTAGTGCTCCCCTCGTGCCGCCATCCGGAGCGAGGCACCGGGGAGCGAGGGGCTCCGGGACACGCAGCCAGCGGGGACATGCATCCCCCGGCTGGTCATGCCGTGCCCGCCGAGCACGGGCGCCCCGGTGCTCCGGGATGCTCCAGCCGCGTATCCCCCTGTGCTCCAGGACGCTCCAGTCGTGCACTCCCCGGTGCTCCGGGACGCTCCAGCCGCGCATCCCCCGGGATGCTGCAGTGCTTGCATTCTCCTCCACACCAACACGTGCTGCTCCCGTGCAGTGCGGTGCTCTGCCACTGCATCCCTCGGCCAGTGCGTTCTGCCCCGAAACATGGGGTAGCTGGTGCAGCAGTTCCCAAAATCTCGCAAATCCCCCACCAGTTTGCAACCAATCCCAATCAATTTGAATTAGTGGTTGATTAACCCACCCCGATAATTTNATCCGGAGCGAGGCACCGGGGAGCGAGGGGCTCCGGGACACGCAGCCAGCGGGGACATGCATCCCCCGGCTGGTCATGCCGTGCCCGCCGAGCACGGGCGCCCCGGTGCTCCGGGATGCTCCAGCCGCGTATCCCCCTGTGCTCCAGGACGCTCCAGTCGTGCACTCCCCGGTGCTCCGGGACGCTCCAGCCGCGCATCCCCCGGGATGCTGCAGTGCTTGCATTCTCCTCCACACCAACACGTGCTGCTCCCGTGCAGTGCGATGCTCTGCCACTGCATCCCTCGGCCAGTGCGTTCTGACCCGAAACATGGGGTAGCTGGTGCAGCAGTTCCCAAAATCTCGCAAATTCCCCACCAGTTTGCAACCAATCCCAATCAATTTGAATTAGTCGTTGATTAACCCACCCCGATAATTTGGTCCAAATCTGTGCTAATTCGGGTAAACACAGTTTAATCCAACAGGATTAACGCAACCCTTTCCTCCGTGGATTGTTTTATGGCATGTTTTTTTGCTGGTTTGGGTTTGGTTTTGGTGATGAGCACTGGGTAAACTGAAGCAGGAAACAGACTGAAGGGCCACAGTCCAAAAATATTAATCAGCAGTAAAAAATTTAAAACCAGTCCTTGGCAAAGCCATGCTTCCCCATTAGCAAAAAGAAAAGAGGCCTAACTCCCCTTGTGCTGTTGTAAAAACTCAGAGATCCTTTTAGATGCTTTCTTGCAAAACTGGGGGGAGAACCAGAGCAGAGAGTTGGACTCTGCTTAATTCTCATTTCACCTCCTCTTATATTGGTTTTCTATTCCCAGGGATCTCTTGCAATTCCTGACACATGCAGCCTCCCATTGCAATTTACTCTCGTGTAAAGCAGGACTAGAGTAGCGCCAATTTTAGCACATTATACTTGTGCAGGTGTTGTTTCCACTTTAATGAGACATAATTTTTAAGGAAATCTGCTCCTGGCTGTCCATGGTAACTCCTGAATCACAGAGGAATAAGGAAAAAACCTCAGGCTGCCATCCCTTACCGTCAAAAAGCTCTGAAGTCTCAATCAGGGGCTGTTTGGTGGTGAAATTGTAGAGTGAGTGATTTTAGTCAACCAAGAGTCAGTGCTGTTTCCTGTCGATGCAGAATCTGATGTGCCTTTTCTTGCTGACTTCCTAGATGTGTTATTGCAATTTTAAAATTGCTTTAAAATGCTGATTTGTAACAATTTCAGGAATAAAGCATCCGGTGAGCAGAGAGTGACACTCGGTCATTGCTGGGGGTTGTCACACATGCTCGTATCCAGCTTGAAACTTGCTCTGAGCTGGTCATGGGCTTTGCACAGGAGAGAAAATGTGTCTAAACCACACAAATTCATGGCAGGAAGACATTAAAATTAATCATGATCTGTGTCCTTACTGTGCTTCAGAAATGAACATCCTCCAAATAAAGCATTGAACCAACAGTCTTTAAACCTGCTCTATGCAACTTGGAAATAAGCCACAAACCTTCAAAATAAAGAACTACCTTGACTTCTTTTTAAAATGATTAATTTGGTAATGAACTAATCATTCCTGTATGCAGGAAGCTGGTTGGTTTGGGATACAGATCATCACCGTGGAGCGGCACATCAGCCTGGCTCTGACCTCAATTCCTTCTCCCTGCCTCAGAAGGGGCTGTTTTATTAATAACATTTCATCAGCCCTCTGTACCTGGGGAGGCTCTCCAGTGATTCCCAGAGCATTTGGTGAAGCACACCAGAGAAGGAGCTGTATTGATTCACACCTGCACAGGTTTCCTAAGCGACTGGGCTGTCCTTTATTACTCTGCTTTTTCCACGGAGTTGCAGTTTCTCAGCGAGAGGCGTTGCAGTGAAATGCCAAATACTGACTCCTGGTGTTTTCCCAGTGATGAGATTTGCTCTTACATGCATTTTACAATATTCTAGGATTGTGGACATAGATGGAGCAACACCAACATAAATCCTGAGTAATTCAGTGATAATACTGGTCTGTGCACCTACTGCTTATTTCTAGGGACATACAGGGATCTCAGGAGTTCCTTGGCTGAACCACCTGGAATTTGATGGGTATAAAGCAGGAGAAAGCTTTCAATGGGATTCCTGTCTTCAGCATGAGGGAAGTGACTAGAGGCTGTGCCATCCCCTTAAAGGCTTCTTTGTCTGTCTAAACAGAAATCCTGGTTTCCCATACATTCAGAAAACACCCAGATATATCGCCCATCCATCCCTGCGATCAGCCTCTTTTTTTAATCCTCAAATCTCTCCCTTGCTTACCCCATTCAAGCACCCAGAAGGTGCAATTTCTGCCTGGAAGCTGGTTTGCCCTCTTTTTGCAGCCTGTGGGATGTGTTTTCCTGTGCTTCAGCAGCTCTTGGAGCAGACGCTGCACTGCTCCTGGCAGGATTCCTCCATTAGCAGCCAAAGCAAGTGACACCTTCTCTGCACAGCCTTTCTCTCCCTGACCCAGCAGTGCCTGAGGGAAAACATCTTTGCTCCCACACTCGAGGACTTGTTGCCTGCTGCTGAATTTACCACCCGAGTGCAGGACCTGTTTCCTCTCCATGCTGTCTGCTGTGGTCTCCAGGGCTCAGTTAATCTGCTTTAACTCAATCCTGCTGACTTCTCTTTTTGGAAACCCCTGATTTTCTCCTGACAGGAGGAGGATTTGGGGTTTATCTGCTCCCCTGAGGTGGAAATGCTTTGCCTTGTGCTCAGTGAATGCAGTCCTGAGGGTTAAAGCATCCTGGTTAGCAGGAGAGGAGGTGGAAGCAGGAATTTAGGAGAGAAATCTGTTATCTAAAATGCTCTGAATTGCAGTAACCCTTTGGAAATTTGGCCATCACCAAGGAACCAGACCAGCTGCTTGGGCACCTAAGGATGGATTTATCAGGAATCTGTATGGAGAATGAGGGATCTAACAGAGCAGAGAGGTCATAAGACCAAGATGGATGAGCTGAGCAGAGGATAATGGCAAAAAAGGGACATTATGGTTCTAGGACATGTCAGGAAAGATGTTTCCATCAGGAATAAGGATGGATTTGTGGCTAAAGCACCAGCTGCTGGTGTGACCTTGCTGGGACACCGTGGTCCCTTCTGTCCAGGGATAATAAATTCAACCCAGAGCTGAGGAAGGTGTTTTACAAGGTGAGCCTTGCAAAGTTTAGCAAAAAAGGCTGGAAGAGGTATGACTGCTGTCCACAAACACATGGGGAGGGAGGGATGAACCCAGGAGAGAGGAAAACCATTGAAATAAAGAACAGTTTTAGCACAAGGACAAGTATCCAGCAATGGCTGGGGTTGGAGATCGGGAGAGCCCAGGCCTTGGAGGGAGGAGCTCTTGGGATCAAGGAGCAAATCACCATTTCAATACATACCTGGGGGAGAAGCCTGTGGCATCCTACATCCTTTGAAAGTGCCTTTTAAGAGGAAATATGGCCATAAAATATAATTACCCTGACTGGGGAGCAGCATTATGTGCAGCACAGGCTGGGGAGGTTCACCCATGGGTTGACCCCAATAGTTTCCCCGATGGGACTACAGACATCCATCTCTGCCTGCTGGTCCCTGTTGTCTCAATGATACCATGTGAGAAACATTCCCATGAGGTTTATTTCTCAGAACACGATTTATTTTCTTATCCCACTATTTTTTTTTAAAGTTGAATTATGATGGTTACACTGCTATCATTAATTAAGGGCTTTCCCCCTGCCTGGTAATATCCCAAAATCTCTTTGGCTTTGTTTGAAATTCCAAGTATTCAACTCGAACCCAGAGATGGCAACAAAACAAGGAAGTAAAAATGTAGGGCAAAAGGCAGGGCAGGCTGTCACCTTAATGAGCTGAAACCCAGGGCCTGTCTGAGTGCCAGGGGAAGTCATCTGGAATGAATGTCACACCTGGTTATAAATAGGGTGGCAGGAGTGGCTGTGCCCATTAGTGTGGGGACACATCCCGTGGTGGCTTAACCCATGGGAGCCTCTGCTCATCATTTCCTCGCTGCATCAGTGGATGGAAATGCCCAATGTATTGACAATAGTATAATATAGAATGCTCTAATAGTACCATTTTATATATTACATGTGGTATGTATTATAATAATCTAGTATAATAATATAATGGTTGTAAGTAACAGTAGCAGCGGATATGATATTATATAGAACATAATAATACATCGAAAATAAACCAGAGCTGCTGTTGGATGACAGGTAGGACACCAGGACAGCTGGCAAGTATCCAGATTTCCCTGTAATGAGTCCAGGCTTGTTCCAGTGAGGTGGCTCCAAAATTTCCAGTGCCACATACCAAATGGAGCCCTCCTGTGTTTCAGAGAACTACACCACATCTAGAGAGACAGCACCAAATTCCCTCTGCCTGTGGTTATTACAGAGCTAAGTGAAGGAGTCGGAATCCCCTCTGGCTAAGTCCTGCTGAGGCTGTAAGTCCTCCTAGGAAACAGCAGAATTATCTGTATGTATGAACCAAATAGACATTTATATTATAAATAGACATTTATATATATACATNAATATCATAATTAATTATAATTATTTATCAAAATAGTTTTAGAATTCTATGTGTGTAAATGTATATATTATTTATATAGAATCTATATGATATATAATGTGTATAGACATATTACAGGATTCTATAACATGCACACATTTATGTATATATCTATGATATATATAATACAATTAGAACCTATGATATTATGTGTATAATATGTATATTATGCATATATAACATATATTATGTATATTTACATATATAATAATATAGAACCATATAATTCTACAATAATACATGAATAAAATATATATAGATATTCTATATATAGAGAGAGGAGGTAGATGCTCATAAGGCATCTGCAAAATAGAGCTGATTCCAAATTTCTGCAGAGTAATTTTGGCTCCATGGATTTTGCCTATTCTCTCATGTAATACTTTGGTTCAGCATCTTAAAACTGAATGAACCATTTATTATCAATAAGATACGGAAAAAAGAGATTTAAAATCTCTCTGGGATGGAGGTAATAATCCTGAGAAAAGTGCAAATAAAGACAAATGCGAAGAGATAAAAGGCAGGAAATCCTTTATTGAAGGGGTAAAGGCAGAGCCACAAAACAGACTGTTTTCAAAATTAAAAACAAATACAAACAAGAGGCTAAAAATCAGAAAATTGTATATTCCACCCTCTCCTTAAAATGAATTCCAAAGCCTAATTTTGGTTGGATTTGTTATGCTTACACAGCTTGGTTGGTACACCAGGGAGGAGGGAAACACCAGTCAGATACCAGAATGGATAAACAATGAGCAAAGACATCTCTTCTCTGACCTCACTGCAGGTTCCAGAGAGGGGATGTGGGAGCAGCATGGTAAAACACAGTCTTTTTAATCTCTTTTTTCCTTCTTTTTTTTTTCTCCTTTCCACACAGCTACTGTACAAAACCAAACAGAAATTTATAATAAATACCTAACACAAGAGGCTCAGTACATTGCTACAATCCTTCACTGAAGGGAAACATATATATATACATATATATAGCCTAATATAAAACCTCTTTGACTTAAATCAGCGTAAAGGCTACTTGTTTCTACACAAGCCTGGGGCAGGAATTCCACTCAGCATCACCCAGACCTCAACAGAGCACCACTGCCTCTGGTCCCCCAAATCCAGGGGGATCCCCACCTTCCTCCTCGCTGGAAAAGCAGCAGGATTTGCCCTCGACAAGGAGTTTTTACGTCTAGGAAGCTCCAGCTAAGCAGCTGCGCAGTGATTATAAAAAAAAAACTGGAAAAGCCCCTTGGCGTGCACAACTCCTGTGTGATAAATACAGCCGTTTTCCTTGGCGCTGTCTCAGACTGATATTCCTGACCCATCCTAAATGCTGGTGGTGACACTGGGGAGGAAACACATGCTGGCTTTGAGTTAAAACCCTTGCAGACTCAGAGGGGAAAAAAGAAAATAACCCTGCAAGGCTTACATGACTTTAGCATCCAGCTATTTGTTAGAACTTAAATTCCTGGAGATTAATTAGCAGATGCAGAACATTGCCCAAAGGTAGGTCTGTACCACAGCCCAAACAGCTCTGCATCCAAACCCTGCAGCTGGCCTTTGTTTTTTTTTTCCTTTTCTAAAAGAAAAAAATAAAGGAGCCAAGCCCTCAATACCCTCAATCCTGGGCTGTAGCTCCCTTGGTTTTGATTGAAATCATCTGTGGGGAGACAGATATTTCATGTTTTCAGGTAAATAGTAGCGTTTCTGTCTTCAGTGGAGCAGCTTATCCCACCATCCCGTTCCAAACCTGTCTGGACAGCGAGGAAGGGGTCTCACACAGGCTTAGCTCATTCAGGCAAAAGGGACAAGGAAAAGGATTCACTCTGTAAATGTGAATGGGCAATCTGAAACATCAAAAATTCCAGCCTTCCTCCCCTTCCTATGAGAAAAAGGCAGATCCCGCTGGAAATTCAACATTTTGCTGCCAAAAAGGAAGCCAAGCAGGGTACGAGAGAGGAGCCTGGAGATACTGAATTGCTCATCCAGCAACAGCAAAATCTTTCCAAATTCCATCCCCGCTCCCCAGGCACTGGCTGCTGCCAGCACACAGCCAGCGACTGCCTCGGAAAGGGCAAAGTTCAGGGTCTGAACAGCCATCTGTGCTGGGGCCAGGCAGCAGCTGGGCTGGGGAGAGGGATGTGGCTGCTTCCCACTGGGAAAGAGCAGCTCCAGCCTTGCCAGGCTTGGTTTTGGACTGAGAATTGCTCAAACAAGGCTGGAGCTGGCAGCAGATCTGAGCATCTTCACGTATCCCAGGAAAGCAGGGGTGAAGAGCAGCGCTGGTCACCTCTGGCATGATCTGCAGATCCTGGGCTCATCCCTGCTGCAAACCAGGTTAGTGAATTATCTCCAAAATTAGAGCAGAGCTGAAAAAAATGAGCCCCCAGGGGACTGAAAGCCAAGGCTGGGAAAGGAAACGCTGGCACACCGGAGTGCTGCTCCAGAGGGCATCACAATAGGCATTTCACAGTCAGAGCACTGCAGAATTAGGAATTAATTAATCCTCACAGTGGCCCTGTAAGACAGATCAGGTGTAATTAAGCCTTGGTTTTATAGCTGGAGAAACAGAGGTGTGGGGTAATAGGTCCAATATTACTGCAGATAATATTGGGGGAATTACTGCAGATGCTGGGGGTGTTTGGACACAGAGGTTTGTCACTTTGTAGATTATAAATCCAGCAGAAACCACCAGGAACACCTCTCTCCTGTCCTGCCTAATTCTTGCTAGATCTGGCCCTCAACTTATTCCTTCTCCCATCCACAGAAGCAATTTATCTCCCCAGTTAAACCCACAGCTGATAAAACACTCCTCATGCTCCAGGACAGCCATGCTGCTGCAGGGAGGGGATGGCAACCCATTCCATGCCTTTTGTGAAGTTTTATCAGCAAAGACATCCACCCTGGGCCTCCTTAACCTGCAGCTGGGATGGGGCAATGGCAAAACCAGGCTCCACATTTCCTCCAGTGCCAAACCCCAGCGACCCTTACAAAAGGAATCTGCGACCCCATTAAACGACAGCTCTTTGGAAACACCCTTCAGATTATTTTTCCCTTTTAAGTTAGAACTTGCCTGCGAGCAGCCAGCCAGAAAGAAAAGAAAGAAAGGAAAAGAAGTGATTCCTCCCTGTTTTGCCGCCGTTATTCTCCCCTCTGAGGTAGACATCGATGCGGTGGGGATGAACCACTGCAGAGTGGTTATTTGTCTGGCGAGCGAGCCCACGGCATCCCTGCTGTCCTGCCCCAGTGCGTTGGGAGCCCATGGCACCTTGACTCCAGCAGCCCAGCACGGCTCAGCACTGCCGCAGCACGCAGGCCGTGGTGGCCAGCGGTGGCCCTGGCGAGCTGCATTTCTCCGGGGCGGTGATTTTCCCGGCGTAATCGATGCACGAGGCGTTGCGCGTCCGCACGCCCTCGCCGCACGTTTGGGAGCAGGGGGACCAGGGACCCAGGCGCCACAGAGGGCAGGGCGTGTCACCACACGGCTTGATGTCCTCGGGCTTGAGGGATCTGTTGCAGGTGGAGGAGGTTTGACCCTCCACATCCCGGCAATCCACCGTCCGCCGCTGCCAGCCGGAGCCACACGTCTTGGAGCACTCTGACCAGTCACCCAGGACCCACTGGGAGGTCAGCATTGGCCGGATGACATTGACAGACTTCTTCTCTTTGTCCTTCTGCTTGCTGAAAGGGACGTCCTTGGGGATGAAGAAGGTGTACTTGACTTTTGGTGGGAAGATCTCGCTGGCAATCGTCAGCAGCTGGACGGTCAGGGGCTCTGGGAGCTGCCGGAAGCTCTGCAGCCTCTCCAGAGTGGTCATGGAGCCGCTGTATTTCAGGATGGTTCCCTTAATGAGGATGTCCTGCTCCATGGCTGAGATGGCAAAGTCTCCGTTCAGCAGGTATTTGCCCTCAAGGGTTTTCAGGGCCAGGTAGTTCCCATCGTGCCGGACCCCTCGGTGGCTGCGCTGTTTGATGTCGATGTTGGTGGCTCCGGCAGGGATGGTGACAATGTCATTGTAGCCATATCTGCACAGGGCAAAGGGACACGGTGATTTTTCAAGGCTCAGTAAGAGCACCCCTGTGTAGGGAATAGCACTTGGGATCCTGGCTCTGAAGCCATCTCTCTGGAACCCCGAGCGCTCAAGAGATGGAAATACTGCAGATGTTCTAGATGTGAGCTCAGCTGGAGGATTTCACTGAATTACATATGAAAACGATCAATGCAATCAAATGAACAGCCCTGTGATTACCAGCCTAGGTGGGAAATTCCCCTTGCCCTCTGTGTTTGGGACTGAAAGCCTGCTACTGGATATACTGAGGGATGACATCACCAGAGATAATATAGATAATATAGAAATAACACAGATACAGATACAGATGTAGAAAGTTAGAATAGGAGGGAGTCTCTGCACCCTCAACCCACTTTTTGAAGGGATTTGCAGCCACCACTACAATGCAAAAGTAGCCCCACTGGAGGATACAGAGGACATTCCCATGCCAGGGAAACATTTTCCTGCAGAGCCATCCCTGGAGCACCACGGCTCCCAGGACAGCACGCTGAAGGATTCACTTGAGCCCTCAGCACTGTGACTCACACTGTGGGGCCAGCAGGATCGTGTCCCATGGATCCCCATGGTGGATGCTGCGGTCAGTAATTAGGTTCAGAGTATTTTGGAAAAAAGCCTTTGAGTCAAACTTCTGCTCTCCGTCACCCTGGCCTCCCTCACCCTGATCTTAATGGGATCTCTTCTTGGCTGTAGCTCCTACGCTAATCTCCCTTTAGTCAACCACAAACAACTCGTAGGAGAGTGGAAGCCCCGTCTCAGCTGTTCCCTGGAAGGAAACCATTTAGGAAATCTAATTTGACTGTGTGAGTCACCTCGCTGCATGGAATTGGACAGTTGGGCTTTTGTTACGATTTTCCAAGGAAAAGCCTTAAATTCTGCTCTTTGGCAAAGCCACGGAGATGTTGGGTGAGGGAAGGGCCTGCCTCAGTGCCCTTGTCTCAGGATTCAAATTCACCCCCAAGCCCAAGGAAAAGTTATTGAATATTTATATCCCACGTCAGCCCTTGAATACGTGTCCAACTCATTGCACTGGGGTGAAATGCATTTCATGAACTCATCGGGGCAGATTTATTTGCGGTGGTGTACTGAGCCCGTCACATTAGTTATTATTTTAGGAAATAAGCTCTACTTGGCTCGTATAATTCTGCCCTGAAATAAACCTAGCCTAAGCTCCAGAGGCTGGGGAGGAGCCCAGGCTCTTGCAATGCCAGTCGGATGAGGATGCTGGCTTGGATCCTAATATATTCCTAGCCTAGAACTTTAGCCACAGAAAAAGGGAAATGAGAGTGGATGTTGGTTTTTCTCCCACAGCCCATCCTGCAGAACCTTCTCCCTGGCGCCTTACTTGGATCTGTTGAGCGAGCCGGATATTTTCCTGCAAGTGGAGCCATTGCCGCCGCACACCCCACACTTGTCCAGCTTCTTGGAGGAGCCAATGACGTGATCACAGCCAGCCTTGATGCACTGCCCGTGGACACAGATGGAGAGAGTCTCTGGGCCACACAGCGTCCCGTCGGTCACCTGGGAAAGGGGCGTGCAGAGGAGTCGTTAGGGGATGAGTTCTGAAATGGGGTGAACGGGAGCGATTCCCATCACCAGGTGCGTTACTTTGGTGATTCCCATCACCAGGAATCTTACTTTGGTGATTCCCATCACCATGAACCTTACTCTGGCCTCAAAGACTTTGAATTCGCTCCTCCCTCGGGCTCGGCAGAAGAGTTTGCATCGGTCTCGAGGGGACACTCCTGCATACTTAGGAACCCACTCTAAGCGATTCCCTTCCAGATCCGTAAAGTTGTAGCTGTTGTACTTCTCACACTGCTGCTCCCGAAAGCTTTTCCCTGAAAGGAAAGGTGAAACATGACCCAAAATCCATGGGAAGCTGGCAGGAGCTGCTGTCCTTGGCCATCCCAGGGAGTGGGAGTGAGTTGAGGATAGTGGGAGCACATGGTGAGCGTGCAAGCAGAGGAGGAATGCCATGAAGGAGGGATCCCACACACCTTGCACCAGCCAGAGAAGGTCAGGAAGCTCCCCCCAAATACGAATATTCAAGGGAGAGCAGAGCAATCCCCAGTAATGCACTCTGGAGGAGCAGCAGTGGGAGCTGAGCGTGCATTTGGGCATTGCCATCCTTACCATCTGGCGGGCACTCCTCGGTGTGGCACGACTGGTACTTGGTTCTCTGTCCCTCGCAGTAGCTGCCACCATGGCTGGGCTTGGGGCTGTCGCAGTGGCGGTGGGAGAACTGGATGCCTCCCCCACAGCTCCGGGAGCAGGAGCCCCAGGCGCTCCACGGGCCCCAGCCGCCGTCCACCGCTGGCTGCAAGAGGCCAGCAGAAGCTGCTAAATCCAGCTCTGAGCCCTTCCATCCCCAGCTGCTCCCTCCCAGGGCGAGCTAAGGTCTGGAGCAATGCTGAAATCTCCTCCCAGCCCTGATCGAGAAAAGCTCTTTGGCACATACTTCACATGAAGTTAATACTGACTTCCACCAGTCTGTTCACATGCTGAAAGTTAAGCTGGGCTTTGAGGACTTTGCTGACTGACTCCGAAATCACTGCTGATTTCCCCAGCAGGGCAAAAAGTCATGCTTTAATTGCAGATCTGCACTGCTAGTTTTGGTTCAGACCAGCCCAGGCTGAGAAGCAGATTTTTATCTATGAGCTGGACTTGCCAGTAGTAAATATTAAAGAAGAAGACACATTCAGAAATAAATCAGCCCAATCCAAAGCCAGTCAAGGAGATTTGGGTCAGAGATTTGGGAATCCCAAAGGGTCAAGCCCCAGCCCATCTGTATTGGGTTTGTAGGGGGGGAAACAGGAGTGGCTTCTGTGAGCAGCTGCCAGAAGCTTCCCGTGTCCAGCAGAGCCAACGCCAGCAGCCCCAGGATGGACCAACCAGTGGTCAAAGCTGAGCCCAGCAGAGATGGTGTTGATGCCTCAGGGGATAAGAAGAAGAAGTTATTGGGCAGATGCCATTGGGTGCAGAGAAGAGAGCAGTGAGAATGTAAGAGGAACAGCTCTGCACACACCCAGGGCAGTGCAGGAGGAAAGGCAGGGGCTGCTTCAGAGCTGAGATTCCCCCAAAATTCTGTGGGAAGACCACAGTGAGGCAGCTTTGCCCCTGCAGCCCATGGAGGGCATGGGGGTGCAGAGATCCACTGCAGCCCCTGGAGGAACCCAGGCCAGAGCAGGGAGATGCCTGAAAGAGGCTGTGACCCCACGGGAAACCTGAGCTGGTACAGGATCCTGACAGGACCTGTGGAGAGAGGAACCCATGGTGCAGCAGGTTTGCTGGAAGGACTTGTGACCCTGTGGAAGACCCACCCTGGAGCAGCCTGTCCTTGCAGGACTGACCCCAGGGGAGAGTGACCCATGTTGCAGGTGTTCTTAAGGTCTTATTTCACTTCTCATTATTCTGCTCTGATTTTGTAACTAATAAATTCAGCTAACATCTCTAATTTGAGCCTGTTTTGCCCGTGATGGTGATTGATGAGTAATTTCTCACAATCCTTATCTCGACTCATGGACCTTTGTTCTGTTTTTCCCTCCCTGTCCAGCTGTGGAGGGCAGTGAGAGAGAAGCTCTGGTGGGCACCTGGCTCCAGCCACCACCCCAGCATCCCCCAGTGCCTTACCTGGGGTTTCAGGGCATCCTGCTGCACACAGCGCCCATCCCAGCACAGCCCCTCGGCCTTGCAGGGTGTTCCATCAGCCCACGGCAAGCTGCCGTTCTTGGTGTGGCACAGGGGCTCCCCACTGCCCATCCTGCACCAGAGCTGGGCACAAATGTCCTCCTCCGTGGTGTTGGGGCAGTGCTGGAAGTCCTTGCCAAAGATCTGCTGGCACTGCTGGTCCAGGCTGTACAGAGCTCTCTGGCCAGGCAGCTCAGCAGGCAGGGAGACAGGCTGGGCTGGGGCGTCGAGCAAGCAGTCACCTGGGCAAGGGTCAAGAGTCAGGCTGGAGATGGAGCTGTCAGGGCTTGGCTGCACCAAGCAGGGCACCCAAAGCCTCTGTCCAGTCTGCTTTGACTCCCCCTTCACCCCACACACCCCTCCAGGCACTGCAAAGAGCCTGAGCAATAAAGGAAAAGGCTGTTTGGAGTGATGAGGTAGCTGAATTGAGCCTTACCGTGCCCTCCATCCAGGAACTCGGTGAGGTACATGGCGCTGCAGGGAGACCAGGGCTGGGTCTTGTTCAGGTGGATGAAGAGAGGAGCCATCACATGATGCTGGCCAAGGGGGCCAAAGAGTCGCTCACAGTTCTTGGAGTCGTCGTGGGGCATGCTGAGCACATGGCCTGGGGAGCAGAGAGCACGGCAGAGCTGAGCTCCCCAGCCCAGTTCCTGCTCCTCAGCAGACGGCTGTGGGAGCAGCTGGAAGGTGTCAAGCAGCTCCTATTTCTGCACAAGCTATTTGCTTCCATAAATCAGGAGGAATATAAAACTGCTTGCTCTGTCTCAGTGGTACAGCCTGCTGTGTGCAGGGCAAAGCAGCCCAGATTTGTAGAAACCCAGAATGGTTTGGGATGGAAGGAAATTAAAGCTCATCCAGTTCCACCCCCTGCCACGGACAGGGACACTTTCCACCAGGTTGTTCCTGTCCAACCTGGCCTTGCATGTTCCCAGGGATGCAGCAGACACACTTCCTCAGGGCAAAAATTAAGTCAGGGCAGGAATGGCAAACCAAGGGAGAGATGTGCTTCATCCCACGCCTGAGCTCATCACAACAGGTAAATCACAGAATCATTAAGGTTGGAAAAGACCTCCAACATCAGCGAGTCCAACCTTTGACCAATCACCACCTTGTCAATAGACCAGAGCACTGAGTGCCACATCCAGACATTTGTTGTCCAGCTTCAGGGATGGGGACACCACTACCTCCCTGGACAGCCCCTTCCAAAGCTCGACAACCCTTCCAGTGAAGAAATTCTTCCTGAACTGGTGCAAATGCACCAATTTACAACAATTTGGGCATTTAGTGTTTCTGCTGGTGCAAACCAGCTCTTGTCAATGCCAGAAGCTCCCTAGAGCTTAGTGGGTGACTCCCAGCCAGGAGCTGCTGGTGCTGGTGCTGGGCTGTGCTTTCACCCCTCCCAGCAGCAGGAGAGGAAGAAACAGACTTCCCCTCGGGAAGGATGTGTTACCTTACCCAGTTCGTGAGCCAGGGTGTAGGCTGCCTGCAGGCCCTCGTCCTCGATCACGGAGCAGCTCTTGTTGCGGTCACACATGGTGCCGATATCTGCCACGCCCAGCGTGTCACAGCTCTGGTGTCCGCAGAAATCCTGTGTGTGCCAGGCAGCAGGAGGGGTCAGGCAGGGGGATTGGCTCCCACGTTTAGCCCCAACATCTCTGCGGGCAACTCACTGCAGCCCAAATGAAACCACCCCTGACCGCTCTGCTGCAAGCTCCATTCTTTGCATGGTGGGGCATCGACCTCCATGGTCAACCCCCTTCTCTCCCTCCATGGATGCCTTGACATTCCCCCTTTCCCTTTCTGCTTTCCTTTCCCACTTCCTTTCCCCTTTCCTTTTTCCTTTCCTTTCTTTCCCTTTCCCTTGCCTTTCCCCTATCCCTTTCCATCCCATCCTTTCCTTTTTTTCCCATTCCTATCCTTTCCCCTTTCCTTTCCCTTTCCTTGTCCCTTCCCCTTCCCTTCCCCCTCTCCCCAGGGCTGCTGACCTGTCTGGTGAGGAGGATGGCAGTGTCATAGTGCTCGGGGTGTCGGTCACTCGGCGGGTTGAACCTTTGCTGCCAGCTGCAGAAGTTGCGCAGGGTGAGCCCACCGTTGTCAGACACCTCCGGCCCTGCCGCCGCCTCCTCCACCACCAGCACCTTCACCACCACCAGGCTGATGGAGTTCCTCAGGCTGGGGTGCTTGTAGATGCGAGCTGCCATGGCCATCAGGGTCAGCACGTGGTTCTGTGGGGATGGAGATGGGCAGGCAGAGCTGGGTAAAACCTCTGCTACAGGACAAGTTTTTCTGTTTGAAAAGGAGGAATCAGCCTCATTGGTGAAGCCCATCACATCCAGACCATGGGCTGATGGGCTCAGTGCTGCCTTTCCTGAATGTGATGCTTTACACCTTGTGCTGGTGGACAAGCCCTGCACCCCCTTCTCCAAACGCTGTGTCTCCCCTCCCATGAACCCTCTGCACCTAGAAATCCCTCAGGAAGAAATTCTTTGGGGAGAAACGCAGCATTCTGGAGAATTCTCTGCATATTCCCAAAGCACTAACGCTGCCCCAGGGCAGGAACCAACTCACACGCATCTTGCTGGTGCAAAGCCACCCAGTACAACTCCTGCCTGTGCTGGTCACAGGGTTTGAACCCGACCTCCTTGGTGACAAACTGGGACTAAAGCACTTTGACAGGCAAGCCTTTGCCCAGCAGCATCCCCTGCTCGGCGATGACCAGGGATTACTTCATATGTCAAAAGCGCCAGCGATGTTTAGGCTGATGTAAACATCTTATCGCAGCATCAAAATTCCTCCTCTGCTTGGCATCGCTCACCGCCCGGAGTCAGGAGAAAAAAATGCAGCTATTACACAATACAGTATTGGGAAAGAGAAAGTGGCTTCTCTCCTCCCCAGACAAATTACACCCTGCGGTCTCAATTCAGAGCCTAATTAAAGTGGAAGGGCTCGATGGGAGCTCTCTCTGATAGCCAAGTTTCACCCAAAATACATTTCCTGAGCAAAGCTGACTCTGTGTGCTCATCCATCACAGTACTGCCAGGACGATGCCATTTTCTGAGACACAAAATGCTGTTTTCTTAGCAAATGAGGGAGATGTTGAGAGAGATACAGCATATCTGCTGCACCGAGAGCTGCTCGCCCAGGGCACTTGTGGCTATTTTAAATTATTCTGCCACATTTTATCCCATCAGTGGCAGCTCCGTGTAAACAGATGTTTTGTTTCAACAAGACATATCCCAAGTCCTCCCCGGCTCATTATCCAAGGGCAGGCCCCAGCAAGGCTGATGGGAGCAGGGAATAGACTGGTTTATTTAGACTGGCCAGATCTCCACGACATGACTCACGTCCCACCCTGGAGCATGCAACTCATGTCACAGAGAAGTCACTGCTAAGGCAAGAAATCCAGGCGAGACCCCTGCAAGTGGTGGCTCCATGAAACCTGGGGGAATTGCTCACCCTGTGGGGAAAGCCCATTGGGAACCTTGCTAAAAATATCACAGAGCTTTCCTAAAATTATGGCCCTGAAGATCTAGAGGGAAGCTCTGCGCTGGAGCTGCCCAACATGGGATCATCCCTGGTTTCCAAGGGAATAAATCCCGCCGCATCCTTTCCTAACCCACTGGAGGTTTCTGTCCATAACAGTAGATTTGAGCTGGGAGATCTCAGTTCATCCCACACATCCCTCAGGACACCAACCCTCACATCCTCAGGGGTACATCCAGCCAAGAACCTCTCTCAGCAGTAGGAACGGAGGGACTTGGAAAACATCTGTCCACCTTCCCTGTGCCTGGAAAGGGAAGACGGAAAGCAAACCGAACAAACAGCTATTTAGTGAAGATTAAAAGGTCAAATTCACTTGTTCCACCATCTGCTGTCTATTTATACCCATCCCTGGCCCGGGCAGGAGTTGGTTGGGTTTCAGATGGACCCTGACTGCTCTGGGGAGAGCAGTAATCCACCTGCACTGCCTCGGCATGGCCAAGGGCTTGAAGCCATGGCCAAAAGCACATTGCAGGATCCTCAGGGCTCAGGAGAGGCCAACTGAGAGCTCTTGGCCAACAAGTGGCTGCAGGTGAGCTGAATCCTGCTTGTTCCATCCTCCTCCTGCCTTTGCCAACAGGCTCTGCCTTGACCACCCACCCAGGAGGGAACGCTGCCTTCCCTGGGGTTTCCTTCCCAGCTCGAGGCTGAGGATGTGGGTTTTGGGATCAGGTGTAGGGCAGTATTTTGGGTTGGGTTTGAGGAGCCCAGGGCTGCAAACAGACTGGCTTCTGCCTTCTTGCAAGGCACTGCAGCCCTGCAGGCACAAGGAGCTTCCCTGCCATTTCCAAGCAGCAGCCTGGGAGATCTGGCAGGATGTCTGTCCAGCTGCTAAGCACAGCTGGGAAATCAACCTCTTACCTGCTCTGGGGGGAGAGGTCAGAGTGTGAGCCAGAGAGGGTTGTGGAGTATTCCTTCCCTGCCCCATGCACTGAATTTCTGTCAAGGCACTGTGGAAGGTGATGCCCCCACAAACCTCCCTTCCCCTTTTCCTGGGCTCCTTCTGCTCTCAATATCAAATCCCACCCACTTCCCCCTAAAAATGAGGAGGGATGGCTTTTGTCTGACACACCTGCACGACAGCAGTTCCAATATCCCTCCTGCCACAGCATCACCATGTCTGGGAGAGCCCTGAGCCAGGCACTGCCTGACAGGAGCCTTGCAGCAGCAAACAGCACAGGCAGAGGGATGTGGAAAATAAATACAAATCAGAGCAAGGGGAACTGATGTGATCCTCGTAACACTGAAGGATTTAGCTTTCTGGTACTTGCAAGGTCTCTGCTTCCATTCCCTTTCATGGGGACCACTCAGAAGCCGAAGCTTGCAAAGATCCCCAGACAGTGGGGTTTATTTTAAATTATCATTTTGGTGGGAGAAACTGCTCTTACACAGACCCTATTATTGTGGTATGCACAGAAAAAATTAATATTGCTGGACCCACCCAGAACAGAAGGACAGCAGGGAGCACCCACAGAACACCCCAGCACAACTCACCTCCCTCCAACATGCTCCCCAACGTGTGGAGAGCAATGCTCAGCCCAACCTGGGGCTGTAGGATTGCTTGTTGGCTGATTTGGTTGGGTTTTTTCCCTGCTTTTCTCCCTAAAAGCCAGCATTTCTGCAGAGGAGGGGAAAGAAGAAAGAAACGCTGAGATTCTGGAGTGCAGACTGATGGAAGGAAGCAAACCCAGGGGCAGATGCGAGGGCTGCCCAGCTTTTAGAAACCAACTGGTAACAAACATCCCAGGCTGTCCCTTTCCCCCGGAGCACCATCTGTGAGCCACCCCCTGGTTTGGGTGCCCAGGGGCTGCTGGCTGCCCTGCCTGCCTCCTCCTGTGGTTTCAAGCCTGGGCCAAGAATTCCCTTGCAAAAATGTGGGAGGCAGCCAAGGGAAATGGGGGGCAAGCCAGGGGAGAGGGGATACCTTGCCAGCCTGTCGGTGTGCCTGGCTGCCCTCCTGCCTTCCCGGCTCCCTGCCCATCCCTGCTCTGTTTGCCACATTATGTTTTTTCCACTCTCTCTTCCTCTTTGCTGGGTATTTGGGGCTGAACCACAAAAGCAGCAATTACCCCTGCTCAATGCGGGGGAAACTGAGGCACATCCAGACTGCCACCACCTCCCCAGAGGCACAGATGGAGTCAAACCCCATCCTGAGAGCATCCCAGAGCAGCAGTGCTGCGGTTTGGGTGCCAGCACGGAGCTGCTTCAGCAGGAGCCAGCTCACGTCATTCCGCAGCCCTGAAATGCAGCAGCTGCTGGATATGCTGGTGTGAGGTGAGTGCAGCAGCCAGGGGAATATTTAGGGAGACTGCCTGGTCCTCCAGCCCCTGCCCCAAAGCGGATGCAGCCTCAGGGTCACACTCAGAGGACAAATCCCAGAAGAAAAACTGGCGGATGGCAGCATCGCACAGGTCCCCCTTTGCAAAGATCCCCTTTAATCCCATTCCAGCTGCCTTTGGGATGGGCTGCCTTCTTTTGTCAAGGGATTAAGCGAATTTACCCACTCACGCTGCAAAATACCCTAAAGCAAGCCTAAGAGTGGGACACGAGGGGACCTGAGGCTCCAGGGTGGCTTTGGATTCACCTCCAGTCCATCTGGGCCTGGGAGAGCTGGCAGCAGCACCCTGGCAGTGTCTGGTCTTAGAGGGAAGAGTTTCCAACAGCACTCCTAAAACCTCATAAATCTGCCTGGGAAAAACCCAGAAGGCAGCAAGGAATCCCAGCTTTTCCAGACCGATGTGATTCTGCTGTGGTCCTCAGTCCTCACCAGCCCTTGGAGTCAGGAACGGCAGATTGCTCACTTGCGACAGGAGGAAGGAAAGGGGATCACAGCCGTCATTCTTGCGGAGGAAAGCTTGGAAATGTGTCTCATCCGCACCCGAGAGACTGCAGAAATCCCACCACAGGAATCCCATCTGGCTGCCAACTGGCTGGGGATGCTGCAGCTGGGTTTTGGAGCCGCCCGGTGCTTTAGGTGTCTTGGCAAACATTCCTGAGCCATGCAGAACATCCCTGCAAGTGCAGCCCAGCTGCAGGCTGAGCCCTCCTGCACATCAGCAGGATCAGCCCCGTCTCCTGCCTCAGCTCCCCCTGCTTAAAACCCCACTGAACTCTGTGAGTGATGCTCACAGTCCCTTTGTTTTCAAGCATTCGGGATCATCTGCAAGAAAAATGCACAAACTCCTGTGCCCAGCCTGGAGCTTCACTCCCATCCCTATATATGAGGGATATATACATCCCTCTGTAGTCATGTTGAATCCTGCCCCATCCTCACAGGATTTATTGCTCACCAGTCCTGCTGCTAATCCCCCCCAAACACCTCATCCCCTGCAATCATCAAGCCCAAAGGGTGACTAAACCCCCAAATTTCAGGTCTAGCTCTGCTCTCACTTCACCATTCCCTCGTGGTTTACATACAAATATTGATGAAGGTAGAATAAGCTCTTATTATCTAAATTGGGTTAAGAGCTGAGCTATAAGGCTCAATTTGATCAGGAATAAATCATTAGCAGCATTTTCCCACCAACAGCATGGCATTGATTATAACTCACAACGCTTGAGCACATCTCAGGGTGGCTCTTCTGCTCGAGCTGTTACAACTTATGCAAGAAAATAACTGGGAATACAAACAATGCTGCTGACCTTTAATAAATATTTGGTAATTAAAGCCTGGTTACGGGAAGAAAAGTCATTATATAAATATGGTTTGTTCTGACTCAACATTTCTACTCCCTGGGCATCTCTCCTTGTCAGCTCTCTAAGATCTCACCAGCACTTACCCCTGCTTTTTTTTCAACCCACAAAAAAGGTATTTAGGGAGAAGCAAGATGGCTGTGCTGCTCCCTGCATTTTTGTTCCAGAGAACAAAAGACACAGAAACACAGCAGGTGGTTTTTTGGCTTTTTTTTTAGCCACTACACCAGAGCTGGTGGAAGTTTTCTCCCAAATGTTTTAATATGCTATTGCTCCATTCATCCAAAACAAGATCTTTAAAGGTTTTCTTCCCATCCCTGAGAGCTGATGCAAAGATATTGCTCTTGGGGCCAAGGAAATGATGGTAAATGGGAACCAACCAGGCAGCATCACCCAGCCCAGGGCTGGAGCAGCCAAGCCAGGGCAGGGCAGTGTTCCAGCGCCTTGATTATGTCTAGGTGCCATTTCCTCTCCTGCCTTCACAGATTTACCCCAAGGGCTGTTGTTTTTTCCCCCAGCTCAAGCTGGGCATTACCAGGATTTCCCCCAGCCCAAATATATCACTTCATTTCTAGCAATTCAGACACCCTTGGGTGTTACTTTAAAACCACCAGGTGCCCAGCTGGGTGCAGAAGAGTCACTATGCTATTTTTTCTGCCCTCTTGGGGAATCAGAGACCAACTTCACGCTATGGGCAGAGTAAATCCACCACCATTCATATGTCTGTTGCTTAAAAATTCAGCTTACTCCACTTCAAACTCTTTTCTGAGCGCTGTGAGCACTCTGGGTATCTCCAAGTGCATCACCCTCGCTCACTGACCCTCTGCTGTCTGCTCCTGCCAGCCTGGCTTGGCAGCAAAACCAAGCAAGGGGCAAAACCAGAGTGATGCTGAGCAGCTGAAAGCAGCTGGATCCCCAAGGTTTCGCATTTCTCAAGGTCCAGCCTGGCCCGAGCAGGGCTGGAGTTAAAACCCGGCTCTGTTAGGAGCACAGAAGCCCCTAGGGGAAGGATAAAGTCGGTAGAAGTGGCAGAGCCAGCCTGCCAAAGTGCAGCTCCTGCTTTCAGCTGCCCAACTGCTCCCTGCTGAGCTCCAGCTTCACGGACTCTTCTCCCAGCCCCGAGCCCAAACTACAGAGAATGAGCAACTTCACTGCACAATTATCCCTTGCGAAGAGCCCAGAGCATTTCAGATGGTGCAAACCTGAATTTGGACCTGAAGCACCCCTGCCTGCAGGGTAAGGGTGCGGAGCTGGCTTTGCCAGAGGGACGAAAAATAACCTGGTGCTGATGAATGAGGCACATCGACAGCCCTGGAGATGGATGTGGGGGGCTGAGGCACCACGGGCTCTGCTCCGGGGGTCTCCCCAAAGCCTGGCGAGGGTCGCCGCAGAGAGAGCGCTTAAGGAGGATGAGCATTCCTGGAGCTGGTGGCTGAGGGAAAGGGCTGTTCATCCATCTGCTCAGCCGCTAACAGGTGGCTCAGGAGCGGGACTGCGCATTACTCAGCCCCTGGTTTATTCACTAGCTGGCCCCGGCTCCCAACCGGAAGGGAGTTAAGAGCATTGCTTTGCAGCGCGGCTCTTTCCTCGTAGCAGGAAAGGCATTAACCCGCTCTGTCCCCCACCTCTGGGGACACCAGGCTGATGGGACATCGCAGTGCCCAGTGTGTGCAGAAACAGACCCGCTGGGACGGACGCTGGGTCTGGGAAAGGCTCCCCAAACGCCGACTGAACCCCACGGACAACAGTGCAGCCTTTGCCCCGGGGACTTGCAGCCCTCCACGGCAAGGGAAGCTGGGCACCGAGACCACCCCGTCCCGCCCCTCGCTCATTCCATGCTGTCCCTGGTGTCCCCTGGTGTCCCGGGCTGGGGGGATCGGGAGGGCGAGCGGGAGGACGGGAGGTGACGGAGAGGCGGTTGGGCTAGAAGAGTGCGTTTGGGAGGAGGAGGAGAGGCGACGGGAACGGGGACGGGAGACGGCGGGATGAAGGGGATGAAGGGGATGGAGGGGATGGAGGGGATGGAGGGGATGCCACCGTCCTGCCCNTGGAGAGGCTGCGGGGACGAAAGAGGTGCAGCCAGCAGCACGGGCGGGCACGGAAGGACGCGGGGCAGGGGGACGGCAGACACCGCCTGCCCTTACCTCCACGTCCTC
>VZRM01005384.1:459709-476486 GCA_013397955.1 Grantiella picta
CCCATCCTTCCATCCCTGCCGTGCTCCCGGCGGTGCCGCCCCCCTCCCCACCCCGCTCCGCCCCGGGGAGGCGGTGGCAGCCCCGGGCGGAGCGCGGTTCTCTCCCGGCCCCGCTGGCTCCTCCGGCCCGGAGTGGCTGCTGCGGGGCCAAGCCGCGCCCCGCTCACCCCGCTGCCGCGCTATAAAGCCCGGCGCGCCCCGCCAAGCAGGTACCGGCGGGGGCNCCGGCGGGGCTGCTCCGCTGCTCCAGCCTCCGCGGGTCCGGGAGGAGGAGGAGGAGGAGGAGGAGGGAGGAAGGGGGGGGCCGGGTCCTGCTTTCTCCCCCCCGCGCCTCCCCCGAACCCCGATGCCGCCGGCCTGAGCCCGCCGAGACGATGCTACCGCTGCTGCCGCTGCTGCTGCTGGGCGCCCCGGGGCTCAGCCTGCCCTCGGGGGGACCCCCGGACCCCGACTCCGCGCTGGTCACTCCGCTCCGCCTGGACCCCGACATCAACGGGCCGGCTTATTTCAGGGGCGGCCCGGCCGAGCCCCCCCGGGGGGGACAGGCGGTGGTGATCCAGCTCTCGGCTTTCGGGGAGGATTTCTACCTGCACCTCTCCCCCGACGCCCGTTTCATCGCGCCCGCCTTCGCCGCCCACTACCTGGGCGCAGCCGCCCGCCCGCCGCCCGCTCTCCGCCACTGCTTCTATTCGGGGGATGTCAACGCCGACCGCGAGTCCTTCGCCGCCCTCAGCCTGTGCGGGGGGCTCCGGGGGGCTTTCGGCTACCGGGGAGCCGAGTACCTGATCAGCCCGCTGGCGGGGGGCGCGGCCGGGGGAGTCCATCGCCTGCAGCGCCGCAGCCCCGGCCGCCCCGTCGGGGCCGGAGCATCCCGCTGCGCCGTGGGCTCCGGGCTCACCCCCGGCGTGCTGCAGGCGCTCGACAAGTACCGGGGGCGTGCGGGGGGGAAAGGTGGTCGCGCCAAGCGCTTCGCCTCGGTCCCGCGTTACGTGGAGACCTTGGTGGTGGCCGACGAGTCGATGGTGAAGTTCCACGGGGATGACCTAGAGCACTACCTGCTCACCCTGATGGCCACGGCCGCCCGCCTCTACAAGCACCCGAGCATCCGGAACCCCATCCAGATCTCCGTGGTCAAGTTCCTCCTCATCGGGCAGGATGACAAGGGGCCCAAAGTCACCAGCAACGCCGCCCTCACCCTCCGCAACTTCTGCGCCTGGCAGAAGAAGTGGAACAAGGTCAGCGACAAGCACCCCGAGTACTGGGACACCGCCATCCTCTTCACCAAGCAGGTGGGTGCAGGGGGGTGGCCCGGAGGAGCTGTCCCCCCCCGTCAAGGAGCCCCGCGTGGGCTGAGGCGTTCTGCCACCTGTGTGCATGGTGGGGGAGGCTGTGCCTGTGGCTGATCCCTCTTTCCCGAGGGAACCTCCGCTCTCAGATGCAGGGGTGGGAGGAGCAGAGGCGTGGAGCAAGCCGACCTGAGCCAGCCCTTGCCGTCCCCTGGGCAGGTTGTGGCCAGCAGCCTGGAAAAATCCGTGCCACGGGGTGAATGAGGCCAGGAGGTGTCCGAAGGCAGGTTGCTCCACGGGCACAAACCTGGCACTCCGTGCAGGAGCCTTGGCAAGCGCCCTGCGGCTCTGGCGTGCCCCGAAACGAGCGGTGTGAGCCCAGAAGAGGAGGAGCACAGTCCCGCTTCCCCCTCCCCAGCTGGGAAGAGCTCACAGTGCCACCTGCCAAGAAAAAAACCTCTCCCGGCTTCCTCTGACTCATGCGCGAGGTCCTCCTGAGAACCTGGAGCTCTCCTCCGCGCACTGGCTGAGCTGCATGGATCCCGTTCAGGGCTGGAAGTGAAGCACCAGAGATGCAGCCAGCGCTGCAGCCCTCGAGTGGGGAGAGGGAGAGGCAGAGACTGCTGCCCTGGGCTGGCTGCATCCCTGCGGTGGGAGAGGGGCTTGGAGCTGCCTTGGGCATGGCTCTGCAGGGATGTGGGGTGTGGGGTGAGCTCTGCATCCTCCCACCCCCAAAAACTGGGTGACACCGAAGCTCCCAGAGCCTCCCAGCATTGTTCCTCCTTCCCTGTAGTCCTGTCCCACTGTGGGCATCAGGTCAGTGCCTGCATCCCAAAATCACTGATGGGATGGGAGGATGATGAGCCCAGCTTGGAGGGGACAGTCACATCTTCTCCTGGCTGCAGGAGGCTTTGGCAGCAAAGGCTCTGTGCATTTTCTCCTTCCCCTATCCCTGCCCAGATGTTTTTGGATTAGGGACAGGTCAGGAACTCCCCTCAGTGTTAGGGAGACCATTCCCAAAACGTTTTTCCAGGTCAAGCACTTGTGGGTGGGAAGGATATAGTGTCCAGCTCAGTTCAGCTGTCCCTAGTCTGGGCTCAGTGAGGGCTGCCAATGGCCTGGAGCAGGAATGATGCTGTGCAGGACCTGTGAGATCTGGTCCTGTCTGTCTTCTTGTCCCCCCTGCCCCTGGCCAGCTGTAAATCCTATGGGAGCACAGACAGGCTTGAAGCCCAGGCTGCACAGGGCTGCTCAAGGAGGAGGACACTGCTGACACCCCTGCAGGGACAAGCCAGCTCCATCTCTGGTGGAAACCCACTGAGGTCACTGGAGCTGCACGAGGGACAGAGTTGATCCCAGCGATTCAAAAGATGTGGATCACGTCTGGGCTGCATTTTTTACACATTGCTAAACCATTCATTCCTGAAACCCCAAAGCAAGCTCAATGCAAAGGCACATGGTCAGGGAGTCATCTGCCTTCCTTGAGTGCATCCATCTGTGGTCCCCTGACATCCCGAAGCTTATCTTCCTGCCAAAAAGCTGTTACATAAGCCCCCGACTTAAATTTCACCTCGAGGCTGGTTGACAGGCAGTTCTCAGTTGTGTCAATGAGCTGCTGACGAATGAGGCTCTCTCTTACTGCTTGGATCTGCTCCCTCCCAATGTCAGTCGTGCTGAACGACGGATTTGCCTTTGGGAAGCTCAGACCTGATCAGCTGGTGGCTGCAAATGCTCCTTCCTACCTGAGCCGCTGCTTGTTGGAGGATCCTGCAGAGCCTGCAGCCTTCAGCTGCCCTCCTGCCTCTTGGAAATATCCTTGCACACCACAGCAAAGGGCTTGGCCATTCTTCCACCCACCCTGGACCTTGATGTCTCATCAGCAAATGTTTGCTGCACGTCTTTGCTTCGCTGTAAGACCAAAGGGATGTTGCCTGAAGGAACATCTGGCTGCAGCCTAGCACGTGGCAGACGCTGTGGGGGAATTTGGAAACTGTAGCTCAAGCCTCAGCTTCTTGGAGTTGCTTTGGATGCACACAGGCAGCCTCTGTGGGAGGGAGAGTACTTATGGCCTGTTCTCTGAGTAGGTGAATTGATGCATGAGCCACAAGGATCTCCCTAACTGACCTGTGGAACATCTGGAGAAGTTCGCAGTGATGATGAAAAGCCTCGGAAGGTCCTGTACAGGAAGGTCAGGCTGGCAGGAGAGTGCTGATTTGTCCCTTGGGGGACCAAGCATCCTCCCTGTATCTGTGCCGGCAGCGGGGGACACTGGTGACAGTGAGCAAAGGCAGAGCTGGCTCTGCACAGTGCTTTCTCACCCCAAACCTCTTCCATTTCTCCCTCCTACCCTCCTGAGCAGGCTCGACAGCTGGCAAGGCTGAAGGAGGTGTTCAGGTGGGGGATCAGGACCTCTCATTACAGCCCAGAGATGCTGCCTGGCATCCCCGGGCTGTCCTGAGGAGGCTGTGGTGGGGAGTGAGGGAAAACCCCTTGAAGAGCCGCTGCTGGAGTCTCCCAGCGAGGTTCAGAGCGAGAAGTGGGTCAGTGTGTCAGTGCAGGTGTTGGGCTGGGAGCCAAGAGCTCGCTGTGCCGGCGAGGAAAGAACTCTCTTCAAAGAGCAGCGAGCGAGGAGCTGCGAGCTGTGACTCTGTGTCATTCCTCTCCCTGCCCCATCTTCACCCCCAAAGCCCCAGCGCTGGGGAGAGCACGGGCAGAGGGTCCCGGGAGAGCTGCACCCCTGGCTTAGCTCAGCAGGGTGATGGCACTGGCTCTTGGTGGTGTTTCGGGACTGGGACTCTGCACCTGGGCTGCCAGCACCATTAATCAGCCTGTGCCCGTCGGTGGTGGCTCTGCCACTGGGGACGGAGCTGCCACCTCTTAGCCCTGCTGACACTGAGGTGTGATGGCATCAGGGATGCAGCAGGATCCCGTCTGCTGGGGAAAGCTGTTATGGAGCAAAGCGCTGAAGCCAGCTGTGTGACGGGGTTTTCCACCACCAGAGCAGACCCAGACATTTCTTCACTCACCTCTCTGGAGATCACGGTCTTGCCTGTGCCTCCACACTCCGTAGCCCCAGGTCTCCTGTTAAAGCCATCTCAGCCCTGGCTGGGGCTCTCTGAAGTCATCAGGACTGTTATTTACCCACGGCTGAACCTGCCTGCGCGGGAATGCCTTCAGCTTGGAAACCTTGCTGGAAATATTGGCAGAGCAGCTCCTGCAGGATTTTGAGCAACCCAGGCGCTTTGGCTGGGCGAGTGCTGAGCATGAATCACACTTATTTATAGCATGGGAGCGCCCAGCGAGTCCCTTACTTTTCTTTTCATGTGGAAAACAGCTCCCTGCCCACTGCCCGGCCTCCCTGGCAGCTCTGGGGCAGCACCGAGGGAGGGGATGATGCTCCAGCCCTCCCAAAACCACACCCCAGAAGGGGAGGGAGCACCTGGGACAAGGTTCCTGCCAGGCTGCAGCACTGGTGTGTCTTAAATGGACTTTTTTTTGTCACAAGCACCTGAAGAATGGCAGATCTGCCTACAACGAGACCCTTCCCAAAGAGACCCTTCCCAACCTCTCTCCTGGCAGCATCTGTGTAGGATCTGGTTGTCCTCAGTTTAGGGTGAAAGCCTGGGCTGGTTCCTCCTTTGATCAGCTGGGCTTGGTTGCTCCTTGAAGGATGGCTGCAGAGAGTCTTGGGAAGGCAGGAGCACTTTCTGTAGCCTTGGGAAGCTCTGGACCTGGTCCAGCGCTTTCTTGTTCCTTGGGAGGAGTTGAGAAATGAGATTGAGAAGTGGTTCAGCCCTGAGTCCGCAGCCAGATGTGTTCCCATCTGCCCACCTGGGTCTATTCCTTGAGCTCACACTTAAGCAGAAGGTTGCCAGACTGGCTCCTCTGGGACAAAACCAGCACCGTCCTGGCCGGAGGAGCTGCTTGGGTAGGAAAAGCTGTTGCTGAAGGCAGGGCAGGATGCTGCACATATCCCTGGTGCCAGGGTTAAATGCAAACTCACCGTTGCAGCCTGGTCTGAGTCAGAACTGATGTTTCCTGCCTCTGTGCCCTGGTGTGGTTCCCATCCCTTTGGACTTTCTTCCCATCAGTAGCTCCTCATGGGGGAACAGGGATGGAGTGGGAATGGGGAACAGTGATATCTGTGCTGTCCCTAGGACTAACCCCTTCCCTCTGTGACTGGCAGGACTTGTGTGGTGCCACCACCTGTGACACGCTGGGAATGGCAGACGTGGGCACCATGTGTGATCCCAAGCGCAGCTGCTCTGTCATCGAGGACGACGGGCTGCCCTCGGCTTTCACCACCGCCCACGAGCTGGGTAAGGCTCCCTGCTCTCCTCTTCCTCTCAGGAGGAACTCCAGGAGCTGGCAGGGTTCAAAATAGCCCTGGTTTTGGCCTCTGGGAGATGAGACAATAGGTGGTGTCCAGTGATGAGGAAACTCCGCCCTGGGTATGAGACTCCCCCTGGCCTGGGTGGGAAAGGGCTGCTGAGGAAGCAAAAGGCTTTGCTGTTGTGGTTGCTACCACAGCTGGGTTTCCAGGATTCAGGAGTCCTAAAATAACAGGCAGAGGGCACAGCTCCCTCTGGGAGGAGAGAGAGGGGCAAGTGCTGAGGTCACCTGTCACCTTCTCCTCGCAATTTCCCTGGTCATTCCTTTCCCATGTGCTTTCCATGTGCATGAAGCATCTGGGAGTGAGCTGGAACATTTGCTGGCCCTCCTGGGCTGTCCACAGCTGCCATCCCTGCAGGGATCTGCCCCACTCCATGTCTCAGTGTCCCCTGAAAGGAGCTGGGGGAGGCTCTGTTCATCGTGCTGTGCTGGGTTATTCATGCTCCTCCCTTATCTCACCCCCAGGCCATGTGTTCAACATGCCCCACGACAACGTGAAGGCCTGTGAGGAGGTCTTTGGCCGGCTGAAGACCAACCACATGATGTCCCCCACCCTCATCCAGATCGACCGTGCCAACCCCTGGTCAGCCTGCAGCGCTGCCATCATCACTGACTTCCTTGACAGTGGCCACGGTGAGCCCTCCTGTGCCCCTCACCCTCTACCTGTGTCCCTATGCCATAGGAACAGGGTCTGACCCTGCAGGTGTTCGCTGGGAAAAGATGGCTGGCTGTAGGGCACTTCCTCTCCTGGCTCTGTAAACAAATTTAGAAGGAAATGGGAGTTTGGCAGCATTTCTGTACTGTCCAGACTTCCTGGGTGTCCCCAGCAGTGACATCTGTGCTCAGGCTGCTGGCACAGCAGGAGATGGAATCACCAGCATCTGGGATACAGCCAACTTCAAGGGCATTCCTGGGGCATCACCTGGGTAGTTTTGGCCCAATCCCTCACTCATCTCCCTACAGCACTGCTTTCCCTCCCCACTCTGGTCCATCCAACCCCCCAGCACCTGGTAGACCTCCTCTCCCCACTCCTGCAGGGGACTGTCTGCTGGACCAGCCTGCCAAACCCATCCCGCTGCCCGAGGACCTGCCGGGGACGAGCTACAGCCTGAACCAGCAGTGCGAGCTGGCCTTCGGGGTGGGCTCCAAGCCCTGCCCCTACATGCAGTACTGCGCCAAGCTCTGGTGCACGGGCAAGGCTCGCGGGCAGATCGTGTGCCAGACGCGGCACTTCCCCTGGGCTGACGGCACAGCCTGCGGAGATGGGCGCTTCTGCCTCAAGGGCGCCTGCGTGGAGAGGCACAACGTCAGCAAGTACAGGGTGAGTACTGTGCTGGGAGCCCCAAAAACAGCCTGCAGGGTCACTCCCAGAGGGTGCTGTCCCCAGCCTCACCATGGTGGAGACCCAGTGTGGGGACAGTGATGTGGAAAGAGCAGGAGATCCCTGGGACGTCATGTATTTCTCAGGGAGTGAGAATGCTGCTCTGCTCCAGACAGCCCTGGGCAAGTTTAATAGAATTTGCTGTGCTGGAAGAGAGACCCACGAGGATCACTGAGTCCAACTGATGGCCCTGCTCAGGACCATTTCCATGTGCCTGAAAGCATTGTCCAAATGCTTCTTGAGCTCTGGCAGGCTTGAGGCTGTGCCCATTCCCTGGGGAGCCTGCTCAGTGCCCAAGCACCCTCTGGGGGAAGAACCTTTTCCTAATATCCAATCTAACCCTCCCCTGACCCAACTTCAGACCACTCCCGTGGGTCCTGTCCCTGGTCACCCCAGAGAAGAGATCAGCACCTGCCCCTCCACTCCCTCTCACAAGGGAGGATTGTGGGCAGCTGGAGGTTTTATTAGTGAAGGGCTGGCTCCATGTGAAGGGTGTGCAGTGCCTCATCCTGTCCATCCCTGCAGGTGGACGGCGGCTGGGCCAAGTGGGCTCCATACGGGCCGTGCTCTCGGACATGTGGCGGCGGTGTGCAGCTGGCCAGGCGGGAATGCACTGACCCCGTGCCGGCCAACGGCGGCTCCTACTGCGAGGGCATCCGCGTCAAGTACCGCTCCTGCAACCTGGAGCCCTGCGCTGCTGCAGGTAAGGGCTGGAGCCTTACCTCTTCAGCTTCAGCTCTAGCAACCCTGTAAAACTAGAGCTGGAGGTCCAGGCTGCTGCCCAACCCCACATCTCTCTAATTTTCAGTGCCAGGGAAGAGCTTCCGTGAGGAGCAGTGTGAAGCTTTCAATGGCTACAGTCACAGCACGAATCGCCTCACTGCCTCTGTCTCCTGGGTTCCCAAATACTCCGGTGTCTCACCACGGGATAAGTGCAAGCTCATCTGCCGGGCCAATGGCACTGGATACTTCTATGTGCTGGCACCCAAGGTTGGTGAGAGACCCCCAGGGACTGGGGAATGGCTCCAGAGTGCCTGGAAAGGAATAGATTTGTCTGGTGGGTGGGTGGATGGTGTTGGATGAAGTGGTAAAGGAGGGGAGCCCACCGGTCTGGTATGAATCAGTTTGGGGCTTCCTCTGGAAGATCCCATTTTTACCTCTTGTAAAAGTGCTTCTGGCATATTCCTATGGTCGTGGAATAGAGGATGATAGTTGTGGTGCTGGGGAAGCAATGGGCAGGACAGGGTGGGCATCCAGACATGGGGCTGATCGGGGCAGTGTTAGCATGTCCCCTGTGCAGCTTGTTCCCTGCGATGGAAAGGGCAGGAAATCCTGTAGATGGGAGCAGAAAAGGGATTTAGTCCCATCCATCTGTTCTCAGAGACCCCAAAAATCATGCCTGCAAAGCACAACAGGAGCAAAGAGTGACACAGTGCCTGCTGGCATCTCCTCAGGACCGGTGGGATGGATTGGGGTTGGATGGGCACAACTGGGGGACCTGGGGGGTGTGAGAGGGAAATGCAGCAGCTTGTTTTGCTCGCCTGGTTTAGGTTGTGGATGGCACTCCTTGCTCCCCGGACTCCACTTCGGTCTGCGTCCAGGGCAAATGCATCAAGGCAGGCTGTGACGGGAAGCTGGGCTCCAAGAAGAAGTTTGACAAATGCAGCGTCTGCGGAGGAGACAACAAGAGCTGCAAGAAGGTGTCGGGCTTGTTCACAAAACCCATGTGAGTGTTTGATGACTCTGTGTGCTTCCGCTTCTCCCAGCTCTGCTTTTGGGTGTGGGGGATGCAGGATGGTTGTGGAGACGGTGATGGGAGAAATCCATCCTGAGCAAAATCTGCTGCAGCTCGTCTACATCACTGCCCAGAGACCTGGGCTGGCTCTGAAGGAGAAGCAGGACACATTTAATGTTCTGTTGACTTCTGCTGATGGAGTGCTGTTGAGCCAGAGGAGCTGAAGCACATTCCTGTAGGTGGGTGACATCAGACTAGGCAAAACTCAATGCAGAGAGGAGATTCAAACTGATCTTCACAGGAAGAAGACAAATGTTGGGTGGGAGGATCTCAGGGATGCAGCTGGAGAGGGCTGGAGTAACACAGTGGTATTAGTGCCTGATGTCTGCCCTGCCTGCTCTTCTCTTTCAGGCACGGCTACAACTTCGTGGTGGTCATCCCCGCGGGTGCCTCCAACATCGACATCCGCCAGCGGGGCTACAAGGGACTCATCAGCGACGACAACTACCTGGCGCTGAAGAACGCGCAGGGCAAGTACCTGCTGAACGGCCACTTCATCGTCTCGGCCGTCGAGAGGGACCTGATGGTGAAGGGCAGCGTCCTGCGCTACAGCGGCACCGGCACCGCCGTCGAGAGCCTGCAGGCCTTCAAACCCATCCAGGAACCCCTGACTCTGGAGGTGCTCTCCGTGGGAAAGATGACCCCACCTCGGGTACGCTACTCCTTCTACCTCCCCAAGGAGAGCAAGGAGGACAAATCCTACAAGAAGGAGGGCAAGACCCCGCCGGACCTCAACAACAGCGTCCTCAGCCTGTCCAACCGCCTGGATGGCGGCAGGCCGAGCTACAAGCGTCCCTCCTACAAGTGGGCGGTGGGCGGCTGGGAGGAGTGCTCTGTCACCTGCGGCGATGGCCTGCAGAAGCGGTCAGTGGCCTGTCGCGACTCCTACGGCCAGCCGGCCGCCGAGTGTGACGCTGCACAGCGCCCTGCCGACGTCCGGCTGTGCGGGGAGCCCTGCCCGGCCTGGGAAGCTGGACCTTGGTCTCCTTGCTCCAAGAGCTGCGGCCGGGGCTTCAAGAGACGGGTGTTGAAGTGCTTGGTCCCCACAGGGCGCCTGCTGCCCCGGGAGAGTTGCAATTTTCGGAGGAAGCCGCAGGAGCTGGATTTCTGCACCTTGAGGCCGTGCTGAGCAGGTCGAGGGGTGTCTGCAAGGAAGGGCGTGGTGTTCCTACGGCTGGGTGCGGCCAAGCGGCAGCCAGAGGTTGGGAGTGGGGGAGATGTCCATAGCACATAGCAAAAGGGGGAAAAATAAGAAAAAATGGGAAGAAAAGGGACCTGGGTGTGGGGACAGCCCCATGCACCTGGGAGAGAGGGCTTTACCGACCAGGTTGCTTGGAGACAGAGCGGGAATGAACATCTACCTCGAAGCCACTGAACGACACGGAAACCACCGGTGGAGGCTGGGAACTGGGGGGACAGACGGAAACAAGGAGGATCATCCCTGCCTGTGGTGGATCTGTGCTGCAGGCAGGGAGATACCCCGAAATTGCACAGCTGGAGCCTCCCCCCCACCTTCCCAGGACCAACCCTACCTCCCTTCTCCCTGGACTCCCCCAACACTCATGCTAAACGGGACCAAAAGGATTTACCAATGCAACGACCACCGGTGCGATGAGGCGCTGGGACTGATGCCTCCAGGGCCTGCTGGTGGTGACTTTGCTGTCCCAGCAGCATCCCCAGGCCAGGCTGGAAGGTGGTGGCTTTATTTTCATTCTCTCCTCATGTTTATGACCTGACCAGTGTAAATTTTATGGTGCTTAACTCTGTATTTTTTTAACCTCCTTCCTCCCCTCCTGATGGATGTAAACCTTGCCTAGCAGGGCTGGGGTTATTCCCGGGGGAACTCGCCTGCCTGAGGTTTCCTATGGTGCTTTGGGATGGGGCTGTGTGAAGACTCCTTCACACCCTGGTCCGCCTGAGGCTTTTCAGGGCTAAAAGGGATCACTATGGACCTGAGGTTTGAGGTGTCATTCCAAAAAAGCCACAAGGTACTGTGCTGGAGTTCCACAGGATCAGACACAGCCTCCCAAGTCACTGATACTTCACTCTGCTCTCAAAATGGTGCTCAATGCTTACTGGGACCAGTATGTCATGCCCAGACATCCCACAGCCTCCCACCTTTAACCAGGTTGGGATGTTTTTCCTCTGTGATAAGCCTCCCTGAGACATCCTGAGCTCTATCAGAGCTGAGGTGACCTCCCTTGAGCTGAGGGAGGGGAAGATTAATTTGGGTCTTTGGGGAAAAAGGGGCTCAGTGGGGTTCAGGCATGCAGGGAAAGAGAAACTGTCAAACCTCTTGCTGCTGCAAAGCATCTACAGCCAGTTTCCCCCTCCAGTCATTCTGGGGTTATTCAGTGCCTCTGGGGTTATTCTGTACCTCTGACAGTTTTGTAGCATCATGCCTGCTGTGCTCAGAGGCTGTTTTACCTCTCCCAAACCTCATTTTAACCCATCATTTAGGTCTCTTGCTCAGATCAAACTATTGGGCACAATGGAAATTTTTGCTTTGTCACTGATGAAGGTGCCTCTTAATTAATGAGCTGTGACTGCAAGCAAGCCAAGGCTTCTGGGTCAAGCCACGCAGTTACTGGGATCAGCAGAAGGGTATTTTAGGGATGAGACAGGGATTTTGGGTAGGCAGAAGGTGCCATCTGAGCAAGGAGAGGCTTGGACGCTGCCTTGCTTGTTCAGTCCCTTGGAGGTACAACGTGGAAACTCAGTGTGCTCTTGGGTGGCTCCAAAAGGTGTCCAGCTGTGGGCAAGGTGAGAATGACGAGAAAAAAAGTGATGACAAGAAAGAAGGGATGACAAGAGTGACAAGAAATAGGACAGGTGGCATGAGGGTTCCCTTGTGAGGTCTTCCCACCAGCTTGGAAACTCCTCGGGATGATGTCTGTGGGCTCGTCCTCCCTGGATTGATGTGATGCCTTTTTCAACACAATAATATTTTAGGTCTCCACGCTGCTCCACAGAGCCAGGAGCAGATGTTGTGGTTGCTCTGCACAGCAGGGAACAGGAGTTAATGTTCTTTAGGAAATCCCTTCCAGGTCTCCATTCCCATGAACATACATTTTCTGAGGGTTTTCCTGCATATCTGAGCCCGCTGCGCTTTCCTCTGGGGACAGAGCTCTGAGGAGCTGCCCTTTAGTGTCTTGCCATCCCACAGCTGGTTTCCAAGCCACCAAGAAATTGCCAACCTCATTCGTGAGGAGGGGAGGGATTCCTTGAGTGTGGTTCTTTCGCTGAGGGTGCAGCGAAAGGACGGAGATGCCGATGGTACTTGGCTGCTTTGTGTATACCATGTATACTGAACATCGATCTCTGCTGTTTGTGCATCAATAGCAAACCTGAAATAAATCTGTATTTAAAGTCACACCTGCTGAATTTAAAGTTACACAGTCCTGCCAAAGTTGTTTTGTTGGTGGCTGCAGGGCATTTCTTGTCTTACTGTGATCCTGACCCCTTTCTGGTGTCAGCTTGTTAACTGAAGAAAAAAACATCACATTGAGAAGCCCAACAGGTTTATTCTGACTTGGTTCTGCTACAGGATTGGTTGTTGGTGAAAAAGAAACCCAACCTGAAGGAGCTCAGTGGTGAATCAGCCCCTGTGAGCCCCAAGGGAGCTGGGAATGTTAAATGAAAGAGACTGGTTTGTCTTAGGCTTCAATCAGGATGTTCTTTGGTCAGGATAGCAGGAATTATAGAGTTAAAAGGATTGATGTAAACTGGATCAGCACTCTCACATCCTGGAACAACCATGTCTGTGTGTTCCTCCTGAAATTCCCAGCACACCCTCCCTGAGTCAGAGCCCTCTTTCCTCCCTGTGGCGGTGGGAGAGATAAAGCCCTTCCTTCTCCTGGGATGTGTCAGCTCAGGGATGTCTGATGTCAGCCCCTCCAGCTCCCAGCAGATTGCCTGGGGTTTTATTTCCCCCGGCAAATGAAAATTATTTCCCCATTATGTTGTGATGATTTGGCAATTTTTGTGTGTTTTATTGGGGGAGAAAGCTCAATTTGCTTTTCTTCGTCACAGAATCGCAGAATGGTTTGGGTTGGAAAGGACTTTAGAGCCCATGCAGTGCCACTCCCTGCCATGGGCAGGGACACCTCCCACCATCCCGGGTTGCTCCAAGCCCTGTCCAGCCTGGCCTTGGACACTTCCAGGGATCCAGGGGCAGCCACAGCTTCTCTGGGCACCCTGTGCCAGGGCCTCCCCACCCTCACAGGGAAGGATTTCTCCCTGATGTTTAATCATAAACAAACAGACACAACTGAGAACCTTCCCCCTCAGCAGCTCCTGCAGGGATAGAAAGGATTTATTATCTGTGCCTCTCCTCACAGTGAAGTTCACTTTCACCCCAAATATAGCCCACATTGCAAAGGCACCAGCTGCAAATGACTTTATTGGGAACAGGGAGGGAGATTTCCACCCAGTATAGCCATAACTTTAGCCTCAATATCTGTCCAGGGGCAGAAAATTAAGTTAAAACTCTCACCTTGGCCCTCCAGGTGACAGCCCCACACTTTTGACCAGATGCCCTTAGAGGTCACCCAAAGAGAGAGACAAAAACCCCACACAATCCCCAAGTGTTTATCTGCTAAGGAAGAAATAACTGCAGCATCGATGGCAGAAACACCCTCTGGAAGGGAAAGGGGTGTTCAGGCAGGGAAAGCTGGGAATGAGATGCTGCCATTGGTAATTCTCCGGATTCCTCATTGTCCAGCACTAAAGGATATTATTGTTCCCCTCACTGTGAATTTGTCTTCTTTGGATTCTCTAGGATCTCATAAAAGGCTAAACTGGCTGCTTTTCCCTTCAGGGGACACTGATGTGTCTTCACCTGCAGGGAAATGAAGGTGAAGGATGGTCTGATAAAGCAATAGGCATGAGATTCATCCCCTCAGGCCAAGGAATCATGCCCAGGAATCCCCATTGTTGTCCAAATCCATCCCTGGCTGAGCTGGAGAACTGAAGATGGCTTGAGCAGTGCACGCCAAATGTCTTTAGGAAGATAAAACTCAATCCTGCCTCTGGGACTGCCTGCAAATCTGCTTGTTTACATTTGTCCTGCGCTGAAAACCAAGAAACTTAAAAAAAATATTTTTAAGAAAGGGATTACCTGGAGTGTAGCATAAGGGAGAGAAACCATGGAGGGTGAGGGAAATCTCCTGTCTCATGTGGTGTTCTGATCCAGGACTTTGACGTGGCTGTGGATCAACTCCCTGGGGTTGGGATGCTGCCCTGCTATTTTTATATCTCTCTATACACACACACACTCACACATATAAATATATATTATTGCCATTACTATTAATAATAATTATAATCGCTGGGCTTTGCCAGGAGACAAAAGCAAAACCAGACGCACGTTGAACAAATGGACTTAATTGATAACACATGTCCTGCAGGAAACCTCTCCTGGGAGAAGAAATAAACTGGGAAGGGCTCTGCTGTGCCTGGGAAAACGGGAATGTTCACTTGAGCTCGGGGATGTGAAACAAAATGCTGACGTGGAGCTGGGACGTGAGACCTCAGCCCCTCTTCTGCTTTTATTCCTCAGCTCTCCCAGCCCCAGCACCTCAATAACTGCAGCCATGGCTGGTTCTTCCTGATCTGGCAGGAAAAATCCTGCTCTCCAAGCTGAAAAGGCCTTTTTCCCACTCTGGCACCTCCGGGAATGATCCCAGTCCTGGGTCAGGCTCTTGGGGAAAGCCTGGGCAGCGTTTCTCCTGGGGATGGAGCTGAGCTGCGGCAGGGCTGTGGGACCAGGCGGGCAGGGATGCCAAGCCATGCCGACCCCCCGGCGATGCTGACCCCTGCAGCAGACTAAACTTCCCCCGTTGTCCTCCCAGCCAGCAAACCGACACGTTCCCACAAGCATTTCTGCTGTTTGGGGTTGATTTCCTTTTTTTTTAACCGTTTTTTTTCCTAATTACACAACACGCTCGGTGCCAAATTTATCTGGCCGACACTAAGCTGGCAAGCAGAGCTCACGGATTTATGGCAAGCAAACTCCCGCCCCCTTACTGACCAGCGGCAGGAGTGGGATTTTATCTTTTTGGAGGTCTCCATCACATACTTTCACCCCTATAAATGCAGAATCCTGGGAGAAGTGATGGCAGAAGGGGCGAGAGGGAGATTTGTCGGCCGAGGAAGGCGTCAGCATCTCCGAGGGAATGAGCTGAGTAAATCAGGCAGCTGTTAAAGATTATAATCCTTAACTAGGTAAAACCCTTGGAAATTGCAGCCATGGGGTGAGTGCTGAGAGCTTTCCAGCCAACTCCTGGGGAAGGTGCTGCCTTTGGATTTAGCCTAATTAATATCAAGTTCAGCCAAGCAAGCCTGGGAGGCGGATGGGCTCCCAAATGGTTATTTAATGTGCCTTGATTATTTTTTAAAGGTTTCTTTGTTTTCCCCCCGCTTGTAAATGAATTCAGCGCCGGTGAAAGGTGTTGGATTGACAGCCCTGGAAATATAAGTCCTCGAGGAACAATGTTTTGGAGTTGTGAAGGGAACAACACTGTGTGTAATCCAGATGTAGGGGTAATTATCTGCAGCAACAGCTGCTTTTTGCTCTAAATTAAAAAATAGAGACCACAGGGATTCATCAGAGACATTTTCAGGTGGCTGAAGCATTGGGCATGATCAGAACTGGCTCTGCAACACACTGTCGTTAAGGTGCTGATGTGGCACTTGGTGCCACGTTTCAGTGTTTAATTGCTATTTTCACTTAAAAAATGGCACCTTTTTTCAGCCCTTAAGCATGGTCTTAATGTTGAGCAGAGACCTCAGCACCTCCCTGCTCAACAGAGCCTGAAAGCAAAGCTGGAAGCTTCCAACAAGGCTGAATCAAAGCTTTTGGGGTGTGCAGAGAGGAGAAAATATCCTAAATATATCCCTTCCCACCTCACAAAACAGGGAGGGGAGGGAAAATATGTGTATATTTTTTTGCTAATATCCACTGTCGGCCTTTTCTGCAACTCAGCATCCCTCAGAATGTTTTCAAAGGCTCTGCAGAGTGTAAACACATCTCCAAATTGTGCTCAGCACAGAGAATCAGCATGACAGAGCTAATTAGGGATCTCTGTGTTCTCCATGACATGTGCTGTCCAGAAGCAGCCCCAGTGCTTCAGAAACCTTGGCTTGAGAGGTAGGGAAGGACATCTGGGCCAGGGATGGAGGGAAAGGAGCAGCAGGATGATGAGGAGGAGACTGAGTCTCTAGAAGAATGGTCTAGCTGGGCATCTTAATGAAATCCCAGGGAATTTGGGGATAAAAAGCAATATCCCAATGCTGGATGTTACGGGAAATTCGGGAGACTAAAGGCCACATCTTCATCCATCTTCAGATACCCCCAGGATGGGGTTTTGGGGTCATGCAGTTTTCCCAAGTTGCCCATTAACCCCTGGGCTTCAGCACTTCCTTTTGAGGTGAGGATATATTAGGTGGAAAAACAAACACGGAGGAAAAGGGACACTGAAAGACAGGGAGAACCTGGGCTGAGCTGCTTTCTCCCAAAGGAAAGGGAAAAAGAGTGAGCAGAGAGAAAAGGAAATGAGGAGAAAGAATAAAAACAAGAGAAACCTCAAGAGGGAGATGCTAATGCAAAGCAGATGTTATCCCACCTGAAAATCCTGGGATTTTTGGCTGCTCCACATCCCTGGAGCACCAGAGAGCAGCCAGAGCCCTCTGTGAGTTGGTGCTGCACAGTCCCTGGAGGAGCTGCCAGAGGGAGATGGGAGAGGAAAGGAAAATCCCTTTTGTGCTGTTCACAGTCTGCTTTTTTGGGGGTGTATAAAACTGTGTGGAGCGTGTAGTTTTTTGAAAATGAAGCCTGTGGCTCTGTCCCTTTGAAAATTTGTTCTGCTTTTCAGGAAAGTGAAAAGAGATGACACATCTGCTTTCAGTCCTTAGATCATCTTC
>VZRM01005384.1:476637-520331 GCA_013397955.1 Grantiella picta
ATCCTTCCCTCCTTCCTTCCTTCCCTCCCTCCTTCCCTCCTTCCTTCCTTCCCTCCCTCCTTCCCTCCTTCCCTCCTTCCCTCCCTCCCTCCCTGGAAGTGTTGGTTTTCCAGTCATGGCTGATGTTTCAGATCCTATTTGGACCCAAAAAAGCCAATTTTGCCAGAATGAGTGTGTTGGGTGAATTGGAGGCGTCAATAGTTAGTTTCCTTCTCATACAGAAAAATCAAAGCCACAAAATTGGTGCAAAGTGAGGAGCATCCAAATATTTCCTCTGGAGTCACCCCCAGGGAAGGCTCAGTCGGTCCTTGCTCCCCAGGGTGATGCTGAGCTGAGCATCCCACACAGCCTGGCACTCTGCCTGGCACGTGCCACAGCCTCCCCAGCCAGGCCTGGAAATTACTCACCAAATCCAGCAGGGATTCACTCCTAACAGCGCCACTGGGGGTATATATTCATATGGTTTTTTTTGGAGGGGTGAGTTTATATGGGAAAAGAATAACCCTGCCCTTGGCTTTGCCCAGACCGCAGGGCTTTGTTCTGCTCGCTGCCAGGGATTCCTCTCGCCTTTTGTTTTTTCCATTGTTTCTGCTTGGTGGGAAGCCAAAAGCACCAGGGAACCTGTTTGTGATTCATCTTCTGTCTCCTTCCCGCTGCTGGGGGATCCCAGCCCTCTCCACGGTGCAGAGACAGGGCTCTGGGAAGGGTTAACTTTTCCAGCCGCCTTTCCACGTTTTTCCATTTAATATTGCCTCTGAGGAAACAAACAGAGGCGAATCCCACCCTCTCCCCAGAGACTCTTTCTTGGCTAGTTCCACAGAACATGCAAATAGTAATTATTTGTCCTCTATTTTCTTTCTCGGTGCCTCATTTCAGCAGCCTGGGGGACTGAGTAAACGAAACGACAAAATGAACAAGGAAGGCAATAAACCCAAATAAATAACCAACTGATAAAACTGGAGTGGGAAGGAGATAAAAAACCCCGACAACATTCCCCTTGTGGTGTGGAGAGGCTGAAAATGTGGGACAGACAGCCAGGGGACGTGGAACTCTGCTGATGGATGCCAGCAGTGTGCTGGGAGAGATACGAGCACAGATGTCTAGGAAAAGGCCTTAAATCCTCCTTATTCTGGGTAGTGAGCCCAAATCTTGGGGGATAAATCCATCATGGAGGAGCAGTGGGATTTTTCAGGGCCTACATTTGCTTGTATTGAGGTGAATTCCAGTTCTGCATCCCATGCGCTGCTACTTCCATCCCTTTTACTCACCTTTTAGTCTTCTTCCTTGTTTTCATAGTCCTTCAAATTGGTTTATCTATCATCTATCTATATCTATCTATCTATCTATCTATCTATCTATCTATCATCTATCCCTTCTTCTCCCCTGACTGCAGGCTGTTGTGCCAAACCACCTCTGAATTCAGATTTAAACCTGAAATCTTGCTCAAATCCAGGCTGCAGAGGCTCAATCCCTGCTCAAGACATGGCTGCTCCTGCTGGACAGATTCCAAACCCATTGGAGTGGTGTTAGAGCTCAAGTTTGGAAAATGAGCAAGAGACATGCGAGGAGCTTTTCGCTAGAAAAATGGGTATTTGCAAGAAATGGCATTGCTTTGCTGGATCAGAGACCATGCAGCTGCAGGGGATGAACAAAACTCCTCTCTTGACCCATCACCTTCAATATCTGCAGGTGCTTCTGAAAAATAGAGATCCTGCAACACACATTAAAAAAAAAAATGCACCGTTATTTTTCCCAAATGGGAAAAAATGTCAGCTTGGTGGGTGTACCCCATGATGTTGAGAAATTCCTGATTTCCTAGCCAGGCTGCAGGTCCTGGCTGTGCCTGTGGTGTGCAGGCTGGAAATACCACATTATTGCTACATTGTCATCATCATCATCATCATCATCATCATCATCATCATCATATCTAATAATGCAACACAGTGATCATAGAATTAAAGAATTTCCTGAGTTGGAAATGATGAGCCACAAGGATTGTTGAGTTCAACTCCTGTTTACTTATTGTTATTAAAATAAATAATAGTATATAATATATGCAATATACAAAGCATAGCATACAAAATACATAATGATAATATATCATAATACAAATAGAGTCAATATCTTGCTCTGGATGCAGCCAGTATTTCCAAGGCATTTTTAGATCTCACCAAAGAGCAATCCTGTATTTTTCTTTGCCAGAGCAGTGGATTTGTGCCTTTCCCCCTAATCTCTCATCTCCGAGCTCCTCGGAGCCAATAATGAAAAACTTCCCGCCGTGTTGGATTTGCTGCTTTTCCAGATTAAGAAAGGCTCCTGGAGGAAGCTGACAACCATAACAAACCCATTTGCTAAGATAACATTATTCCAGGATCGTGGCTGCTTTCCTACACGTGCTGCAGCTCAGCTCCCACGGATAACAAACATCCAGACCAACAAACCCTCCCCAGAGTGTGCCCTGCCAAGGTGATCTCCACCCCAGCACATTCTGGGGGGATTGGAGTTGTGTTCTGGGTGGGATTGGAGGCGTGTGGGTTTGGGATGCTCCATCTGAGCTGCTGCCTCCTGCTGATGCCTTAACCAGGCTGACCTGAAACAGAGGCCAGGCAAGGTTAGGAGAATAAAAAGTGGACAAATTTATTTAAGGATTTCAGAGGTCAGGCAAAGTTGGGACAATAAAAAGTGGACAAATTTATTACAGGATTTCAGAGGTCAGGCAAAGTTGGGACAATAAAAGTGGACAAATTTATTAAAGGACTTCAGGCGCATTCAGGACAGACAGACCTACTTGTGAAGCTACACCCAAAATGGACATCCAGTCATGAGTTCTTCACATTTTATAAGTTCTGTATTTTTAGCATATTGCTCCTTAATTCTCCAATTACACCTTCAGGTGATGATGTCAACCACCCTAAGCTTGCTCCCCCCAGTTCGCTGTTGTTTACACATTCTGGGGCTCTGAGGCAGCAACATCTTTGGATTTTCACTCAGAGGGCTTGTTTTGGCTAAAGGTGCTGGGAACAGAGGTTTTTTAGCATTTTACATGAAGCCCAGAACTACACCAAACCTACAGCTACATGAAGAATAGAAGCTAAAAATTCTTCAGGCATCACTTCATCCCACCAGCTCCAGAGGCCACACCACCTCTCCCTCCTGGGTCTCCTTCTCCCTCTTGGCAAACCCCTGCTGCTGAGCACTCACATCTGCGAGGATAATCCATGTTTGTACACAGAGTGTTTCCCCAGCCCCTGCAGCCTGTGCTCCATGTTTACTCACATCAGGCTTGTTTGGAGCCGGCTTGGCAGCAGAAAGGATGTGTGTGGGTTTTTTTAATGACTCAGGGCAAGCTGAGGTTCTCCTCCTCCTCAAACCCAACATTGCTGTAGCGCAGGGACAGCAAACCCAGTAGCAGTGCAGGGCTTTGAATTCATGTGGCAGCAAACAGGGAGCAGGGCTGAGAGTGTTGCCTTCTGGTTGGTTTTGGAATTATGAGGCAGACATGGTTAGAGGGGTAAAAGGGTTTTATCTTGGTATTTTAACAGGATTTTAGGAGTACAGATTTTCAAAGGTGGAAAACACCGAGATGCACACACACTGTATAATGAGTATACAATTTTATGGATCTTGCAAATTAGCATATCTGCTTAGAATTTTGCAGTAAGAAACTTAATAAATGAAAGAGTGTTTTCTTATTCTAAAAAAAAATCCCCCAAATGAGGCTAGAGCCCAGTTTACAAAATATGTTCAACAAAACATGTTGGTTTCAACCAAGTTATAAACATCGAGTATTGAGATGGTATAAAGCTCCTTGGTTTTGCTTTGCAGAACTCCAAAACTAAGCCAGAATATCGGGCTACAAAAATTACAAGCATGTGGGCTAACGGTACAAAGAATGTATAAAGGTTACAGAAAATACATAAAAGGGTATATAAAAAAGAAAAGGCAAAAATCATCAGGCATCATGAGGAAAATGAACCGTGCAGGAGGAGGGAATATGGATTTTGCTGCGAAGGAGGGAAAGGAATGTCATTCCCAGTTGGTGATGAGATCTCTCCCATTTTAGGAAAATGATGTTGAAGGGCTCAGCTGTTGGGTTAGAAAAGGTGTTCATCGTCCCTTTCCCTTTGGAAAGCAAAGCCCATAAAGCCTCATAGATGACACTATTCCCCTATGAATGTGAAAGTGAAGGTGTGAGAAAGAAGCAGAAGGGCAAGGAACAATTATGAAAACCCTCTAGACTTGCAAAAATTGGGATGCTCTGCTCAGGAATTAGGAAAGCTCAAAAAAAGCGTGTTTTCCTAAATGGCGCAAATCACATCTTAACAAATGCTGCAAATGCCTGATGGAGAAGGAAAGCGGGTTTGATCGCAACAGGATGGTTTCCCAGCAGGAAGCTTTTTTGGGCAGTGGATTGTGGGAATTTAGATGGATTGACCTTGGATTTACGTCGGAGCAGGGGGAAGGGATGTTCCCGAGGGAGGAAGGAAAGAGGAGCATCAAAGTAGGGAGAAATTCCTCCTTGCTCCCTGATTTCTTCAGAAATCTAAATATCACAAATAGCCTGAGGAGATAGCACAGCAGATGGGATTTGGGCCCTTTGGGGAAGCGCTGTGTTCCTGCCACTGAGAACCCACCATGGGAATCTGATCTTGGGAGGCTGCAAAGCTGCAGACCCAGGAGGCTTGGGCAGCTTGGGAAACTCAGAGTTCTGCCTTGCCCTGAACCTTGGACAGGAGCCCAGCTCTGATCCTGCTCCGTTTAAGCCGTGCCACAAACCCCTTCCCAGCCCTGTCCCCAAACCTTGCTTGGTGGCTCCAGCTCTGCAAGACCCCCTTGAGTCCCACACAGCAGATCCCAAACACGCGATGAAAGCCACTTTTGTCCCCAAACCCCACATCCTCACCCCTTTCCTTCTTCTAAGGACCCTTGCACCCAAGCAGAGTCATCTCTGCTGTCATCAAAGCTTTCCCACTGTCCTTTCCTGGCACTGGTGACTTGTTCCAGCTTTTTCTGGCTGTCCTTTCCTGGGGACATCTTGCAATCATCAGCGCAATCCCATTGCACAACTCGGGTCCAACGCCAAGACCTGGACAGCATTTCTCCCTGGACTGCTCTGAGTGATCCTCGCAGGGAATTTATTTATCTCCTTTGTGGTCCCTTGTGCAATTTGTGTAAAGCCAGGGTGCTGGCCTCCAGCAGAACACACTGAAATTATAGGGCTGCTCAGATTTCCCCAAATTTCAACACTCTGACTTTAGGGGGTGGAAAAGAAGGGGGAATTTTCCATTAAATTTCAGGAAATTTGCCGAGGGATGCAGGTATTCTGTGATCAAAGCACACAGTCCGGGATCAAGAGATGGCAAAGCATCCTTGCGTGCAGCATCTCCTTCATGGTGTCCAGCAAAGTCTTGGGGGAATTAAGGTTTGGGATGAGAGTTCTCCAAGCTCTCTGACATTTTGGGGATCCCTGCAACCCCCTAAGCTCTGGCTGGCTCATCCTTTGGGTTTTCCTTTGAAAAAATCCCAGTTTAGCACCTGCTTTGCAGAGCTTTGCCTCCTCCTGTCTCTCCACAAAGGGGAGCAGGAATTGGGTCGAGCCTTTCCCAAACCCACCTCAGGGGGTTCAGTGCTGAACCCCTGGAGATGTGGGACCTCTGAAAGTCCAGGGACCCCCGAGGGGGTAATTTTGGGTTGTGCTTTAACAAGAGGACCATGGGTTGCCCCTACAGTGGTGCCTCCCCAGAATTCTGCTTTTCTCTCTCGAGTGCTTAATGGCTTGTGTTTACGAGAGCTAAAAATATTTACATGGGGAAGAAGGGGCAGGGAGAGGGAACATTGCTTGAAGACTTTATAGGGCATGTTTGGGAAAGAGGCTTATATAAAAATAATGTGGTATTAAAGAACAGGAAAACAAGCACAAGCAAACAACAGCCCAGGACAAGACCCCAGAGTGACCCCAAGGAGGATGCTGGAGGATGGAGACCCCAGCAGGAGCCTTTCCTTTGGAAATTTTGCCCAAATTTCACGGCCAGGAGGGTTTATGTTGTGGCCTGAGCTCTCCTCAGCGCTTTACCCTGTCCCAACACTCTGTTCTCAGCAGTCCCAGGAGGAGGGAGATTTGGGGGTGATGCTGACACTGGCAGGAAAACAGGCTCAGACAAAACCCAACTGGGGCTGCTGGCGAGGAGCAGGAGGAATGTGGGCACAGGGCAGCAGCAGCAGCCTGGATGCCCTCTGGCTGGGCCTCTGCCCCTGCTTGAATGTTAGAAATGCAAAGTGCTAATTCCCTTCTCCCTGCTGGGCCAGCAGGAGCTGAGCAGGACTATGGGCATGGGCAGGGCATCCTCTGGAAAGGCCACACAAGGGGGCACGGGCAGGATCCAGACCCAGGGCACAGCCAGTTTTGCTTTCTTTTTAAAGGGCATTTTGTTTCCAGTGAGAAACCCGTGACGTCCATCCCCCCGAGACAGCAGCGCCTGTGCCTTGACACCATAAACCCCTTTTTGTGCTGCTGACAGCTTGACCCTGTCGGTGCGCTGGGCACAGGCTGGACATTGTGTGAGGCATTTCCAGGGGTGGGTCAGGGCTGTGTGACCCTGCAGAATGTCAGCACGGCCATCCCTGCTGGCGTGAGCTCCTCGGGCACTCAATGGGGTATTGTCTGCGAACAGCTCCGGGTGGCGTGGAGCAGCGTGGAGTGGTGGCACAGAGGTCAAGGATGGAAAGACGATGCCAAAGTCTTTCACTTGTGCTTCTCCATCTCTCCATCTTTCTCCTGTTCCAGCACACCTTGTAGGTTTGAGCACCAAGCACCAATATTCAATGTTAAAGACTGACAAGACCAAACAAGGAGCTTGATGCTTGGACGGGCTTACCTAAAACAGAGGCTAGACAAAGTTAAAAGAATAAAAAACCAGTTAAATTTATTGAAGGCCTTCAAGGGCACTCAAAGCCCACCCAGGGGCTCACCCAAAATGGACAGCAGGTCACGGGTTTTTCATACTTTATAAGTTCTGTCCATTTGTATATATCGAGCTTTAATCCTCCAATTACAGCTTTAGGTGATGATTCAATTACTCCAGGTTTGCTCCCCCAATTCACTGCTGTTTACATATCTTGGGGCTCTGAGACAGTGACGTGCACTTGAGGTTTGAGCTTAGAGGGGAATTGTTTTGTCTAAAAATGCCGGAAACAGGAGCTTCTACATGAAAAATATAGAAGCTAAAATCCTAAGGTGTCAAGCTCAGGGTATGGGAGTTGTCTTCCAGAGCAGGAATGGATCTCTCTGGGGTGGCAAATGGCAGCAGGGATCTCCCACTGCTGCTCCATTGGGAAGGAGAAGCATGATGGAACACACAACAAGATGCTGAAGGACTCAGGAGCACTGCCAAGCCCTTTGCTCTGCACCAGGACTCATGGATGGTTTGCAGGAGGGCAAATTACTGGGAACAACTCTGCACTGGAGTTCAGAGCCCAAATACGGGTCTGATCCGAATTTTGCTGCTTTGCCTTTGTTTCAGTCATGATCTGAACCCAACCTAGGCCCAAGGCTGTCAGTATTCGCTCAGCAGCGATGTTTGGGACTGGTGGTGCCTGAGGGCAGAGTTCCTGCACAGGGTATGGCAGTTTTAGGGGTGACAGCCTCCCTGATTATTTAGGAGCCTTGTGCCAGCAGGTTTTGGGGGTAATCAGTGACAGCAGCTGCATTTGTTGAATTTTCGCTGTTTGGAGCATGGTGAAGTCAACAGAAACCTCCTGTGAGTTCTAACAGGAGCAGGGCTAGGACCAGAAGGAATCTGCAATCAAAACGCCCACAGACCCTGTGGACATCTGGACATGGACCTGACTTCTTCCACAGTCCTGGGCTGCTGCTGAGGTCACACACCCCTGGAGGAATAAGCCCCAAACATCCTTTGATGTTGCAGATAAGAGTGAGTTTGTTCAGCAAATCCTACCTGGAATCCTAGCTGGCCTCCAGGAGAGCATTTGTGGTTGTGGCAGAACCACAGGCTGCTGGAGTGTCCCACCAGCAGGGACATGGCACCAAGGAGAAGGATGACTTGATGCTCTGTGTGGCTCCAAAAGGAGAAATCCTGGCTTGCTGAGGATGAGGAGACTCCCTGGATCCTCACAGCTGAGCTCAGGAGGTGTCTGATTAAAGGCTGGGGTGCTCAGTGGTGAGCCCTGAGAGGGAGAAGGCAGCATCAGTGTCTCTGCTCCCAAATTCCGACTGCATCCACGTGGTATCATTTTCCCCACTTGAATTCCTCATGTCTGCTCAGACTACATCTGACTTCTATCCCCAGCACGTCTGGATGACTGGAAAGAGAAAACAAGAGTTGGGAGGATGGAGATAAGGTTTCTGATGCTGGAAATCTGTTTATCCCCCTGGTCCCAGGGGTTATCTGCAGCACATTAGAAATTCTCTATGAAAAATCACAGGTTTCTCCAAGACTCCCAGCAAAAACATACTTTCCTGCCTATCTCACACTGCACTGATGCTCTGCTGACAAAATCACCCTCCGTGCCCAGCACAGATGATTTTTTTGTGCGTCTTGGCCCCACCAAGCAGCCCTGAAGCCTGGCCATAAACAATGAGTCAGCTAATCCAAACCACACGGCAGTAAAATGCTGGAGGTCAACCCAGGGCACTGTCCTGATCCTGAAAAGCAGAACTGCATCTTGAGCAGAAGCAGTAATGAGACAGGGGTGGAGAAACACTCTCCCCTTGGCAAGGCAGCGGAACCAAAGCCCCAGGGGCAGGAGGGACAGCACCAGCGTCACCAAGGAGCACTGCCAGCTCTGGGGTGCCCACCTGGCACACAGTTCCTGGGAAGATGTTGCTTCCCCATCTCCTGGACTGCTTCGCTTTGCAGCTGCTTCCCACTTCAGTCTCTGGAGCAAATTCTCTGTTCCCTTGCTGCTCCATGCCTGTTCCTTTGGGGGTTATTTCCATTCCCAGCTCCCTGCACTTCCCCATCTTTTGTTTGCCCCTTCCCCACCTTTCTCTCCTTGGAAAGCCTGGCTGGAATATACTTGCATGAGGTTAAACCCAACCTCCCAGCTGCCAGCTCTGCCTTTAGCCTATTGCTCCACTTTCATGTTTGACGCTAATTCCACGATTTATACAGCAGAGAGCTCTGGGCCAAACCAACTGTCTCGGGAACCTGCCAGAAACCTCAGCTTTTCCTGAGCCTTATGAACACTTTCCTGCCTCCATCCCTGCACCTGCTGTCTGGTGCTGCTCCATCCAGGGGGATGGGATGCCCACAGGGTGCCCCAAGCTGCTGATCTCACTTGCACTGAGACTGGCTGCTCCTTGTGCTGATGGGAACGGAGCTAATGACACCGAAAATGCTGTTTTTCCTGGCAGGTCAGGCACCAGCCCTGTCCAAAAAGTGCATTTCTGCTCGAAGCTGTTTGCAGTTTTTTTATCACGTGGCGCTCTGCAGGCTGGAGCATCCTTTGGAGGGATGGGTGCTGACATGGCAGGGACCTGATCCCTGTGCCCAGAACCCAGGGCAACTCTGGGATGTTTAGGAGGAGGATTTGCTAGTGACTTTGTCTTCCTGCAATGTCTGAGGGTTGTAATATGCTCACTTGAGGCTGGAACAGGGAAAGACAAACCAGGCACCTCCTGTGTGACCTTGGGCTTCCCAGGGGAGGTTATGGGAGCAGGGACAGGGACAGGGACAGGGACAGGGACAGGGACAGGTGCCCCAGGCTAAGGGATATCCAGGAATCCCAGAATGGTTTGGGTGGGAAGCGGTCTTAAAACTCATCTCATTCCAAACCCCACACCTTCCACTAGACCAGGATGCTCTAAGCACATCCAAGCTGGCCTGGAAAAGGAACTTGTAAGCCATGGGAGGGGAAGAAAGGAAAACCTTCACCTCCTGCCTCCAAGGCCACTTGCTCATCCCAACCATTGTGCTTCATCCTTTTCCACTGGCACATGAGGAAAACCAAAGCATCCTCTGCAGCAGATGGAACATCCAAGGAGATAAAGCCAATGACAGGATCAGGAGTTTTATCTTCCGTGCCACTGAGAGCTTCTTTTGCAACTGAACTGCAATGTCCTTTTTTTGTATTATTTTTCCTCCTCCAAATGTTTTCTGACCAAACAAAACCCTGGGGATGCAAACAGGCAGCAGGGTCAATAAAAAGGTGCTTTTCTGGTTAATACCACAATGTGTTTGCAATAAAGTCAGCACTAAGTAATAAACTGTGCCTCAGCTTGCCGTGGCTCTTTTGGTGCAACAAATGCTTTTTAATCCTCCTTTTGCTGGGAATGGACCAGCTCATCCCAGCCAAGATGCTGCAAATTATTGAGCACCATCTGCTGGCACCTGATTTATTAACTCTATTTATTTGTATGCGACGTGGGATGTCCTTTTCCTAATGGAGCCAGTTCTGCTTTGCTGAACAGCCAAACAGCTCCTCTCCATCTGGTCTTGCTCCTCATCCATGCACTGAAGAGGCTTTCTGTGGGTGTTCCATGAGGAAAATATCTAAAATAAATGCTAAAATTGGGATAAAAAAGGATGGATAAAGTGGGTAAAGTGTTGCTCTGCAGAAGATGAAGGCAGAGGACTGCAGGCAGCAGTTCATCCATAAACCTGATTAAAAGGTGAGTTCAGAACTTAAATTCCATACATTGGTGTTATCCTTACTGAGCACGAGTTTGAAGCCAGGAGGTTTTGCAGGTCTGCTGGCAGAATTCAGGACTCAAAGGACATAAAGCTCTTCCTCCTGTATGAATTACCTGAATATTTGAGCTTGCTCTAGCCTAAACCGATGGTTTCAGACTCAAGTTTGCTTCCTGGTAATTCCTGCTGGCAGCTAGCTCCATCAATCCCTGGAACAGACATGTAGCTCAAGCCTCTGGCAAGTGCTGATTTATGGCTTCAGTGAGGAAATCAGCAGAAAAATCATCACAGGGCGGCTGATATTTTTCCAAGCACAGCCCTCTCAAAGGGAAGGTGAAAGGTCCTGGGACCCAGCAGAGCAGCCCTCATGCTTATTTTGGGAGACAAACCACAGGCTGTTCTCACCAACGTCCTAAATCCCACTGTTAAAGAGTGTCCAGCCCCAATCTCTGCGGTGTGGAGGGATGGAGATACTGGGAATGAAATACAACTGCTGGGAATCTGCATTAAGTTGTATTGCCCCACTCTGCTGGTGGGATTGAAGCGTGGAATCCGTGGGAGTGGTGATCTCAGTAGCTCCACCCCAGCCAGGAGCTCTCCTCCTGTGTAAATCCATGTGAGATCTGATTGCTCCCTCTTCTTGCAGAGGAAACAGAGGGCAGTGATGCCCCTCAGGTGAATTAACAGTGTGTAATTACAACATCACATAGGGGTGATGCTGGAGCAGATTAGCTGAGCCAGGATTTGTGATTTCCAGCATGGATATCTCCCCTGTGCACTGCTCTGCTGGCAGTACAGGAATGTGAAATTTTCATGCTTCAAAGCCCCTCTTCCAGTCTGGGCTGTGTGATCCAAGCCAAAGTGCAGCTCTAATCCATCATCCAAAAAAGGGATGTTTGTATATTTATGTAAAATGACAGATTGGAGAGACGCAGTGCTGGAAACCAGATGCTTTCCCAAGAAATTGAAAGGGCTCAGGATTTAGAAATGCAGGAACACAGAAAGAGCTTGTGACACAAACATCCCTGCAGCTACTGTCTCAAAAATACCAATCCTTGGCTTTCCACAGCACCTCCATGAGCAGCCCAGGCCATTTCCTACACAGGAGACAGGGGAGACGAGGTGACAGGAGCAGGGTCACACTGTCCAGGTTCTCCTTTTCCAGCTCCCAACTATTTCACCATCAATGGATAAGTCCTTAACGAGGTCAGTAAGCCAGAAAGTTCCAAGGAGTTGCAGAAGTGAACATCCACCATCGTTGAGAGCTCGCTCTCTTTCCAAACAAATATCCATCAGCAAGAGGAGATGTCTGACAGATAAGTTTGTTTCTGTAAACAACCTCTTCATCCCATAGTCCCACTGGATCCTTCCCAGTTGAAAATAAAAGGACAGCAGGGTTGAAACCCATGAAACCCATCCCACAGCCCTACCAAGAGATGAGAGCACGTGGTGATTTCATTCCTGGCTCGGATTTTTTTTTTTTTTAATTTTTTTTTTCCCCCAGGATTGGGTCATAAGCAGGAAAAGCTGCTCTTACTACCGCTGAAAATCTGCTGTGAGATTTGATGTCAGGCAGGTGGAAAGGAATCCTCCTGCGTGAGCCCAAAATGCTGGGCAGTTCCTGCTGACCTCCAGCATCTCCTGCCAAAATCCTTCCCACCTATCCCAGGTGGACTGACGTCCATGTGTTTCTGTAGGGCAGAGATGAACCTGCTGCTGAGAGGAGATCTGTGTCCCCAGCCAGCCCCTGGGAGCAGAGCTGTGTCCCCACCAGTCCCACCTGCACGGGGTTTATTTGGAAAAGCATTTCCATCACGGATTCAGCAAAGGATGCTGCTGGTAACATTCTGGCAACATTCCCAAGAGCAGAGAAAGGTGTTAACAGTTCAACAAAGCTGTTAAATACGTGCAGGGAGGGCTGGCACACAGGCTGAGTCTGTAAAAACACAGATCAGTCCCCAGGTGCTACCCAGGAACAGGGAAAACTCTTTTCAGAGTGTTTTGGAAATTTCTCAGTCGTCACAATGGGATCAGCTGTCAGCTCCTGAGTGTTGCTGGTCTAGGGGAAGAGGAAACCAGCAGGATATGTTGCTGAAGCCCCTAAGAAGAGGTTTCTGCGCTGTGGTGCCCAGTGGTGTTCCCTGATGTATTCCCTGCACAGCCCAGGCTCTGGCTGTTCCCAAAGCCCATGGAAACGATCCTGTTTCATTTCCCATGCTGTGATCAGCCCTGGGTACGATGGGGTTGACCACTGGTATGTTTGGCAGTGCTAGAAGTAAATGAAACCCTTCCCTGGGGAGAAGGGTCAATTGCTTTTGGCTGCAAAATTTGCAAAATTTTCATTCTGTCTTTTTTCCCAAAAACTCTCCTTGGAAAACGCCTCTGCATTTTTATTCGAAGGGGAAACAAGCCCGTGCTTTTGATTGTGCAAGTTAAAAAAAAAAAATTAAAAATAATTTATATTTTTGAAAACTGGATAATGTTAGCCAAAGGTGGGGAACAGAAATTGAACAGGATCCATGGCCATTGGAAAAGCTTGAGAGGGTTTGGAAGAATCTGCTGACAAGGGAGGATTTGCCTGCTGACACCTTTCAGATGCAGTGAGTTGAGCTTCCTGCTGCAACACAAACACACACTGGGGAGGATGGCAGGCAAGTTTTGCTGGGATTTGGTGTGATTCTCCCTTATCTTTATCAAAAAATAAAGCTTGGAAGAAAGCAATGGCAGGGAAAGAGAGCCTAAAAGATAAAAGGACAGAGAAACCCACTGATTTTTACAATTTAATTTCCTTCTTTGAGTGGGAGCTGCTTTAATAATATGCCCAAGAAGTGAATAATGCTTTCAAATATTCCCAGAGAATGAATAATATGTAATAATATTCACAGAGCATTTATTTGACTAATTTCCCCCAGTGTTTTTGAATTGAGATCTAACAGCCCTGGATATTAAAGGGGAGATCTGACTTCCTTGGAAGTGTGGATCAGACCCCAAACACCTAATGAACCCATTAGGTGTTCCAACATCACCAAAGGCTCAGCTGATGGACATCCAGTAAATTGTTGGGTCACTTTTCCCTGCTGATCCACAAATAAATCACCTGCCAATAAATGGAACCAGAAGTGGCTTGGCCAGGTGTTCCACTGGGGCCCCAGGGAGCTGTGGTGAAGAAAAGGGAAAATGGGGGGGAAAGGAAAAAAACCAGAGCTAATTAAAAAAAAAAATAACATCCCAACCTCATTTGCTTGCCTCCAGCAGCTGTGCCCATGTCACAGAGGAGGGGCAATTGCCCAGCTGGGAGGACGTGCCAAAAGCAGGATATGGGAAAAGACTGGTTTGAAACGCAGATGGATTAAACCTTTATTCCCTTTTAAATTACATTTTAATGCCCTGGCTACCCTGGAGATGTCGGTGGGACTCGCTGGGTTTAAGCAGGTTCGGGGTGAGCGTCCCAGAGAATCTGCTAAACCCAACCTTCAGTGCCTTGGGTCACCCTGGCAGATCTCTGTCCCCACAGCCCACCCTTCCCTATCCTCCTGTTATTCCCAAACCCCATCCTCGTGGCTGAATCACCTTCAGGTCAGCTCCACCCCAATTTCAGTGCCAAGGGTCCCAGGAGCAGCTCCCATTCCAGGCAGCAATGTCTCCTGGCCTTTGTCCCCTGCTCAGCTCCTGCCTCCCCCTGCAGAAGCACATCTTGAAAGGCTGGCCTTGCTCCCCGTCCAAAACACCTCCTGGAGCATTTGGAGTCCTCAGCAGAGCTTCCCATTAGTGAGTTATCCATTAATTAAGAGATTGGGTTACTTTGACAGCATAAATCAGGGCTAAACCCAGGCATTCCTGGCTATTAGGAGAGCCCCTTCACCCTGCTGGGACAGCACCCCAGACCCAAACTGGGACACCCAGAGCAAGGTGCCACCCTGGGAATAACAAGGAACCCATAAATGTGTCCTGTCTGGGGCAGACAGACGGACAGACAGACGTGCAGAGCTCTGTGGGTGGAAAGGGGGAAAGGCACATCCAAAACCTGACGCTTCTTGGGGTTTTTGGTGAGTGGTTTGAGTGGGAAGAGGTGATAAAGGGGTTGTTTGGGTGCCATGGAGGGTGGATCAGGCTCCTCACCCAGCAGCCTGTGAGGGAGTGCGACAGTCTGAGTGCTCCAAAGTGCAGATTTACAGATTGAGGAGTGTCCAGTTTGTTTTGTTTTTCCAGCTGGAAAGAGGGAGAGAAGGGGACATTCCCATAGAGCAAACACCGCATTCACTTTTCCTTTTGTTGCTTTTTTCATGGAATTGAGCTGAGCTGCACCAAGTCCCTTTAGCCCCCTCAAACACAGGATTTTCTCACTTTTCGGTAAACTGCAGTTACCATGGAGAGGGCTGAGCCAAGCCAAATGCAAAACATTGGAAACTACACCCAAGCTCACCGCAGCCATATCAAACAGTTAATTAGAAAGAAAGTCCATGTGTTTCCCATTCCCTGGAATGGTTTGAATCAATGGCCCTGTGATTTATCACCTGTTTTCTGCGCAAACGGTTCAGCTCTGCTCTTGTGCACGTGTTGGAAAGGGGATTTGTGCTGTACAGTGAAAGAAGGAAGGGAGATATTAAGGACTTTAAAAAAAAAAACCAACACAATCATCAAATAACCACATCTGCCCCTTCCCCCCATATAAATCTCCCACTGGAATGGTACGCTTTGGATCTTGATGGGATTTCTAGCCTTTGGCAAGAGGGAAAAGGGAGACAGAGCTTTTGTCTTGCTTTGATTTTGGAGAGTGGGAGATCAGAGAGTGCTGGGCCATTGCTGGGGCTGCCTTGTGCTGTGCTCAGATGGAAATCCAGAGCGTGTTTCCCTGGTTTCCTTTCCCACTGTCCTGGGCGGGGAAGCAGGAAGGGGGTGGCTGGAGGGGAGGAGGGAGGAGACAGGGACAGGAAGAAGAAATCCAAACGTCCCACAAGTTCTCTCGATGGGTGAGGTTGTCCTCCCACTAAACAGGAATACCTTGAGGGTGGCAGAGGTGCTCCAGTGACATGGCTGATGGCTGGGAAGCTACTTGGAGGAGGTCCTAGTGGGAAGAAGAGTCCATCCATCCATCATCCATCCATCCATCCATCCCTGATCCATCTATCCACCATGCATCCATCCATCCATCTGTCCATCCATCCATCCATCCATCCATCCATCCATCCATCCATCATCCATCCATGTGTCCAGAGATGTGGATCTTCTCCAGCCTGCCCACATCTGTGAACCCTCCTGCCCATGAATGCATTGGGGTGGTCTCTCTGCTGCCCAGGTGTCCCATTGCCACCATGGAAAGTGGGTGACAGGCCAAGGATGGAAAAACACCTGGAAAGTTTCACTCCTGAGCCTGGTATGTCTACCCAACAAATGCTGGGGCAACAGCCCTGCCATATCCCTGCTCCCCCTTCACAGAGCAGGGGGAAAAAACACCTCGGTCTTCAAAGCAGGGTTGGTTCCTCCTTCCTCCCTCTAGGACAGCCTGAGCATCCCAAAGATGTCCAGGATGAGATCCCTGTGTGCTTCAGCTCTTTCCAAAGCAAGCTGACCTGGTTTTATCTCTGCAATTTCCTCAGCTGCCAAGCAGAGCCATTGCTGTTGCTTCCCAAGCAAGGATCACCCGAGATGAATGCAGAATTGTCCCACTCAGCCATCCCCCCTGGCTGGGAAGGGTAGGGCTGGTTAGAAATCCTGCACATTTACCTAACCCATCCCCCAGAGCAGCTGCTGGCCTGAAAGGTGGCTGCACCTCTCCATCATCCACATTCCACCTTCCCTGCCAAGACCAGGGAAGAGAGGGAATAAAAGCTGCTTTCCTATCATTAAGAGATGACTGGAAAACCTTACAGCTCCCCTAGCCAAGTGTGAGATATACCAGCCCCTCTGAGACCCAAAAAAGGGGTTTTTTTGGGTTTTGGGGCGCTTGGGAGTGAGGATCACACCTAAGAGAGCTGGAAAGGGAGATCTGGGGAGAGAATCTCTGTTCAAGAACAAACTGAAACGTGGAAATACAGTCAAATCCCTGGCTGGAAACGGGACATTTGCCCCATCTCTTCTGATCATGCAGAGCTCTGGAGAAGGTCTCCTCCTGAAAAGATCAGATTTGTGCCTCAGTTTCCCCTCTGGTTGCAAAGGAAGGAGACAGTGTCAGGGAACACATGGTACTGCCTTGGAAAGGTGGGAAGCAGTGACCTCCCGTGAAACAGCTGGAAGAGCTGGAGAGGCTGTTTTACTCTAACTGCACATTGCTGTTTTATTACAATCTGCAAGGAAGGCAACTTGAGCGGCAGGAAAAAGAGACATTTCCTAGGAGCTTCCAAAAGTTTTCCCACCCTGGGAAAAAGCAGAAAAGCAGAAAAAGTGAATGAGAGACAGCCCTGAGATTGCTGCACTACCCAAACGCACGAGAGCTCAGCGTGGCAACCCCAGCCCAGGGCTGAGATCCTGCAGGAAGCAGGGAACAATCCTGCTGCATGTCATTCAGGTGGATGGACTTCTCAACAGCCTCTCCCAGACTTGCTGGAGCTGCTCCTTGGGAAGCTCCTGCACTGGGTTTCATTTCAGCCTTGCAGCAGTGACCCTGTGAAACCACAAAGAAACCACCAACACTTCATTTTGGGGCTGCGGGTTGCTCGTCCAGCCTCAGGCTGTCAGCAGGAGCAAATTCCACTCTCGGCTCTGGGTCCTGGTGATGAAAATGGACCTGTTTTATATAGCAGAGCTGCTGGTGGGAAGTTTCCCAGGAAAGCTGAGTGAAGAGCAGGTGGTTTCAGCAGGAAAAATGAAGAGGGTTTCCTGAAACCTCCCAGCAGGAGGGAAGAAAACGGCAGAGATGTTTGCAAGGCAAGAGGGAAGGAGGCTTGCAAAGAGGAATGACCTCTGCGAAGTGCTCTGAGGAGAAGCAGCTTGGAAAGGAGGATCACAGCTACAGATGTGTGAGGGATGGATCCAAGATTGTCCAGCTGGGATCCAGCTCGAATGGGCGGCTTTTCATCAGCGCAATTCACTCCCTTCCATGGCAGCCCCACTTCAAACACTGCTCCATGGATTGAGGTGTCCCTTCCAACCCAAACCACCCTGTGATTCCAGGATTTGACGATTAAACCCCATTCTTCCTAGCTTTGTTGTCCAAACCCAGAGTCGAATCACTGGTTGGTTGGTTTGATTTTGAAAACAAGGCACTTAGGGGGTTCTTTCTCCCAGTTTGGGGCTGAAGTCTTGCATGGGGTTCCATGAACTTCCTTCAGCCTTCCCTATTTCAGTGAGCAGCTCTGTGAATCAAAACCAGAGCTGCCAAAACGAGAAGCCAACACACATCCCTGGGGCTCCCAGCTGGCACGGGGGGTTTGTCACCCTGCAGCCTGCAGGAATTAATGGATTTGGGGGAGCAGAGCCAAGATTTGCTCTGCAGGCACACATATACCTCACACAATGGAAAAAACGCCAACTGCTAAAAGCCGTGGAGAGCTGAACCTGCTTGGTCTGTGCTGGTGGAGCACAGGAAGGCTCTGCAGGTGGCAGTGATGGCAGCAGGTGCTGCTGGCCAAAATGTGGGCTTGAGCCTCATGATCTCAGCTCTGCAACAGCTTCAATGAAGGACAATGACCCAGGTGAGCCCAGAGCTCATCCCTGCTCTGGGCTGGGGCAGGAGGCACCTTTCTGTGCTTGGAGTCAAGGTTACACTGCCTTCTCATTTATCAGGACAATGCTGTGGGGTTTTGCATTTTATCATGTTTAATGGGTTATTATTTTTTTCCTGCTGGCTGTTTGTTTGAGAAATTTCTCCCCGGGGAGCCTCTGTTTGATGGCTCGGTTGCCAGACAGAATGACATCAGACAGACGCTCGGAGCAATGATGAAAAGGCAGAGCCTTATTTCTTAATAACAGTCTCTGGCAGAACACAGAGGGGAGTTAAACACACTGGAGAGCACCAGGCCTGATGCTGATGGGGCACAGGGCAGGGGAGGGAGGAGGAGGAGGAGGAGGAGGAGGCTGCTCTGCCCAGCCTGGGCACCATCAGCTCCACATTGGCTAGTGGTGCCAAAGTGTCAGCCTGCTAGGGTGACAGGGGAATGGGGGTTGCCAGAGGGCAGGGAGAGATGGGATATCAAGAAGGAATTCTTCCCTGTGAGGGTGGGCAGGCCCTGGCACAGAGTGCCCAGAGAAGCTGTGGCTGCCCCTGGATCCCTGGGAGTGTCCAAGGGCAGGCTGGACAGGGTTTGGAGCACCCTGGTCTGGTCGAAAGGCCATGGCAGGGGGCTGGGTGAGTTGAAGGTCTCTTTCAACCCAAACCATCCTGTGGTTCTGTGATTCTACCTTTCTTCAAAGAAGAGAAGCACCAGAGGATGCTGATGCTCTTGATGTCCCTGCCCTATCCTCATTATCCCTTTCCATTTTCCACAGAAGCTGTGCAAGTCTCCTCTATCCTGGTTTAGTTGAGATTTTCCATTTAATCCTTGGCCCCATGGCAGTGCTGTCACTGGTTTCTCCCTAAAATAAAGGGTATAATTTTAAGAAGATCTGAGCTCTTATTTGTGATGGGGAAATCCTGTGCCTTGAATATCTTTCAGCCTCACCTCTTACCCCATCCTGATGGACAGAGGTTCAATCAAGGATGTCCTGGTGGGGTTGGGTTTGCTTTGTCCCCCTCAAAAGCCACTTGTCCCCACTGTGAACAGTGGATCTTTCCTCCTCAACTCACCTCCATCCCGACCTTCCCTCAGCAAAGCCAAGGTTTTCTGGTGTTCCCAGATCACTTCCTGCCAGAAGGTGAGTGTAATGCAGTACATAACACATGAGCCTTGCTGAGCTGTTTAATTTGAATAACTCCGTCCTCTGGAGCTCCTTCCCCAGGATGTGCCTTTGAGAAGAGCAGCTCTCTGCACTGCTTGGGGTGTTTACAGCTCCTAAATCCATGTTTTCACAGCATTTCTGCTGATTCCTGCTGTTCTCTTCCTCATCTCAGCATCTAAAAGCAAGAGGTTAACGAGATGGTCAGATACTCCCTGTATAGATAATTTTGGATGTGGGCAGAAGACCAAGAAATAAGTGATCAAAAGTTCAAAGTTGCCTCAATACCAGATTACAGACCCATTGCAAAAACCAACAGTTCCCTGTCAGAGCCCCTAAAAAATATCTGAAACTAAACTAAAAGCCATCTAAAACTGCAGCTACATCTGGCTTTCAGTTTCTTCTTGCTGCTTTCTCTTTTTAAATTGCTCATAAATTCTTTGGACACAATTCCTTTTGGGCTGAACTTTCCTAAGTTTGGCCATCCCTCAAAAGTACATTAAAAAAAACAAATAGAAAACTTGAGAAAATTGGGTTTGGCAGTTGATACAATTTGTCATGCAAAAATCCTGTCCTGCCTTCACTTTCCCCAAACCAGTGCTTCCACCCCCAGCCAGCCAGACTGCACCAGTATGCAAACTGGAATATGGTTGGTGAGCTCATGAGATCTTTGTAGGAACCAGGTGAAAGAGAACTCGGATTTCCTTCATCCCAGCCCCTTCCTGCTGGCACTTGTGCAGAGAAATAGCCCAGATTATTTTCTTTACAGCTCCTTTCCCACAGTTGTTGCCTGCTGCACACCACCATGGGAAGCATCGCAGAGGCAGGCTGGGTGAGGAGGGGATGGAATCTACAGCAATTCTGGGATGGCATCAGCTGGGAAAAATCTCATCCTGAGCTCCCATGGTCATATACAGTCCCCAAAACCCTTTTATTCCCCCTGTTTCCTGAAGTGTCCAAGGCCAGGTTGGATGGGAGCAACCTGGGATAGTGGAAGGAATCTGCTCTCAGCAGAGGATTGGAAAGGGATGAGTGTTGAGGTCCCTTCTAAACCATTCTGAGGCTCTGTGGTTCTGGACATACAAAACAGGGCATGGAAAATGCTAAACCCAAATGTCCTCTACACATTCTGGGTTAATCTGTGCCCTCAGTGTTGTAAGAAGTGGCTGAGATGGTTTAAGGAAAACACAAACTTGATCCATCCAGCAGCCTGGGTGCTCCAGAGGGCTCTCCCTCCTCTCTGTTCCCTTGCCATGCTCCTATAAGCAGATTTTGTGGGAGACTCCTCAAGAATCACCAGTAAATATGGCTTTAAAAGAATATTTTCCTTCTCCTCCCCATTTTGTAAAGCACTGAATTATCCAGGAGCTGTAAGGAGCCGCAAGGCAGCAGCAGGAAGATCAAAGCAGGGATTTCCTGGGGTGGGAATGCTCCCTTCACCCAGGAGCTGGGAACTTGCCTGGGGAACAGAGAGCCGGTTGTCAGCTGGACACAGGAGATCATTTTCCATTCATTCTCCATCCCATTGTCTGGATCACAATGGCCTTGCCCAGCCTGGGGCAGCACGGTGGTACCACGAACCGTGGGGGACAAACAAGGGATGCAGTGTGGTCCTTCCTGGGCCAGGGAGGAAGGGGATTCATGCCTTAATTCAGACATACAGAGAGGGTTTGTAGGAATTGGGTGTTTTCTGCTTTTGTTTGTGTTGGTTCTTTCCTCCAGGCTGAATTCCCACTTCTCCTGTCAAGTCTGCAGATCATGGACATCCTGGTTTGACCTGCAATGCACAAACACAGGATTTCAGTGATTAAATCCACCAGAACTCAGTGCTTGGAGATTTATTAGACCAAATATCTCTTTCAGTTTTTTGAAGGACACCTATAGGATTCAAGACCATATGAAACATGATTTCTCTAACTGCAGGCAAGCTTGGGAAGGGTCTTTAGATAATCTGCATCATTTAAATGGCTTTGCCTCATCTGCCTTAAAGAAGCTTAAAAATTGTGGCTTTGGAGAAGGAGAAGTAAATGTTTTAACCCCTCAGGGGTGCTTTTGGAGCAGGGATCCTGGATCCACACCCAGAGCTATACTGGCAGTTAAATTCAGGTCCTCAATACAGCATTTATCTTCCTTGTTCCCCTTCCCAACCCTTCCCCTTAAATGCAAACCCAACTTTGCTTCCCATGAGCACAAGGAGATGGCTTGACCCTGTGGTGTTAAAAGATTGGATTTGATCAAAAACTCCAAAGGGAGAAGAAACCCCAACCAGAGCCCAATTCCAATGCCTGGCATTGCTTTCCCTCCTGCCAAAAATTGTCAGTCACTGGCTGGGATGGACACTGGACTGCAGCAACTGGCCTCATGGGAAACTGATAATCCTGAGAGGTCCTGGAAGAACTGGCAGGGCTGGAATCATCCCTGGGGAAATGCTCTGGAGTGGCAGGAGGGTGGGACAACGACAGCTTCTTCCAGCAAAGAGCCAGCTGAGATTGTGACACACAGCTTGTCATCATTTCCAACAAAAAGTGGCCTTGGAAGGCTGGGCTGTGGAGAGCTGGCCTTTCCTGGAAAGAGGAGGCTCTGGGTGGCTGTAGTCTGGACAACACATGTGCACCCTCCTTGCTGGGTGAACCCCTTTGCTTTCTTCTCTCCCGCTCCCAGTTTTCCAAAAAAAGCAGAATGTTTCCACCCCTGCCTGCTCTGGTGCCTGTGGGTTCACACTGCCCTCCAGCTCATCCCCTGAGAGAACAGAGTCATTGCCAAATCACCTGGAAGAGCCCCAAACCCAGACCTCACACCCCCACCTGGATGAGCTGGGTGAGTACATGGATCCTCCAAAAATCCACGATTCCTGGAGCTGGCACTGCCCAGAAATATTGCCCAACAGTCAGGCTATTAATAACTGCAGCAGCAATACGTGGACAGTGCATTTTGCTGTCTCAGTGCCTTTCCCACATTAACCACCTCACTCACTGATATTTCTGATAAGGGAAGGAAGTGGAGAGCAGCTTTTCCAGCCAGAGCCACACTGCCAGATGAAGGATGCATGATACATTTCCCTAAACTTAAATTTGGCTCTTTTTCCTCGTGCCAAAACAAGCAAATAAACATCTGAGACTTCAGTGTGGTTTTGGGTGACCAGAAGTCACGGGGACAATGCTGATTTTCCAAGGCATCTGTAGGATCGCTTTTCAGGGATTGAGAAGTGTTGGCTGTGAGGGAGGAACACTCCTGATCCAGGTACACAGCTGCCCTGGGGACAATCCTGACAGGACACAGAACAATGGCCTGGGAAGGTTTTGATCACAGCTTAAGGCAGGAATCAGCAACATTCCTTTCCCTGGAGGTTACTGTGGGATGGATGAAAGCAGAGCTAAAGTTCAAGGAATTGCACAATGCTGGCAAAAGGTCCCGTGCTGAACGCTTGGAGATTGTGGGGACAAGGAAATTTAACCCATTTTCCAGCTTTTTGCCCTACTGCTATGCCACCCAGATGATCTCCAGGAGGTCCAGGGGGATCTGCTGAGCTTTGCAATGGTAGTCCTGTGATTTGGGAGTCCAAAGGGATGAGGGTTTGCTTCCTCTGACAGGCCTGGGTGACACACAGCTGCCCTGGGGACACAGCTTGGAGAGACCCAGGCAAGAGGCACAACTCCTGAGGCACACACTTGGGATCCTGGTTCCACTTTGGGACCCTGGATTTAGAAAGAAAAGACAGGGGTTTGTTTTCAGAGCTAGATGGCACAGAAATAGGGGGTCAGATCTCTTCCCAAATGGATCTACAGACCTACCTGCACCTTCCTAACGTCCCAGGAGTGCTTGGCCCTGCATCCCTGGATTTGTTCCATCCATCTTCCCATCACAGACATGTTATCTATTTCCTGAAACAACTCCAGGTCATCCTGCTGTCCCTAAGGGGTGTTTGGGGTTCAGCTGTCACAGACATCGCTGTCTGCCTCTCCTTACAGGGGATGTAAAGCCCATGGTCCCACTCTGTGAACATCAGGCTCCTGCTGGGGCACTCAGTCCTCAGGAAAGGCTCCCAGATCCAAGCCCAGGTGTCCCAGGTGGTTTAGGGGAAGAAGGATCCTCATCCCTCAGGAGCATCCCACACCTACACACGCACAGGCACGAGGAGGTGCCTCAGGTGAGGGCTCAGCTCCCAGCTCTCCCTCTCTCCCTGCTGCTGGAATCTGTGAGCTCAGAGAGCTGGGAGCTGCTGGCTCCACATGGGGTGTGGGATGTGGAGCACCAGGGCTGGAGGGAGCTGCGGATTTTCACCCCTGGGCTCTGTGTGGGAGCTGAGGTGCCACACGGATGTTCCCTGTCCCAATCCCCTTTGCCAGCCCTGGCCTGGAGCTGCAGCATTGCCATGGAATAGCAGGGCTCTCCATGCCTTGAAAAAAGCCCATTTCCATGGAATAGCAGGGCTCTCCATGCCTCGAAAAACCCATTTCCATGGAATAGCAGGGCTCTCAACCTGCTGAAAAAAGCCCATTTCCATGAAATAGCAGGGCTCTCCACCCCATGAACAAACCATCAGGATAGGCAATGAGGGAAGTAACATGCCCAGCATAGCTGGAATTCAGAAACTGCCGTGTCTCCCTCCTCCAACACACAAGACCACTGGCTTGTGCCTGCTTTCACCACAGCCAGATGAAATCTAGGAGATAGGCTAGGAAAAAAATGGGCTTGGAAAGCAGAGCCACAGCTTTGATGTGCAACCAGCACCCCTCTCCTCTTTGTTATTCCTTCTCCCTCATGCCAAGCCGCTGTAATAAATGCTTTCCCTCTGCCCCACGATCCAGGGGTCCCTGTGCAGATGAATTCATCACTCAGATAACTATCCAGCAGCCACGAGGCAGGGAACGCCAAGGAAAACACACATCCATCAGCAGATCCGGGATGGAGCTCTCCCCCTCTCGGAGGGATTCACCTTGGGAATTTCATTGTGAAGTGATGGCTGAGCGAGGAGAGGTGGGAGGGAATGCAGGAGCCACCAAATCCCACAGAGCATGCTGTCCTTGTCAGTGGGATTCCCTGGAGAGAAACACAGCCCACACCTGAGGAGATCCCAGTCTCTGCCAGCCAAACTGATCTGAAAATCTCTGAGGGGAAGGTGTTGGTGCTGCATGTGCTGGTGGCTTCATCAGGGAGGCTGATTCAGATTCATCTGACAGGACAGATGCCATCAGCTCACAACCGTCCCGAGCTGTGAAAAACCAAAATTGGCATCTTTGTGGTTTAAAATTTCCCCCAAAAATAAAAACTAAAAACAAAGCGGAAGCAAGAGAAATTCCCATGAAGAGCTTCACCACGTCTTCCATCTTGCCTTCCCATGGATGGCCCCTGGCTGATCTCCAGCCCCCAGCTGGGCAGCAGCACGGATTTTCCAGCACAACAAACTGACTGATAGGTGTGACACAGCAGCTGCAGGAATTCGTGGCCTGCTGGGCCAAGTGAGATAAAAGATCTGCCATCTCCATCCAGGACTGGGGGATGCTGGGACAGCAGGGATGGATTTTTTTTTGCTAAACTGGGAGGATGAGTCAGGCTGGGGGATCTCAGCCAGCCCAGGGCAGGTTGGGGTGGAAGGGACTGAGCTGCCCAGTAGGTGTTAGCAGAGGGAGAATGGCTCTAGAAACCACAACCACACACGTCTCATGGACCATTCCTCCCCGCTGCTCTCATCAGGAATACCTTTAACCCTGATTAAACCATTCTTTCCATATTTTAGCACATGGCGTGCCTCAGGATGGACTCCACCTCCCACCTAAGCCCCTCACAGAGCTGCTCCACCCAGAGCTGGGCTGGTCCTTCCCTGATCCAAGGGTGACCTGTGCTGCTCAGGTTCTCTGCAGGGTTAATCCTACAGGAACACAACTTGGACACCTCTGTGGGATGTGATGGGAGCTGCTCTGGGCTCTGAGGAGGAGGCCAAAGTCAACAGTGATGCTGGGAGAGGAGCTCAGGAACTGGCTGGGAGAACAAGGATGGGATCATGATGGATCTGAAATCGTGGAGCTGTCAAGAAAAAGAAATTTATGTGGTGTCAGGGTGGTGGCAAAGAAGAATAAGGGGAACAACAAGAGGGTGTAGCAGGTTCTCTCCATGCTTTGCTCCACTTCAATCCCACCCTTGGGTGGATTTGGGTCTCAGCTGAAGAGTAGAAATTTGGAGTGCAGTCAGGATCAAAGCCTTAGGAAGTTGCTGGCACTGATAGAGGGTAGGAAACATGCACAACACAACATTTTCCTGTCATCCCAGTCCATTTTCCATCTATCTGGTGAGATCCCTGACTCTTCCCTCCCACCAGCTCGATGAGATTGAAGTGCAGTGCTGATCTAAGGGAAACCTGAGGGCTCAGTGCTGTTCCCCTGCATGTGATAGATCACGATGAACAGCCTCTCCTCCTTGATATTTTGGGCCCCAACCCGTGATCTTGGGAAGAATTCAAAGTCTGGCTTATCAGCAAAAAAATAATCTAGTTAAACTTAAAACAGCAAGACTCAACTCAGGCTAGAGGATGATTTATTAAGAACCACGGATTTTGGAGACAGAGAGAGGGAGAGGAAGCCACAAACCCCACATCCAGCCTGTAAAAGTTCCAGTTTATAATCCCACACGAGTGGCTGGACAGCTCAGGCTGGAAAATCAGCTGGGATTCATCACAAGGCAGAGATGAGACTGCGCTGAGTTCAGGAGGCAAAATCTGCTTCACGCTCCTCCCTGGGCATCTCCATCTCCTGCACTTCCCAGGTTTGGGGGGAGCAGGGAGATGTGGCAAATCTCACCTGATTTGGGCACAGCCTGCCTTCAAGAGGAGCTCACAGCAAACTCCCTTTCCGTTACAAGGAGCTGCAATTTTTCTCTCTTAACCAGGCAGAAATATTCCATTTCATTAAATAATAATTTGTGTAAAGCAGGCAGCTCTGTTATAAATATAGATCTAAATATATACCTGGCAAGTTTTTTTTTTGCAAGAGCAAGACAAAAATCTGGAAACAAAGTGAAAAGAATTTATCAGAAGCAAGGTGTCATCTTTGCAAAACCTTACGATTTGGAAAAAATCCATTTTCCACTAGGAAGCAGTTTCATCCCAAATCGTTGGCTCATGTTTAACAGAAAACACTGCAGGCATTATTAATGATCACTAAAATCTGAGGATGAAAACATCCAAGCTCACACCTCCCTTTCTGCAAAAGTATTATCTTCATTCATAAAACGGGAAAAAAAACCCCACAGGCACCAACCTGATACCATCAGCTGGGATGAAAATATTTTAGAAATGAAGCAGTGAAGCTGGATTTCTCCCCTGTATCATTCTCATTAAGGCCTTATATTTGAATAAAGAGTCTGAAAACAGGCAAAAACCTGAGATTCTTTCAAGGGAAAAGTCACAGCTTTGTGTACAGATGGATCCCAGACGGGGAAAATGTATTAATGAAGCCAGAAATTACTATGGGAGAATGGATAGGGAAAACCCTCCCTTCTCTGCTGGCTACCCAAAAGGTGTTTGGCTCAGGATTGGGTTCCAGTGATCCCCAAGAGGTTATGTGGGATGGGAATGTGCTTGGTAGGGCTGTTAAAGGCAGGGCTTTAATTCCTACCAGGAGTTCCCAAGCCTGGGAGAACAGCTGGCATTTCATACCCAAGATCTGTGTCCTGCAGGACTGTGGGATGGGGACAGGAGGCTGTGGGTGGCAGGAGGTTGTTCCCAAAAACCTCCCTGGAGGAGGCAGCTGTGCTTTGGAGACACTCCCAGGACTTGCTGCACCAATTTTTGGCAGCCAAGTGCCAACCTGGGGCTCACCTGGGAGCTTCAGCAGAGCTGTGAAAGCAGATATGGCTCAGCTTGGTGGAGATGTTCCCATTTCCCTGTTCCCATTTTCAGCTTTGAAAGCTGTTTTGGCCACTTTGCTGTCAAACACCAAAGCTCTGCTCTCCCTGCCAGCTGATGTGCTTTTATCATGCAAAGCACCAGTTTTTGCTTCCAAAACATCTTAGTCCCAGAGCAATGATGTGAGTTGCCCCCAAATAAATTCTACATAAATAAAAACCAGTTTTTTCCCCCCTGGTTTAATACTTTTGACCCTATGGCAAGCAAAATATGCTTCCCCCTTAAAACCTGGCCTCTTAAGCCCCAAAATGGCAATTTGCAACTCCTCCTCATCCCTTTAAATATTCATTTTTGGTTTTTTTGGAGGCTCTTCATCTTGCTTTGGTGAAGCATCCACTGCCGAGGCTCCCACAGGATTTACATTTTTGAGGGAGAGATTCAAGTCAGCTGAATGCACCGTGGAAATGAGATCCCACCCAGCCCCAGAAACTGTTCTGTGCCCTGAATTCCCAAATCCCTGCCAGTGGGAAGCACGAGGCTTCAGCCGCACCAGGGGCTCAGCACCAGGAGCAGAGGGCAGAGAAATCAGTCCCCACATCCTGCATGGGGCTGACATCAGTTCCTCCTGCTTTTATTGACGTGGTCCCAGCTCTGGCCTGTTTTTTTTTTTAATTACCTCATAATTCCTGCAGCACTCAGAGTTTTTTTATAAGCCTTCTGCTTTCCTCCAGGTCAAGAATGAATGGCCCCAGCTGCCCCGTTTTTTAATCACCAAATAGCAGCGAGCAGTAAAAGAGGAACGCAGATGCATTTCCTAGCACTGATGAGAGACTCACGGTGGGGTTTGAAGGAGGAAAAAATACTCACATTTTAAGTTGTTTTGTGGCCTTTCTCGCCCCCTCCATCTCGTGGTGCCAGGAGGTACCCAGAGGGGTGGAGATGCTCTGAAATAACAGATATCCTTCATGCCACTCCACGCATGGCACAACAGATATCCTTCATGCTCCCACTTCAGGGAGCTTTTTGAGTACATTTTTTGTCAGACACTTTGGAAATGTCATACAGGAGAGGGCAGCAATAAGAGGTGAGTTTAAACCTGGGAAGTGGAGCTGTGGGCCTGGTGGGCTCTGCCTGTGGGTGGTAGGAAGCAGGTGGGGTTTGTTTTCTGGCAATTAGGAGCAGAGCGAAGCTATACGAGAGCAGGGAGCGAGGGCTGGGCTGAGCTGCAGCCAGGCAGGCTTTTTAGGGAAGTTTTCCCATTGAAACACCCACCAGGCAACAAAGCTGAGCGTGGCTGAGCACAGCCATGGAGACAATCCCAGCCCACACGGATGGTGCTCTCACTGCACACCGAGGAGCACAGCTCTGCTCTGGGATCTGGCAAACACAGCGAGGAGATGTTCTTGTCACCAACCAAGCAGGCAGATCCCTCTGGGATCCCAAGATCTGCAGGACTGTGGGATGGGGACAGGAGGCTGTGGGTGGCAGGAGGTTGTTCCCAAAAACCTCCCTGGAGGAGGCAGCTGTGCTTTGGAGACACTCCCAGGACTTGCTGCACCAATTTTTGGCAGCCAAGTGCCAACCTGGGGCTCACCTGGGAGCTTCAGCAGAGCTGTGAAAGCAGATATGGCTCAGCTTGGTGGAGATGTCACACCTGGGGTGTGGCAATCCCAAATCTGACTATCCCAAATCTGACCTCAGCAGGGATGGGGAGCACCTGCCCATCTTCTGGGGGAGGATGGGGCTCTGTCCCTCTGGGAGACAAATCCTTTCTCTCCACCACAAAGCTGAGCGTGGCTGAGCACAGCCATGGAGACAATCCCAGCCCACACTGATGGTGCTCTCACTGCACACCGAGGAGCACAGCTCTGCTCTGGGATCTGGCAAACACAGAGAGGACATATTCTCATCCCCAGCCAAGCAGGCAGATCCCTCTGGGATCCCCAGAGCCACCATCTTCTCAGGGCACAGAAATTCCTCTGCAGCAGACACCCAGCAGGCAGCAGCTCTGAAGAGAAGATGATATTCTAATACAATATAATATATGTTAGTGGGTCACTCGGTGCTGTTTGGGTTGGCTGGGGACACGGGGACAGCACATCTGCCAGCATGGCTCTGTTCTCAGTCATCTCTGCAGCCCTGGGAAACCACGTCCTCCCTGCAGAGGGGGAGGAATCCATGGATTTGTCTGTGTGAGACACTTGAGCTGGTGGTTTCAGGCAGTGAAAGTAAAAGTGACACAAGCTGTGCTGCAGCCCTACCTGAGACTCTGCAGGGCAGATCCCAACGCAGGACGGGAGCTGGTTTTGGGGAAAAACAGAGAAAAGCTAAAAGGGACAGTGTTTGGGGAGGGGCAGATGTCAGAGGGATTACCTGGGGGAGCTCTGTGGGGTGGAGCTGGCTGTGTCCTTCAGCAGCCAACCGTGAGACAGACAGACAGACACTGACCGTTCCCAGGTGGAGCCAACACAACAAACTGCCACCAATGCATCCACGAGGCAAAGCTGGTGCTGGTGGCATCACTTTCACTCCAACACCGCCAGCCCCGACGTGTCACCTCCTGCCACCCTTTGGGAAGTGCAGCCCCACCTCAGAGCCTTCCCTGTGCCACGGGTGAGCAGAGAAGGGCAGTGCTCGGGGTGTCCACACTGAGCCCGTTCCCTCACCTGGATGGAAGACGGAGGGAAAACATCCCCTGAGCTGCCAGTCAAACCAGTCACCAGACTGGGGAAAAGGCCCCACGTGGATGCTCTGCTGGGGCACGGGGACAGCTGGCAGAACCAATGGTGTTTGTTCAGATGAGAACAATTTTCCTTTGCTTGTGCTCTTGACAAACTCAACCTGGAGGCCTCAGCGCCTGCCTGCCAACAACAACACGAGGCTGGGATGGGACTGTGGCTGTTTCCAGCCGAGCTGTCAGCTGCACTGGGGGCTCCTGGGTTCACTGGGCTCTTCAGTCCAACAAGCATCATCAGCCCCAGAGGAAATGTGAAATCACACACCCTTCAGTGCATTGCCAGACCCCCCTTTCCATCCCCACAACCCACCTTGGAGGGCTCCCACCCATCCCAAAGGCCATGGGGGCTTGGCCAGGGCCAGTGTTTGCCATGGGGGGAGAGATGTCAGGGTCACATGGACAAATACACACAGGCAGGGTCACTTGGACAGACCCAGCCTGCTCTTCCCATGAGAAAGTCAGCCTGGAGCTTCCAGTGAGAGCAGCTGATACAGAAATACCTCTTCATCCCTCGCCAAGCCCTCTGCAAAGGGCCAGAGCTCCTCCCGACCCCAGCATTCCCTGGGTGCCAGGATGAACAGAAATAACACAGCAAGCACAGAATAGAATCAGAATATCCTGAGCTGGAAGGGAACCACAAGGATCATTGAGTTCAAATCCTGGCCCTGCACAGGACAATTCCAAAAATCCCATAGTGTGCCTGAGAGACAGGGAATGAAGCAGAAAGGTCCCAAGTGACACTCTCATGTCCCAGGACACGAGGCAGGAGCTGCTTCCCTGCCCATAACTCTCCATCCCTTCATGTGCTGAGAGCATCACCAACCACCCTATCCCTATCCCTATCCCTATCCCTATCCCTATCCCTATCCCTATCCCTATCCCTATCCCTATCCCTATCCCTATCCCTATCCCCATCCCCATCCCCATCCCTATCCTTGTTTTCCCTATCTTTGGATTTTCAGAGATATCGAATGGCTCCTTTATTTCATGTGTTGAACAACTCCAGCAGCATCTCCAGTGCCAAATAAGAAAACACTTCGTTCTGAAGTTCACAGAGAAGCTCAGAGACATTCAAGAGTGAATCAAACCACAGCAGCAACAGAAGCAATTGAAATGAGATTAAAAGGTGAGGCAAATCATGATCTGTGGGCGCCTTGAGATGGAGAAGTGAAGCCCATCTCAGAAAGGAGTGAAAAAATAGGACTTTGTAAGAGGTCTAGAGAGATAACTTGAAGGGGAAAAGCTAGACAGTGTTTTTCCAGCTGAACAGAGTTCCACCAGACAGCATTTCGCAGGCACATTTTGGTTTGATGAAAACCTCTTCAGAGAACACCCATTCAGGGTTCTGAAAGCGCTGCGTTTCGGGAGAGTCAGTGCCTTGTGCTGTGCCTTATTCCTCTCTTGTATTCAGTTTCATTTGTAACACAGGAGGAAATATTTCCTCTTGTGGATATTTCCCTGTAGGTGAAATTCCAAACTCCTGTATTTAAAGATGGTCCCCACCTTCAGAAACGTCTGAATGTTTGCCAGGCTGGAAATTCCTTATTTCTTGAGCACCCTCTGCGTTCTGCTGGTGAGACTGAGGAGTTGTGGAGCATCACCTCTGGGAACCTCCTGCCTCAGTTTCCCCATGGACAACGTTGGGGAGGGGCGAATACATCTTTGGTGCATTCACTGCTGCAGGGCTGATGGTTCTCATGGCCACGGAGATTCTCAGGCTGCTTTGGGAATCCCTTGGGAAGCTGGAGGGTCTGGGAGGGTTTCCCCCAGTGCTCACAGACAGCCTCTTCCTCCTCAGCAGACATCCTGGCCGCCAGCTTTGTCTGCTGGCACGTGGAGCGGCGGTGATGGAGGGATGGAAGGGAAGCCGGGCTGAGCTCTGCTGAGCTCCCAAATTGCATCTCCAGCGAGGCTGCCCGGAGCGCTGCTGCCGACAGCTTTATTGCTGCTGAGACAGCCCCGTGGGGAGAGCTGGCCCTGCACCATCCCTGCGCCACAGCTGCTCGGCCGGGGAGAAGAGTTCTGGAGAAAAGAGGAGAAATCCCCAGGAAAGAGGGGATGGAAAGCTGGCCACCCTCAGGGAAGTTCCTGCTTGGCTTCCTGCGGTGCAGGTGGGAAAAGCTCCTGATGTGAGATTTTTGTAACAGGAAAAAGGGGAAAAATCCCAGAGGTTATGCACATCAGCTGCTCTTGGCCCTCCTAACCCTGGCCCAGCTCCTCCCACAGATGGGTCTCACCTTCTGCCCCACACAGAGCCCAGCACTAGCCCAAAGACAGTGTTTGATGGCCCCAGGCAGCTGGGGGGACATTAATCCCCCCAGCCCTGCTTCACTCAGATTCCACTCCTTCCCCAGACATTGTTCCTGCTGGGATGTGAGCCACGCAAAATGCACATTTGAACTTTTTAACAGTAAAGATGTCATCTCATGAAGGAAAGGTCTGCATGGATGGAGAGAACTCCATCCTTGGCTGGACTTAGTGGCTTTTTTCCGCCCTGTTCTTTCCACATTGTCCACAGCAGCTCTTGGGCATCCTCACTCCCTCCTGCCACCCCCTGCATCCTTGCCAGGCTCCTGGGACTCACCATGACCCTTTCAGAGCTCATTACCTTGCAGAAGATCCAGGAGGCAACGCAGGGCAATATCTCATGGAAAAGGAGAGAGGGAACAGCCGTGCTGGATGGGATAAGAGGGAGAGGGACAAGGAAGGGAGGTCTGGCCAACCATTCCACCCACCCACCAGCATCCAGCACTGTGGGGAGGTCAGGCATGGAAGCAGCACCTGGCCATGGGAATATCTGGCTGTGCCACAGCCCAAGGAGCTGCTGGGTGTGATGAAGGCAAGGAATGGGGAAGTTTAGGAGTTGGATTGTGGAAAACTGTCCAGTGGCTCTGCAGACAAAGCCTCCTTCATCCCAAAGCAAGCAGCACATGGAGCTGGGGGCTCCCAGACGGCCTGGGGTGCCAGTGGGACCCTGAAAAGTGAGCTGGGAACAGCTTAGATCCTTAACCCTTGCTGCCTGGGCTGCTCCCGGGCTTGCAGTGCTGCTGGAAAAGGGTCTAGTGGCATGTCACACGATCCCCGGGCACTGACCCCATCTCCTCATCCACCCTCTCTGCTCAACTCACTCGTGGTGCCCCAGACAGTCCCAAAATGCCAGTGCCCAGCCGTGACCCAGGTGTGGAGGGCAGTGTGGGCGATGGCTGAGAGCGGCTGCCCCGTCATGAGATCTCCCACTGTTCTCCAAAGAATGTCCCCTTGTCCTCCCTGACAGCCCCCTGGCCAAGGGGGAGCAGGCAGGGTGGTGCTGGGGACAAAACACATCAGTTTAGATTCCCAGACACAAAAGAGGCACAGAGGGGTCAGGCAGGGCTGCCAGAGGGAGTGGGGTGATGGCTCAGTGCCAGGGCAGTCCAAAGGCTGCTGCCCTTCCCTGCCAGTCACACGTGGAATGAGTGGCACACTGGGGACAGTGCCAGGGGTGCCAGGGGACTGAGGGGGTCTCACACATCTGCATTTCCTCGGCTCAGCATGGAGCAGCTGGGATGGGATGGAGCTCTCCTGCTGCTGGGCAGCATCTCCTGCTAAGCTGGGGAGGCACTAGGCATTGGCTTCAAGCTGCGTCAAGAGTTTATTTTTCCAGCTCAAATAATTCAATTCAGTGGAAATTCTTTCTTTCTTTTCTCAACCTGTCATCTCCTGTAACCAGCCCATCCTCGGGAATGGCTGATGAGCTGGATGGGAACCAAGCTGGATGGCATGTCAAGCTGGCAGGCACGGGAAAAGTCAGCGTTTATGTCATTTATTTTCCTACCAAGCATAGCTGAGCTGGGGGGCTTGTTTTCTTCTCACCACCCGAAACCTAAAGCCCAAAATGACATTTCTAATAGAATTTATTATTCCTGATGTCGCAGGAGGGGGGATGTGTTGTGCTTCCAGCTTCTTACAACCCTACAGGCAGCACGGCAGAGGTGGAGCAAGGTGCTCTGAGATGGGCTAAAAATAATCAGGTAACGTTGATGCAGCAAAATCCACTCACCTGCTCAGGGCTCAGCAAATCCCTCTCCCTGTGAAGATTCTTGTAGAGCAAATGCACCAGCTGGGATCCTCATGGGGTGTGGAAGGGTTGGATATCGGAGCTGAGCCATCCACTTGTGGTTTTGTTAATAGCTCCTGAGCAGCAGAAGTTAATGAGCGTGTGGGGAAAAAAAATTGCTTGAAATTCTTTAGAGCGAGGTTGCCAGCTATACATTACATTGAATGGGACAGTCATCGTGTGTGAAATACTGGCGTGATTAAAACCATATTTGTACAGGATTAACTGCTCTCTAACAGCTACACGTCTGCTCTGAGGTGGTAAAATCTCCCCAAATATGTCTCTAATCATCTCTACAATAACTGTGTTAATAAATCAGAATAAAGACACATCGGGGTGAGCGTGGATTCCACACTGCACCTGGTGGGCTTGTGCAGAGGGAAGTGGGGAGGGAAAAAACCCCAAGAGGAGTGAGAGGTTTGAAGAAAAAACAACTGTGGTTTGTGGAAATGCAGTGGTGTGTGAACATGGAGACACAGTGCCACTTCCCTGGTCACAGCTGACCACAGGCTGGGATTCCAAGGATGCAATCCTGCCTGAGCCCAACCATGCTGCTGCATTTCCCACCGGCTAAAACCAGGAGAGAAACCCTTCAGCTCACAGTTAAAGCACAAAAGCACCCAGGGCAGTCTCCTGGGGCTGCTGCAGGGTTTTTCCTGCACTCTGTTTGGTGCATTCCTCACCAGCAGCCCGAGTCTCCTCTCCAGCACCGCTCTGGGGATGGCTTTGGGGCAGTGCTACCCTGCTGGCAGCAGAACTCCCGGGTGCAGGGAAGGCATTTAGCAAAAATAAACTCTGAGACAGAGCTTGAAATGTTTATTTTCCAACTCGAGGCCATTCATCCAGTGACACTGCTCTGTTCCAGTGAGTCTCCCTCTGTTTATATCAGATGATTAATGAGACACAGATTGTCTTTAGCCCTGATGGATGTCACAGTCACCGGGGTATGAATTTGGGCTTGGTGTCCCAGTTCTCCTCCCAGCTCTGCCTGCAGCCACCACTCCATCCTCATTGACCCTCATTCTTCCTGTTTCATGCAACCAAAATCAAGATTTTACTGCAGTATTTGTTTTCTGCCCTCAGCAACCAGCACTCCTGAGGCTGGAACCTCTGATGATGTGGGAAGGGGTGTGAGCTGCAGGAGCAATGAAGGGACAGACCAAACAATAAAAAGGGAGAGATAAGGGACAAGACAACTCGGGCTTTGCCTGCCCAAAGCAAGAAGGGGACAGAGATCTGCCAGGACACCCAGACTGATGCTTGAGTTTGCAGCAACTACAGCCAGATACAAAAACCAGCCTAAAGCAGCGTGGTGCCACTTCCAGAGGGCACAGGGCTGTCCCTGCTCCAGAAAACGTTCCACACCTTCAGCATTCCCCACAGATTTTATGCTGCTGGGCTGCTGGCCTGGTCATCAACACATAGAGTCCCAGAACAGTTTGGGCTGGAAGGGACATTAATGTCATCCCATTCCACCCCCTGCCATGGGCAGGGACACCTTCCACTGTCCCAGGTTGCTCCAAGCTCTGTCCAGCCTGGCCTTGGACACTCCCAGGGATCCAGGGGCAGCCACAGCTTCTCTGAGCACTCTGTGCCTCCCCACCCTCATTGGTGGGAATTGGGAAGGGGTGAATTCCTTCCCAATATCCCATCCATCCCTGCCCTCTGGCAGTGGGAAGCCATTCCCTGTGTCCAGGCACTAATGGGGTGGCCCGAGCAGCACCAGGATCACTGACATCAGCTGGGATTCACCTTTCTCCAGGGGGAAGAGCTTAACCTAGACCTGAAGGAGCAGGGAATGATCCCAGGTTTGCCCATGCCATGCTGAGTCCAACTCCCCCAGGGTCAGAAGGATGTGCTGAGCACACTGCAACACACAGGAGGTTTTACAGAGCTGAGCCAGAGGCTCCTGAGGCAGCAGGAGCCAGCAGGGAAACCCCAGAGAAAGACCTCAAAGAACTGCAGGATATTCCTCTGAGAATGTGACCTCCAAAGGTTCCTTCCAACCAAACTCTTGTGCATTTCTGAATGGGGCTGGATTGAAAGCAGATTGAATGTGTCACTGCAACAATGCCTCTGCATCCCCCCTGAGCACAGCTCCAGGCAGCAGCAGTGGACACATTTCTCCAGCACTCAAAGCTCAAATTGAAAAGCTGCCATTAACATTAAAAGGAAAAAATGGCTTTTTAAGAACTCCATACGTTTCTATTTCTTTCCCCTTCCTTTCCTTCTTTCTGATTCACCCTTCTGATATTTTGCTTGGACTCCAATCCTAATGCATTCATCCTTCTTAGCACATTTTTGGGCTCTTTCCACCATTGTTCTTGGAAACTTTTTTTTGTAAAAGGACATATATTTAGATATACAACCTGGTCTCCCACGTTAAAAAAATCCTACCTCAGGCTGGAAAGGGAAGAGCATCGAGAAAAGGAGTTGGGGCTGAGAATGACAGGGGGACAGGGTGCCAGTGGGGGAGGTGGCATTTTCATAGGGACATTTGTCTGTGTCTAGCATTTGAGGGCATTGAGGGCACTTTGCTGGCACCAGTGGAGGGGTTGTCACTGCAGCTGTCCCTGGCAGGGGAGGAAATGGAGTCACCACAGCCCTGTGGCTCCTCAGCCTCCCTTTGCTCCTCACCCTGACCCACCCTGGGGGAACACGAGCACATCTGAAGTCATGTCACACACTCAAATCTGTCTGCAGCAAGGTTTTGGGCAATGGTTAGGGTGTCACTGGCCACAATCACCCCACACTGGTTCCCTGTGCGACCAAACTGGGCAATCCGGTTTCCTATGGACACCACCTGGAGCCCATGGATTGGGTGGGTTTGGCCAGGCTGGTTTCAATAACCCCTGAGCACTCAGCCCGCACCCAAACATGTCATTCTGAAAAGGCAGGTTGGAGTCCAACAAGCACTCGCAGGCTTTTCATAAACACACTTTAATAATCTTCATCAAGAATTTTAATACAGAGCGAGCTGCCTGCCAGGAAATGCATTTACACTGTCAGCTGCCGAGAGAAATAGCCCTGCACTGCTGCTCAATACCAGAAACACTCTCCCTCCCTCTCTCCCTCCCAGCTTTTCCTCTCTTCCTCTTTGGATGAAGTGTGGTGCTTCGGAAACTGGAGGGGCTAAAAGCCTTGGCAGGGAGCCAGGCAGCTCCCTGGAGCATCCCCCGAATTGGGGACAACCCTTTTGCCTCGCCCAGTGCCACCCTGCTCCCACCTCTGCCAAGCTGGACCTCGTGCTTCACCTCTTGTTTGATTTTTGGGGTGTTTTAAGACTGAAAACAACATTTTCTTCCTCTCCCACGAGCCTGCTGGAGGTGCTGCTGTTGGTGATGGTGAGGGAAGGGTGTGTTTTTAGGAACGGGAAGAACAGGGGTTTGTGAGCTATGGATACAATTACAAAAGCTTTTCTTTCGCAGCAAAGATTAACGGGATCAGAACACATTTCCTTGCTGGCTGCGGTATTCAGCAATTAAAGGGATTAAGGGAGGGCTTTACCATCCTCTGGCGCATCAGGTTTTGGTTTGTGCCAGAGGCAAAATACCCAATTTGATGTAGTCCGAACCCAGCGGGCTGGGATGGTGGGAATCACATTTTACAGCCTTTTTCCCAACAGCTGAAAACACTCTGGCTGTAACCACCCTCCATATGCTGCTCCAACACATCACACCCAGCTGAGCCTGCTCTCCCTAAGGATGGATGGACAGAGCCCTCTGTGCCCCAGAGCCAAGTGTGACCTTGGGAAGAACCCAGAGAGCAGAGAGGAAAAGGGGGAGGTTGGAGAAATACCCCAGGGGGACTTCAGCATCAGCAGCTCCTTCCCCACACTTATTAAATCCCATATTCCACGTGAGGAGGATTTTTGAATGCCAGCTCCTGGCACATTGGCAGTTTGTCTATTTATAAGTCTGTTCTCAAGCGACTGACAAAAAACCAACCTTGATGCAGTGAAATGAAATGATGAGATCAGAAACACACATACCAGATGTCCTCTCTGAACCTCCTTTAGCAGAGGTGGGGAATGCCAGCTTGCCAGCAGGAATGGCATTGCCACCTCCACTGCTTCCCTCCTTGTGAAGTTCTTGCCTTATTTATTTGCTCGAGATGAAAAAAGCTGGGGGAAGCAGCCCAGCAGAAATACCAACCTTCTGCCAAGCGTTTTGAAGTTGCAGCACAAACTGCCTTTTACAGGCAGGGGTGTGGAGGGGAAGGGGTAGAGAAAAGGTCAGTTCTGCTGGAGGAAACCCCCAAAACGCTTTGAAGAGCTCAAGGGGCTTTTTCATCACACACAGATTCCATGGAGGGTCAAAATGCCAGATGGACTGGGGGAAAGAGGGATGGGAAGGATGAAAGAGGGATGGGAAGGATGGGTGGGAGGTGACTTGGTGGTTACAGCTCTGGCTCTGACCCTGCCAGGGCAATCCAGGCTGCAAAGTAGAATCCCAAAATAATTTGGGTTGGAAGAGACTTTAAAGTCCATCCAGTTCTAGCCCTGCCACAGGCAGGGACACCTTCCACTATCCCAGGTTGCTCCAAGCCCCATCCAGCCTGGCCTTGGACACTGCCAGGGATCCAGGGGCAGCCACAGCTTCTCTGGGCACCCTGTGCCAGGGCCTGCCCACCCTCACTGTAATACAAATAAACCTAAAAACCCGTAAGAATTTAAAAGGCACAATCCCCCCAACCTCTCTGGAGCAGACAGGAAGCTTCCAATGACTATCTGAGCAGTGCAGAGTGCCTCGACATAGAGAAACAAATTATTCTCAATAATGTCCTTCTTCAGCTCTTCAGGGCATCCACAGAACTGCTCCCATGGGTTCACTCCCTCTCTCCCCCAGGGGATACTCCAAATCTGGGCAGTGTCCACCTATCTGCAAACTCGAAGCCATGGCACAGCAGCAGCAAGATCTGCTGGGAAATGATGACCCCAGACGTGGGGGAGAAAGAAACCCCTAAGAACCTTCAGTTGTGCCACAGGACTCCCCAGGCTGCAGCCAGGAGCTCCCTTGGCACGAGGAGCTCAGTGTTCTTCCAGGTGCATCCTTGCATTCCAGCGCCTGAGGCATCCTGGAAAACCAAGCCCTGGAGCTGCAGACATCCCACTGAGTGGCCATGGGGAAAATCCAGGTATCCAAGCTGGAAGCAGCAGGCTGCACTGCCACGGAGCTGCTGCTCCCCGGGGGCTCAGCCTTCCAGCGAGATGTTGTACCTTGTTTGTGTTTCTATGGAATTTCCCTCCCTGCTGGCTCCAGTCCTGCAGCCCCCACCAGCGACATCTCCACGAGGTTCATTTCAGCATGAAAAACAGCCTCCCAGGAGCAACCGCGGCTGATTTAAAATAATAAAAATGAAAATCTCAGGTTTGATGACTAATCCCCGGAGAGAGGTTTAAATTAGTGCTAGCCAATCGGCCACAGAAGGCATGGGGAAAATTCCTGCTGGACTTCTCTCCTCAGTCCACTCCCTGGCTTCATTTTCCATCCCCAGATCCTTCCAGCCTGCAAACATACACAGTGTTGCCTCGGCAACTCGGAGACGAGATATATGTACATGAAAAAATGAGACAATCTCCCTCCTCCGTGATCGCCTGGAAGGTGGAAAATGGAAACCTATTCTGGTCTTAAAGCTACGTCAGCTTGTGCCAGACACACTCAGAGCCCAGCTGCTCTTAAATATGCCCCTCCAGCTCCTGGGTGAAGATAAATCATCTTCCCTTGCTTGGTATCTGCAGTACAGCTCGCTCATCCCATGGGATGCTCAAGACTCGCAGGCTCACCAGAAAATGTGCTTTGCCCAAAGGTGTTTTCTGTCTCCCACACACCAACTGGCAAACCCCTCCATCCCCCAGGAGCCCAGGGGCATTTGGGAGCTCCAGTTTCAGAAGTAAACTTGCTTCCACTCTAGTCTGGGCCACAGTTTCAGATGGGCAGGGACACCATCCATGGGTGCCCCATCCGTGGGCTTTGGAAAGCTCCTGCATCTCAGGGCTTGTGTGTGCATGACAAACAAGCAGCAGGACGGCAGTAGCTCAAGGCAGAGTATTGACATGATGTGGGATCTCATCCCATCTTTAAATCCTGCTCTGAATTCCCACTGCTCTGGGCAGCATTGCCCTTGGCAGTCCCTGGTGCCTTGCATCCCTGAAGCCCTATTTCCTTTTTTCCAGCTGAACAGCACTGATCCAGCAGGAATTCAGTGAGAGGGACTCATTCTTTCCCATGAATTTCCCATTCAGGAATGGGAGAGCCTGGGCAGGCAGTGTGCACTGCCTGGTGATGTCCAGCTGTGAATGTCCAGCTGGAGATGTCCTTCTGCAGGGGTTCAGGAGGATGGGAAACCCTTTCCTGTTCGAACTGAGATGGAAGATGGACTGATCAGGGCCATGGATTCAGGGCTGCAACCATGATGGAACATGGTTCCATCCCTACCCTACTGCAGCTGAGCCAAGACTGGAGGCTCTTGGGGAGCCATTCCTTCAGCCCAGCCACTAAGTCCTTCACCTGAGATGCCATGAAAACCTTAAAACTAAATTACAGCTTTCTCAAAAGCAGCACAGGCTTTGCCACAGGTCTCAACAAAGCCGAGAAAACCCCCCTTGCTTCCAGTCCCACCATGAAGGTCCTCCTCTGATATTTCACGGATTCCCAGAATGGTTTGGGTTTGAGAGACCTTCAAGATCATCCTGTGGAACATCTTCCACTATCCCAGGTTGCTTCAAACCCCATCCAACCTGTTCTTGAACACTTGCAGGGATGGAGCAGCCACAGCAATCTGTGCCAGGCCCTCAGCACACTCACAGCCAATTTGCACCATCAAACAAAAGACATTCCTGTTAAACCCCACTGTTCCCAGTGCTGGGGCAGAACCAGATCCATCCTAACCTCATTTCACATCGGGATTGTCATTTGCAAAACCAGGACAGCAGCATCACCACCCCCTGAGCACTGGGGAACATCCTCTGGGAGCGACTTTGAAACACAAAACTGGGCTAGCAGAGGAGAGCACATCATTACTCAGAAAGACAAGGTGAAACATGCTTTGCCAAAGTGTGAAAAATATTTATATCCAAATACAAAGTGTCTCTCAAATTTACAGTTCCCTGCATGCTCTGGAACCGGAACTATATTTGCGGGAATGGCTGTGAAAGTAAACTGATTCCTGCCATTAAAATGTGCCCGTGCTGGGGTGTGGAGAAGATGAAGTGAAAAAAAAGGGTGGGAAAATGGGATTTGATCTGCTTTTTAAAGCAATAATAGTTTTGCTGAAAAGCCTCACAATCCATAACATGCAGGGTGGAGCAGGATTAGGATCATAATTCCCAGGGAAGAAAAGGGATGCCTTTTCACACGCTGGTAGTGTGTTACCTTTAAAACCAAAGAAAGATAAAATAATTGTCTTCAAATATCCCCATTTTCCATCCAGAAGGATCGTTTTTAACTTGTTTTACAGGGATCACTTTATTCCACGGCCACCTTTGGGCTGGAATGCAGCAGTGCCTGTGTCACGCTGGATCCTGCAGCAGGAGGGAATGGATATTTATCCCATTAAAATGATGAGCTGTTACTGATAACAACCTCTGCAAGGGTAATTAAAAACAGTTTTGGAAATGAGGCCAGCCTTGAGCAGATGTGAGGGTCCAAGAGAATTTTCTCCATTAGGAACCATTCTGGGATGAGAGTGGAGTGGGGATGCTGGAGCCTCCCAGCCCTGTTAGTCCCTTTCCCCCTCTATTTTTGACAATTAAGCATCCCAGGTTTCCACCACAAGACCTGTTCCACCTCCGAACAAGCCTGAAGATAAAAGCTTGAGATACAAACCATAAATCCCACCCCAAAAGCGGGAGGTTTGCCTCTCCCAGCAGGAGGAACACCAGATTCCCAGCTGGACCAGCTGCAGCCTGGAGCTGGAGCGATTTTCTCCCTGGTGAAGAGCAGAGAAATCCAGCCCTATCGATCCATGGTTGGGAATACAGACCCAGTGCAAACGCAGGTGGAACTTTGGGTAGTTGGGATGTATTTCCCCAAACTGGAATGTCGGCAGGAATCCAAGACTAACACCCTCCACCTTCCCTCTCACAAACACTGCCGAGGGCTCTTTAACAACCACAGTGCTCGAGGCCTGGGTTAATGTCTTATCCATAAGTTATTCAGTATTTCCTTTTAAAGACAAAATAGTTGGAATACCGCTCTTTCTCTCTTTAAATTACAGTCGTGGCTGTTACAAAACCCCCTCAGCGCTATTTCCATGGCTGGGAAGTGTCTGTTTCCCGGGAATCCCTCCTCGGTTTTTATGGGAACTGCAGCGTTATGGAGTTTATGGTGGCGTTAATGCCCTCAGAGATAAAAGCAGATCCTTGTTACCATCAGAGCTCGGTGGGGCTGGGAAAAGAGGCTTCCCAGGCTTCTGGTGTTGTCCCAGAGTATCCTGGGGAGGTTTGTGGGGCAGGGACATCTCCTGGCCCTTCCGTGAGATGACACCAGGGGTTGTCATGCCCTGGGTGGCTCTCTGAGGAATATGAGCTGCTCCTGCTGTGCCAACCCAAAACCTGAGAACCAGGCAGCTGTGATAACCTGATTTTCACACCAAAACATTTCCACACAAAGAATCCCAGAATGGTTTGGGTTTTGGAAGGGACTTTGAAGATCATCCAGTACCAAGCCCATGTGCAGGGACAGCTTCCACTATCCCAGCTTACTCATATATTCAGCTCGTGACCTGAATATATCCTGGTCCCCAACACCTTGGAAAACTGGGAAAGGTTAACCCCAGGTCTGGATCCATCCAACACCCCCAGCCTGCTCAGGAAATTATTTCCCATGGCAAAGTTCGATTAACATTTTTCCCTCTTCTTCTTTCAAGTTTTTCAGGCCTTTGTTGAAAAAAATGAACAGAGAAAAGCCAAAACTATTTTGTTTTCTGGCATCAGAACTCCTCCTGGGAAGCTGATTCCCACGTAATGGATCATTGCTGGGGAGACACAGCTTTAGACAGAGACAAATGGAAAATCAGAGCATTCAGTGCCCAGTGCAGGCAGGGTTTGGCTGGAATGATGACGAAGGGAATCCTTGGCTAAGGTTGGAGATGCAGCCCAAAATCATGGCTCTTTTTGGCTCCCAAAGGGTAACATTTCCCCAAATGCCTCAGAGCCTTTAATCCTAATGGGATTTAGGGCTTAGTTTCTTAAATAATTTGGAACCTTGTCCTAGGAATGATTCTCATCCATGGCTGCAAGGCTTTGTGAATTGGTGTGAAGGACCACAACCCACCTCCTCCTCCTCCTCCTCTCCTGCAGGAATTATTCCACATGGACACACTCAGGTAAGGATTAGCTCTTTCCTTAGATGGTCTAGGAGCTACCAAAATGTTGCAGCCACCACCGGGGAGCTTCACATTGACAGGAGAAATTTTCCATCCATCCACAGCACAGACATCAGCAGCATTCTTGGAATAGCTCAAAAAATCAGGGCTCCAGAGAGATGCCATTAGAAGGGGGAAAAAATGATGTGGGTTTGATGTTCTGCACCACACTCAATAATATTAAAAAAAAAAAAA
>VZRM01005385.1:0-60952 GCA_013397955.1 Grantiella picta
TTCCTGGATTCACTACACCTGGACAAAGGCAGCCTCAGTCCTGGAAATGCTTCACTGGACTGTTCAGCAGACAGAAAATCCTTTCCAGATAAGTCTGAAACAAAGCATTTAATAAATTGTATTTGGGATCTAGGGATTTTTTTTAATGGTCATACAGGGTATGGTAGTGTTTGTCTAAAATGAAAAAGTTACTGAAATCATATTTGTATACTTACTTCGTAAAATAGTGGCACAAAGTATCTAAATAGTATCTAAAGGGACGTAGCTTCCTCTAGAGAAACTGGGAACCTTGTATTAGATTTAGTTCAAAGATTTGGCAAAATGGGCAATTTGAGTAATATCCCCACCTGTATACCTATCACTGAATAAAGTGAGGCAAACAGTTCTCTGAGGAATTATGAAAAGCTGCAGTGACTAATCAGCTAAACAAAATTCTGCAAGAAATTGGGAGTTAATCACTGGCAGATTGGATGTCTACACTACTTGAGACCCTGATCTGTAATATAATTATCACAATCATTATTGGAATTTGTCTATGATCAATTCAACATCAGACAGTCAATTGTAAATAATATGGAAGTAAAGTGAGAAAACCTCTCTCCTTCCCAAAAGGGGGAGTTCACATACATGCTCAAGAGGCTGGAATATCATCAATTGAAAAAGCAATTCTGGAGTAGGAGAACACTAAAAGTACCTCTTGGGATTGGCATTGGTTTACGTCATGGCTAACAGATGGCTTATAAAATTTCGTCTAATATGTTGGAATTGTTGCAGCTTGTATTTTGTGCTTTTATAAGATATTTAGCAAATTTTTGTCGTATAGATAAGTTATAAAAATCAGTTTTAGAAGGAGGGAATTGTTGCCAATTACACAGAAGTAATGGTTGGTTGGACACTGAGGCTAAGTAACAAGACAAGGCAGTCCAGTTTTGAAGGGCCTTGAGGGGAAGTTGTGTGAGGACCAGCAGAGGGTACTTCGTCTGTTCAGCCTGGAAGAGACTGAGGGGACACCTCATTGCAGCCTACACCTTCCTTTCAAGTGGAACAGAAGACTGGGCACTGATCTCTGTCATGAGCAGCAACAGGACCCGAGGGAATGGCCTGAAACTGTGTCGGGGAGGTTTAGGTTGGATATTGGGGAAAGGTTCTTCACTCAGAGGGTGGCTGAGCACTGGAACAGGCTCCCCAGGGCAGTGGTCACTGCACCAAGCCTGACAGTTCAAGAAGCATTTGGACAATGCTTTCAGGCACATGGTGTGACTCTTGGGATGTCCTGGGCAGAGGCAGGAGTGGGACTCAGTGATTCTTGTGGGCTTGTTCCAACTGAGCTTATTTTGTGATTCTGTGGTCTGATGTAGCCTGCCAAGGGGAAAGGTCTGAAGAAGTGGGCACAAGCTGGAACAGGGAGAATTCTGTCTCAGCCTAAGGAACAATCCTTCCACTTGCAAGGCTGGTATGCTGAAAGTGAAAGACAGTATATAAAGATTTAGAAAACTATATGGCCAAATATAATGTAATTCTGTTGGCCTTTATTCCCAGAGGAATTGGTCTCCAATGCAAGAGTCTTCTTGAATCAAGCTTTCATCTCAGCTTCAAGAAAAAAAAAAAAAACCTAACTAAAAGTGCTTAAATATTCAGTGCTTCATAGAAGAATGAGCTGAAAGTGAAAGTACATTTGTGCCTAGTCAGTAAACTCCTACACATGGACTCTGAAAAAGTTTGTAGAATTTAATAACACTGTGACTATTTAAATATCAACTACTTAAGACTGAAAGCCATTTATTTCACTATTTTTCTGTAGTTCCAGATTGGCAGGTGTCACAGCTACACTTGGAGACTGTTACTACTGTAACTGTGTCAACACAATGAGGTCAAAGAATTAGGAATTTTGGAAGTGTTCACCTAAACTTTAAATGCTAACCTTACTTCTCCTCTCCTCTGCATTCTGCTTTAGCTGCAGGGCTGTGTCCTCCTTTTAGTTCATAGGGGGAATAGATAAAAGCATTGCTATCTTAACTGCTGCGTAATGTTTCGCGTAATGTTTCTGTAAGAGTATTGCCAAGAGACTCTAGAAGTCATTATGGTTCACTGCTGTCTAACTGATGCCTTCTCTGTGTGTGGAGCCACTTGATCAGTCTCCATTTCCTGTCATGTAGCAAATAGTTTTGTCAAGAGTTAAAAAAATAGAGTAGTTTTTGATTTCCCATTCCAGCAGGAATCCTCAAGCTAGAGATAAACATGTGAAGGATTGTGACAGGGTGCCAAAACCTCAGTTTTTACTGTATCTTTTGTTTTTTTCTAAACTGCAAAGCCAAAATATTATTTCAGCAGCAACATTGGGACAGTTATTCTGAAACAGAGAAGCAGATTAAGATACCAAAATTCTCTTCCAAAACTGCGTATCTCCTGTTTCTACTGTCCCCTTGACAATAGCTCCCCTTTGAAGTACACCTAGCTGCATACTACCTGTCTTTGAGGTTTAGTGTTCCAAATTTCATAATTTCTCCTAATGATAAAGAACAACAACCAAATTCTTACAGAAAGAAATATTGAAAAGTAAAGATTACACTGATAGCATTTTAGAACACAGTGTCAATAATTTAAAACTGTGATTGAAATTCACATTATGATAGAACATTTCTAAAAGTTTTACCTACTGTATTTCAAAAAGAGCTTCAAAACACCCCTTCCAGGCATTTCCTCCTGTGGTATCTTTACCTCCATGCAGTTTCTTGCTTTCGTCCTTTTTGTGGCAAATGCCACCCCATAGCCAAGGTTCTCTACAAGCCATAAAACACAGGAAACCTGTTGCTGTACTGCTCCCACTCTCTTCAAGAGTGATCAGTTATTTTCCATTCCCACAGCCGGAATTTGTCCTTGGTTGAGTGATTTTTAAACTTAACTGCCTTGCTGGCCAAAAATTACGATTCAAACAACAAAAAGCTGTAATGATTTAATATCCAAACATTTATTTCAAAGCAGTGTTGATTTCTGGTCAGAGAAAGAGTATGTGGCTTAAGTGACTCCAGGAGGAAGGCTGCTTTAATGAAGACAACTAACACTGATGACACAGTTTTGAGCTTACACACGATTATGCTCTGACTCCGATTCTTATTTTGAGGTTTGAAGACTGCCTGTGCCCTGTTTAAATGGGGCCTGCAGTTGTTAATATTCATAAATGTAGCACACACATTTCTACACCCTGTATTTAACTCATAAGTAATATTTATGTAAAGCAATTTCACATGTTAAGCCACATGTTAATTTGGTCTTTAATAGCGGAGCTGCTAGAAAACAACCCGTTTCGCCACTGCCTGGGTCCGTCGGAGCGAACTGCAACACTTAGAGAGCTCGCAGCTTCTTGTGCCTGAAGGGCCCACAGTGTGAACCGTGGCAGCCTGGGCGCCATCAACACGCTGTGCAGATGAGGACCCGATGCAATAAGGGGCCATGGCCGCTGATTGGCCCCAAGTGGGCCCAGAGACACTTCAGAGACAAAGTCAGAGAAGTAGGTATTTGCTTTATTCGGCACATTGGGTGTGGGGGAATTCACTCCTCCAAACACACACCTTGGTACTTCTAAAGACACAGTGTTACAGGTAAAATTCATGAATATTCATCACATTCCCCAGGATAAGAGTGGTTATACAAATAATTTCTCGGAAGTCATTAATATCAGCAGCATGTGTGCCGTGCACGTGCTGTGTGTCCTGGTGGTCTTTGGAGACCTCCACTGAGCACCTCCAGGATGAAGGTCCCAGTAGTCTTCATCGCAATGCACTCATCACCTTTCTCTCCAGAGCATGCACGGTCCTTTATGGGATGATTCCGCAATTTCTGTGCTGGCTTCAAACATATTCTTGTCTCTCTTATCTTGATAAGATAAAGGGAATCCGGTTTTTCTATGTTTTAGAATTCACATATTGTGTCTCTCAATAGTTAACTTGAGTTACCTATTGATTACCCCTTTCTCAGGACATGAATCTGTTTCCTCTGAGTATACACACTTCAATAACTGATGTTACCATTATGATGGTAACACATAATGATCTCAAAACGTGTTAAGGTCATTACTTGACATACTTTATCCAGGGGGAAGTATATGTAAGGGAGTAAAATGTGCTCACATTATTCATGTGGATTAGGTAAGGCACAGAGGGGTTAAGCTATTCTATCCATCAAAGCAGTATGGGAACTAGCCATAAAAGCTGGCAATTCTGTTTCTCCTCATCCCAGCTGCACGTGATGCTCAATTCCAATGACTAAAACATGCACCAATGTATAGATCCTATTCTTCTTCCTACAGTTTCCAATAATGTTACAAGATAACCTGATTTTGACAGGGTTTTCTAGGCTGGTTGAAAGATTCTTTGAGGGGAATCACCTATTACTGCTTTCAGACAGAATCACTGAATGGTTTAGGTTGGAACGGACCTCTGGAGGGTATCTGGTTCAACCCCACTGCTCAAGCAGGACCACCTAGAACCAGTTGTCCCAGACCATGTCCAGACATTTTTTTGCTGTCTCCAAAGATGGAGATTTTACAACCTCCCATGCCAATCTGCCAGTTCTCACAAGAAAAAAGTGTTTCCTGATGTTTGGAGGAAACCTCCTGCATTTCAGTTTGTTCCCATTGCCTCTGGACCTGGCACTGAAAAGAGCCTTGCTCCATTTTCTTTGCACAGTCCCTTCACATATTTATAGGCATTGGTAAGAACCCCTAAACAGTCCCAGTTCTCTGTGTCTTTCCTCTTATGTTAAGTACTCTAGTCTGTTAATATTCCTGGTGGCCCTTCACTGGGCTCTCTCCACTATGTCCGTGTCTCTCCCATACTGAGGTGCAGGACTTTGCACTTCTCCTTGTTGAACCTCATGAGGTTCCTGTCAGCCCATTTCTCCATCCTGTTGAGGTCCAGCATTGAGAAAGCATCTGATCTATACTCCCGTGAAGTGTTACTGCAGGGTGATGTTGAATTGAATTGACTCATGTGGAAGCATTGAACAGTCCATAGGCAAAGTGAATTACGTGACACAAGACCATCTTGGCAGTGTGAAAGTTAGATGTCTGTGGGTTGTAGAGAATTAATGGTCTGAGACACACTAAAAGAAAAAAGCATGATATCAGAGCTAGGTGCCAAGTAAGAACACTAAAGAGTAATTGAAAGCTGGGGAAGAGTTTAGCACAGGCACAACAAGGAGAGTTGGTGTACTCTAGCTCTGCTTCAATGCAGTGGAACAAGGACAAGCTTCAAGACTCACATAAGTAAATGGCAGCCAAAAATACTCACAGCCCAGATGGCAGGGCAGAGGCAGATCTCTTCCAGCATTCATCCTGTGCCTTTGTTTTGTTTTTGTTTGTGGAGAGAGGGAGAAATGAGAAGATAGCATGTAGAAGGTAAATTGGAGATAGCCATTATTGTTCTGTTGTTAGAATTAGCTGGAACACATCGACTAATAAAATCGACTCAAGGTGAGCAACAGTCTCTTCTCTAGAAGCTTTTAGTCCAATGGGTTACTCTGTAAAGTGGGTGTACAGTCCATCAACTCCAAATGGTGTAAGGTATGGGAAATCCATGCAGAAATTAAAGGCAAAGCTGTCACTAAAATGTATGTAACTAAGTGCATATCTATTAAGGGGAAGAAAGGAGAGTATGATGGGGTGCAGAGGAGGGTACGCTTGCATGAGACTGTATTTTGGATTGATTTGTGGGTTTGGAGAACTGTGGTCACTTAATTTTGGTATCAAGTCAGTGCTTGGTAAGAACTGTTTGTGCAGCTGTTTTTATTGGAAGGACCTTTCCATTAAGAACAGCAAGAATTTGCTTCAGTACATTCTTAAAGTTTAAATAGAATAGATAGAGCTTATGTCCTGACCAGCTATGAAAAGTATATGGCAAAATGAGCAAAGGAATAGACTATCAATGCCCCTGCTGAAGTTGTTGGTGGGACTTTTTGTGATAGAACTTCTATGACATGGAGCACTTACTGACTTATCCAGTTGGCAGCTCTCTCACCAGTCCTGGATTCTCGTGGTAATGGATGCTCCTTCACTTCTGCCCATTAAGTAATGAGAAAAAGAGGGGAAAATCCAGGCTGAGTAGTTTTCCCTGGCAATGCTTGGTCACAGTAGTGACTGTTGTGCAGTGGGCTGTGACTCATAGCTGAGAAACTCCTAGGCTGGAAGCGAACGTGATCAGTGTGGTCTTGCAGCGAGTGAGGAAAAATCCTGTAACAAACATTTACCTTGGTGTGAGAAAGCTCCTCTCACTATTTAAATTTTGAAAGAATTTGTTCACTGATTTTCATAGTACAAACAACGAGGTGAGGCTTAGAATGGCCGTCTGCCATTACACAAAGTGAAGTCCGAGCCTGTGCATGGCTCGGATAACCTGCAGCCAGACAGTCTCGAGGGCTGTGTCACTACACTTTATTCCCCACAAACCCTGCCCTATCACCTCCCCTAAGCCCTCCCCAAGGTCCGAGGTGACTGGCTGGACATGGTGTCAGTCCCTTCAATTGGCTTGTCGCTTGCTTCCAGTTGTCTGGGATCTTGCCATAGGCTCCGTCTTCACCCCATGATCTCCTTGCATTTATCCCCTTATGCAAAAATCCCACTCAGACTCCTCCTTCGATTAAATCCCCAGCATTCTATAACATTCTAATCCTCCCTATAATTGAAATAGATTATGTACCTAAGCGATAACTATCATTAACTTACAACTAAGGTATTAATTTGACACAATATCAACTGCCCAAATACAACCATTTGCAACAAACTCATTATCCTTTAACAAATGAACAATATCAACAACCATTAGAACCACACTTTGATCATAACCCCTCCCACCAATTAATTATCATCTGTGAAAGCAAACTCCAACAGCCTGTTTTTAACACTTGGCACTGAGTACAAAAAGTAGAGACTAGCCTGTAATGAGGACAGAATTGGAATCTAGCAGTTTCTGACAGTTTGATTTCTGCTTTTTCTAAGAAACACTGATGGCAGTATTTGGAGCTGGCAGAAGCTGAGGTGCAAAGTTGTTTGAGCATCTCAGCTGTACTGCAGGAGGGAAGGCACAACTTTATTATTTGCTTTGAAGATATCATATGCAAGGTGATCACTTATGGATACAGTCAAGCATGACAAGAGAAAACTATATGAAATGACATTTTTGTTTTGAAGAACCTAGGCTGCATGTCCTCAGGAAAAGAGAATAATAGGATGATGCTGACTATAATTTCTGGTGGCAGACTTCTAGTCTGCCAGCTCCTGGAGTTGAATCTGTTTTGGCAGCTGAAGCATAGGTATTCCTTAGTAATCTGTTACACAAAATACCTTTAAGGTTAATGAGAATCATTATAATGTCTTTTTATTTTTTCTTCATGTGATATTTGAGAGCTATTGGAATTCTTTAGTTTTGTTTTTAGAAACTCAAAAGTGAAAATCTCTAGTTTTGTGTGAATGCACAGAGACCTGTCCTACCTGGAAGAAAGAGCCTTTTTTTCTTGAATGATAAACTTTATTGTGAAAGTTCTGAAAGTTGAAAGACAGAGGGCTCCTAGCAGAAACAAAAAGGGCTTACAAGTGTGATATTCTGAATCTCATTATTTTTAAAACTCTGTGTTTGGGAAATCTCCCCTGTGTTTTTATTGTATGGTGGTTGGTCTGACACTTCATGCTGCTACCATCTGAAACCTAGACTAGAAACAAAGAGCTGCATTTTAAGATGAGCTGAGGAAATTGAATGTGTTAACAGGTACGATAAGAAAGGCACTTCCATCATCAGGTCTGCCTGATGTGGTGGCTTCTTATGTGGACTTCTTATGTGGTGGCTGAGCAGCTAAGCTATCGTTTGCTACAAAGGAAATATCTCAGATTTTGTTTTTATTTTAAGTTTTTATTCCCTTTTAAAAATTGTCATCCTAATATGACATCCTCTGTCTTGGTTTGTGGGATGTCTGTTGGGAGATTTTCATGGCAGTAGCTTGATTATCTCTTGTCATGGTTTAACCCCAGCTGGTAACTGAGCTCCACACAGCCATTTTCTCAGTCCCCCTGTGATGGGATGGGGAAGAGAATTCGAAGAGTAAAAGCTAAAAAATCCATGGGTTGATCTAAAGACAGTTTAATAGGTAAAGCGAAAGCCATGCACACAAGCAAAGCAAAAAAACTGAATTAATTCACCATTTCCCGTGGGCAGGCAGGTTTTCAGCCATCTCCAGGATAGCAGGGCTCCATCACACGTAATGGTGACTTGGAAAACCATCACTCCAAATGTCTCCCCATCCTTATCATCTCCCCAGCTTTATCTGTGAGCATGACATTTTATGGCATAGAATATCCTTTGGATCAGTTGGTGTCAGCTGTCCCAGATGTGTCCCCTCCCGGCTCCTTGTGCACTGCCATCCTCCCCACTGATGGGGTGGGGTGAGAAGCAGAAAAGGCCTTGGCCCAATTTGAGCACTATTCAGCAGTGACTAAAACATTCCTGTACTGTTTCCAGCACAAATCCAAAATGCAGCCCCATACAAATTACTGTGAAAAAAAATTAACTCTATCCCAGCCAAAACCAGCACACCTGTGAAGATTTGCAAATTAAACTGATAAAAGCATACTGAATATAAAATGAGTCTAATCACTGTATCTTACCCCTAACACAGAAGACATACTCTGTCAAAGATGCTGCTCTCTGCAGCTTCTCTCTTTTCTGAGCTGAACGACTGTCATCTAGGATTCCTGTTCTGAACAGGTTTCAATGGTCATCCCTATTTGTCTTTCCAGGCAAAGCTATCTACTTCCCTGGGTACTTGGAAAGATAAAATATTAGTTTTGGCCATATCAGCCTAGCAGTCTAGTTTCACAACAAAGTGGGTTGTCAGAATTTAGCCATGCTGGACATCTAATCTTAATCTGACATTTAAGTGAAATTTGAGGTCATTGAGGCCATATTAACTGAAACCAAAAGGCAGAAAAATCATCAAGACCTCTGTGATGTGAGGCTGATAAATTTTAATGGCTCTTCAGTGAGTTCAAGTGTCTTTTAGAGGGGAATTAACATTTCACAATAACTGCATCCTTATGAAAGAGAAATCACAGTGCCTTGCAGGGAAGTGATGACAATTATTTTTCATCTTGTGATGTAGAAGAAAACGAACCTTTCTAAAGTGTGGCCATTCAGTCATAGTCAGAGTTTTATATTCTGTTTTATTTTCAATAGTTGTATTTTCATTTTTTCATAGTGGGTTACTTCTATTAGGGAGAGAAAAAGAGGGTTGATTTTAAGGTTAAGGAATGTTGAGCCATATTACTTAAAAGAAAAGAAAATTATAGCAGCACAGAAGCGTGTTTTAGAATTTTATTTTTGTATGACTGTGATGGTTTTGGCTAGGGTAGAGTTACCCCAGTGGCTACTATGATGACATAACTGGATCAGAACTTTTACCAGGTATGTTTGGGTATATTCCCCCTATTCCACCACCATGTTTGCAGTTTAGGACATTTTCCCAGATTGGGACACTGAGATGCTCTGATTCATTTCTGATTTCTCCAGTTTGGCTGCAGGGCTCAGCTGCAGCCTGGATCACCTGTCTAGTCCCCCCATGCCTGCAGATGGAATATTGGGTCTCTTGTGTCTGGCATGGAAATGGCTCATGAATCTGTCAGTAGCAGGTAAATGTGCTCACAGCAGTGAGCCCGGTGTTCAGCAGGAGGCCAGGGTCACTTACCAACTGTCTTCTGCCTACAGAAAAGACATCATTATTATTTTTGCAGTTTTTAGCTTACGGCCTCTGTGGTCTTGACAGGTGTCAGCATGTGGGCATGGCTTTCATGCTTTACAAATCTTCCACAATTTGAATATCCTAATGACTTCCAATTTTCTTCTTTCATCAAAGCTTGTTCTAACAGTTTCAGTCCTGTTTTGCTTGCCTGATGCACTAATACTGAAGGCACCTGTCCCTATACTTTTCACACATGGTGTAAGCATTTCCAGGCTTGAAGCCATAACCTTTTTATCTTGAACCCCCTCCTTCTTTGGACAAAACCCACACAGGTGCAGAGCCCCATGGTGTTGAGTGCTCTACAAATGCAATACAAAACCAAGTTGTGATTCCCTGCACTGAACTTCTGAGATTTTATATTCATGCTAAGGAAAAAGACAGCTGAACCTGTATTACACTGTCCAGTCTGGGGGTCTCTGGTGCACAACAGAGGTCAACAAACTGGAGAGAGCACAGTGAAGGACCACTGACATGGAGATGTGCTCAACTGATGAAAACTGGGTGTGTTTAGCTTGGAGCAAAGGAAGCTGAAGGCTGATTTAGTTGCAGTTGTTCACTCTCATAATAAGAAATGTGGAGAAGATGAAGCTGTCATTTCCTCAGAGGTGTGCAGTGAAAGGAGAGAAGGCAATGGTCAAAAGTTGCAACAAGGGAAACTGAACCAGTGTAAGCTAAAAATCCTCAGCATGAATATTGTGTGGCATCAGGATAGGTGCTGAGAGAGACCAAGGGACATCTATCACTGGAAATATTCAAACCTCAACTTGACAAGCTCATCTTGTGACTCCAGATGAGCTCCAGATGTCTCTTTCAATCTAGATATTTCTAGAATTCTGTGACAAATTAAATCTTTTGCAGAAATTACTGGAAAGATCGCATTGCAATTACTAGAAACAATGGAAGCAACACTGTATACTCAAAGTGACCTGGAAGTGTCACTCAATAACGATGAGGTACCGCAGAATTCTGACAGGGTTGCGAAAATAAGGATTGCACCCCAGTGATCAGTGGAAGATACCCAGTGCTAAAGGCGAACTGGAACATGTTATACCCATAGTCTGTTTGGAAGACCATGAAGGAATTATTTTCTTGCTGGATGCTTAAAGGTAAACACTTTGCAGAGAAAAGGAGATATGTAGAGTATTGCACATATTATGAGGTCACGAAAACCCTATTTTTCAGGGATACATGGAGATACCACCAAAATGCCGCAAGGGGTTGACAGGTGAGTATATTAAGTCTGCTATACAAAAGAATAAAACTACAAGTTTTGTATGGTAGGTTATGAACTGCTGGTTCTTCCCTTGCTAATAGGAATATCCCAGAGAAACCATATCCTGTAACTGTAGTCATGTTCTGAGTGACCACTGTTAATTTGCAGGCCTGTTGTCAGTAATTAAATTGCTTCTTTGGCAAGAACTCAGTGTAGCCAGGACCCACACATGGACAAGACTGCATCTGGACTTCTACCATCTACAGCAAGGAGTAAAAACAAGTACATTGCAAATGGGGAGCTTTATAACAGCAAGAATAATGTCGGTTTAAATCATGCCTTTACTTCTGATTAATTGCATAGAGATGGAGGTTTCCAAATAATGGAAATCAGATTATTTGTTTTTGTACTGCAGGCAGTCTGCTGCTCTCAATATATGTCACTTGATGCATTAACCTTACAAAGATTTTTTTTTGACTAACAGAAATGAAGACAGAAGAGAACCTGACTTTGAAAAATCCCTTTCATTAAGACTCTAGCTTCTTGATATAACTGGATTCTTGTCACAATCCACTGAAATTGTCATGTTACCCACAGATGTAGCACATTCCTGCAGTAGGGCATGTTAGCTGCATGGGAAAATTAAGCTAGCATTAATTGGAATTGGTTTTGGCTACCAACAAAGTAAAAAGCAAAGCTAATCTAGTAATGAAGTAATGGTTTTAGCAGATTACAGTGATAAAGATTTGGCTGATGAAGTAGTTATTCACTTGTTCTATTAGGATTTAGTACTCCAGATTTTTTAAATATATTGTTCAACAAATATAATTTGGAAAAAGTTTGGGAAGTTGAAATACAATATAGATAAAGTAAGTCATGAAAGTATATAAAGAAGGAAAAATAGCAAATACTGTGCTTTCTTTTCTTTCTTTCTGAGCAGCCTGATCTAGTGGAACATTCCCTGCCCATGACAGGGAGATTGGAAACAGATGATCTTTAAGGTCCCTTCCAACAAAAACCGTTCTGTGATTCTGTGTCTTTAGTTCCACATTCGTCTTTCATAACTCTCCAGATTTTGCAAATCTTGCTTAATTTTAGTTTTTGGATAGATTTTTTTTCCAAAATTGAGACATTTCAAAAATAATATGGTAGTAACATAAAGATGAGAAGAAAATACCTATTTACATGTCATCTGTTCCATTGCACACTCAGGGACAGCTTGCATGACAGGTTGAAAGTGAGCTCAGATGGGCAGCCCATGCTGCCAAAGGGGCAGAGATCTAGATGAGTGTATAAGAGTATATTTCTATAATGACTAAATTTCTATTCCAGAAAATATCTCTTCTACTTTCTAAGCCGTTGTCGGGGTCAGCAGGTCAGTGTTGTGAGGGTCATGGGGGAAAAGCTCTGCCCAGAGTCCCAGAGACTCGTAGAGATGTGCTGGACAGTACCTGGGAGGTGAAGTATTACTGAAAGTTGCTGAGGGACATCCAGACTGTTGGCCAAGGCATAATTCTGCTTTTTCACATGAGCCCTGCTAGTATTCCTACACTGATCCAAACTGACTGTGAGACAGTGGAAGGAAAATTGAAGGACTGGGGACTCCCATCTGTTTCTCCAGTGAAGGGACAAAGCACATCCACATAAAAATGTATCCAATTGACAAAGCCATGGCTGAGCAGATGGCGCTGTCAGGAGGGCTTTCACTGCTCCATCCAAGGATATTTCATGAGTCATTCATTAACTGATGGCAGAGTTCAGAACACGTGAAAGGGGAAGAGAAACTTTGAAAATTATTTTGTAAATCTGTTGAGGACAGTTTCAAACCAGGACCAAGAGCAGCAGTGCACTACAGTGAGTATAGACAAAGCTGAGTTGGACAAAGGCCAAGAAAGTAGAAGAGATATTTTTGTACTACAGGGTTTGGGAGTGTCAAGGGGGATCATAGCATAGGCTGCCAAACATTTTAGGTTCCTCTATGTGATAAAAACCACAGGGAATACATCTGTAAACCTGAAATTATTCATGCAGAGGATCAGAATGTGATTTAATTTACAGAACAGACTTGGAGAGAAAATTCACATAATTGGCATATTGATTAAAGGTATTAATTTAAAGGGTATAATGTGTTCATGGACAAAAGGAAGGAAGTGTTCCTTGCATATCAAAGACGTAGGCTATATCTGAGGTCTCCAGTGTAGTAGGAAGTGAGTCATGCTGAATATCTCTGTGTAGGGATGAAAGGGAAAAAAATACATACAACACAAGTGGGTCACCAAATGAAGAGTGTGGGTGAGACTTTGTGAGAAAAAAGCCAGTCAACCAAAATGTAAATCTCATGATAGTGGGAAAATCACAGAATAAACTGAGTTGGAAGGTACCCAAAAGGATGATTGGGTCCAACTCCTGGCCCCACACAGGACATCCCCAAGAGTCACACCATGTGCCTGAGAGCATTGTCCAAACACTTCCAGAACTCTGTCAGGCTGGTGCTGTGACCACTGTCCTGGGGAGCCTGCTCAGTGTCCAACCACCCTCTGGGTGAAGAAGCTTTTCCTGATACCCAACCTACACCCCCTGACATAGTTTCAGGCTGTTTCCTCTGGTCCTGTTGCTGCTCACCAGAGACAAGAGATCAGTGCCTGCCCCTCCTCTTCCCCTCACAAGGAATTTGTAAACTGTCATGAGGTGTTCCATCAGTCTCCTTCAGGCTGAACAGCCCAAGTGACCTCAGGCACTCCTCATACATCTTCCCCTCAAGGCTCTTCACCATCCTTGTGGCTCTCCTTTGGACACTCTCTTATGGCTTAATGTCTTTCTAATATTGTGGTGCCCAAAACCGCACAGAATATTCAAGGTGAGGCTGCCCCAGTGCAGAGCAGAGCAGGACAATCCCCTCCCTTGCCTGGCTGGCCATGCTGTGCCTGATGCCCCCCAGGACACACTTGGCCCTCCTGGCTGCCAGGGCACTTCTGACTCATGTTCAACTTGCCATTGACCAGGATCTCCAGGACCCTTTTCATGGCACTGCTTTCCAGCTTCTCATTCCCCAGTCTGTCCATACATCCAGGTTTGACCCACCCCAGGTGCAGAATCTGGGATGTGTCAATGGTTGGTGATTGCCTAGTCCTCTGATTTATCAAGGCATCTCTGCAGGACCTTGCTGCCTTCAAGGCAGTCAACATCTCCTCCCAGTAAGAAATAAAGAAACACAGAAGTTATACCTATTCTGCTACACAGGAGGAGACAAAGACCAATCTCTGGGTCTAAGACACACACAAGCATGCACATGGGTTTGTTTCCTCACTGTTGAGGACAAACCTTATTTAGAGCAGAGTGACACAGTCTGCTCTTCACAACACTTTGTTCTGAGTCTATTCTGATCCTCTGTGGCCCAAGGAACAATCATGATTTTCTATAATATCTTCCTTTGCTCTTCAATGTGTGCGAAATAATGCAAGGGCTGTGTTACAGCTCACCAGACTGGTTCTTTCATGGTGTGGAATGCAGAGCACATGCTGCTTACCCTGGGGATAATATATGAACATGGAGTCCTTCAAAATCAGGCTACCTAGTTATTTTTCAGGTAAGATTTTGGTTAGGTGCTTTATTTTTAATGTACAGTCAAAATGCATAGAGCACCAGCAAGACAGTTTTATAATATTTATGTAAGTCCAAACAAATAAATGAAGTAACTAAATAAAGGAACCAAGAAGACTAGAGAGGAGTTTGGGTTTAGCTACGGAGGAAAATTGAAGCATGATCAAAATCCTAGGGGCTTGGAAACATTGCCTTATATGATCACGTTGCACAGTACTATTATGCAATGTATGTAAACACACCTAATTCCAGAGTAAACTGTCAATCACCTTCATTTCAAATAAATGGAAATTGGCTTAGCTCCCAGTAATGCTCCTTGGTTCAGACTAATGCTCCCCCAACACAGGCAATAACCATTTCTGTAAGAGCCTGGCTCCTACTGACCCACCTCCTTCAGGGCTGTCCCCTGGCCCCTGCAGGGCAGTTGTGTGCTGGAAGAGCACTGGGACCACTGCATGGGTCAGCACTGTCCTCCTACAGTCTTCAAGTATTGCTCATCCTACAAGGCAGATTATGAGCACCCCAAGACCATGCAGTTGTCATCACTGTAGGATTTGGAGTCTGCCTTCATTGTGGCATCTAATTTCTTACTAAATGGCTTGATCTCCAAGAAATCCTGTGCTACTTATGAGACATCACTCACAGTTCAAGGCTCTGCAGGAGTTTCTTAGAACACAGACAGTCTTACGTCTATTCAGTATCCTCAGGATTTCTGAAGTCAGCATGACCCTGTCTGTATTGGAAAATGTGTACGGCTAACTCAGACCATGGCGTAATGCAGTTTTCATCTCTTTAGAAATTGTGCTGTGGTTTAACCCCAGGTAGCAACTAAACACCACACAGCCTCTTGCTCACTCTCCCCACATTGGGATGTGGGAGAGAACTGGAAGAGTAAGAAAACTTGTGAGTTGAAATAGAGTTTAATAGGTGAAGCAAAAGCCACACACACAAGCAAAGCAAATTGAGGAATTCATTCATCACTTACTGTGGGCAGTCAGGTTTTCAGCCATCATCAGGACAGCAGGGTTCCAACAGGCTCAGCATCGACTTGGAAAGACAAACACCATCACTCCAAATGTCCTCCCCTTCCTTCTTCTCCCCTCCAGCTTTATATACTGAGTATAATGCCATATGGTGTGGAATATCCCTGTTGTCGGTTGGGATCAGCTGTCCCAGCTGTGTCCCCACCAAACTCCTTGTGCACCCCCACTCTCCCCACTGGTGGGGTGGGGTGAGGAGCAGAAAAGACTTGACTCTGTGTAAGCTCCTCTCAGCAGCAACTAAAATATCTCTGTGTTATCAATACCGTTTCCAGCATAAATCCAGAATTTGCTGCCTGCAAAGTAAAAAAATCACATTGTCTGGGGGAAAAAAATGATGCAACAAAGGAATGGAGGAAAGTCTCCAATTCTCCAATTTTCAAATTCCTAGAAAATTTTGTGGAAGTATAGGTTTAGAAAAGACAGATTGGGAAAAGCAGCTAACAGTGGGTTCCTGACTTTAGCTTTTTGCATGCATGAGGCAATATAATATATTGAATAAGAAATCGAGAGAATTTCTGAATATTCAGGCATATCTTGACCCTGCTAAATATACTGAAAAGCAAATCTCAAGCACTGTTTAAAAGATTATTACAGGAGGTGATTTTTAAATTTTTTAAACAAGTGGCCAAGATACTCCTACATTTATCTTGGCATATCTCAAGCTCCTTCAGTTATGGTACTGGGTTTGCTTCTTTATACCACCAGTGGAGCCTTTTTTTCATGCCCTGATTAATTCCCTTCCTTCACACCTTTTTTCACTCTTGGTGGCTTATTTGTTCCAGATTATGATTCCAGTGTGTTAGGCTAAATATTTCTAGTGATATAGTTCAATATATCAAGCAAACTGATACAATAATTAAGGTTTGGTCTAACTTAATAATTCTCATGAGTTGAAGTTAGAAAAGAGGATATAGGAAAGAAAATAGAAAAATCACACATTGACTGAATTCTTAATCATCTCTGGTGTATAAAAATACCCCAGAAAGAATTACTTTTTATCACATTCTTGGTTAAATTAAGCACATATTCTAATTATAATATTAAGCGAAGTTTTAATGATGAAAGGTCAAAGTAATCAAGAGCTCTCTTTACTCAGTATGTTCTACCCGTTCTTATACAAAGAGCTGTCTCTGCCAGCCTTCCTCCCTTGCTGCCTGTGATAAGGAAATTAAGCAATTGTTTTGAACGGAAGTAAGATCAAGTGACATATTATGACTAATGAAGATATTGATTTAACACTCGCGCAGGGAAAACTAAGCAGAATGCAAAGATTTTTCCTTTTAGCTTTCTTCATTGTGAAATTGAGTTCTCATTCACAGTGTATAGACTGCCTGCAACCTGCAGCTTGCTGAATTGGGCTGGCAGAGTCCCAGCCTCAGCTCCTCAGGGACTGGGAGATTTTGTTTCCATCACAGAATAAAGGCATAGGGCACAAATCTGATATTTCTCCCATGTTCTAACTCAGGGTACATAAAAAACTGTAAGCCCTTTCAAAAGTGTCGTTGAGTGAGGGTTTTTTTTGACTTTACAATGCCAAGCTCTGGCATGCGATATCTGCTGTTTTAGTGGGTGAAGTTTATGCCATTATATCAAATATCACAAGTGTTTCATGTTACTTATTGACAAGGGACCTAACTAAAAGACTGGATTTACTTTTCAAAGGTTAGATTCCCGTCGATAATAGGACATGCAACCATCTCTCAGATGGCAGCCTACAGCTTTGGAAATCCCTGTTCACTTTCTAGTTTTGCAACAACTTTGCACCACTTTGAACAAAAAGCTCGCTTTTTCCTGGCATCTTGAGTAAGGTTCCAAAAAGTGTCTTTCCTGGGCCCTTTCCCCAGGTGGAACTGCCCTGTTATCTGGATTAGGGATTCCAGGGTTGGGCTGGGGAGAGTGGGGTGTGCAGGGCAGGGCATTGCCTGCCCAGAGCAAGGCCAAACCTGCCCCTTCTGTCACACATACATCTGAAATGTTTCACGACAGCAATACTTCAGTCTCTTACATCTGGTTCCCCTTTTTAAAAGGGGAATTATAATCCCTTTTTTCTTCTGCCTGCTGTCAGCCCTTAGATGTGTGTTTTGCAGGTCAGGCTGTGCTATGTGTGTATCACTCTGAGCACAACAGGGTTCCACGCTCCCTCACAGTCAACAGCCTCTGAGCAACACAAGTTGTGAGTTAATTAAAAATGAAAGCCGGTGCAGTTCTGTAAGCGTACAACACTTGCAGTGGGGCCTTTGCTAATCTAAAAGCACCAGGGATGCTTTTTCCTATACAGAGGAATCAAGATTCCCATCTTTCTGTCTTTTATCTGATGTCCATAAACTGCTTACATTCCAATGCCGTAGTCTTTAAAAGCGGATATAGTGCTTTCTGGGTTTGCCTTTTCAGCACAGTATCATTACTGAAGAATAAGTGTGCAAGGTGCAGCAGAACAGCTTCATAAATATATGTGCCTAAAGGAATGAAGTAATGAAGTTTTTTATTATTTTGCAATATGATTCAAACACTTCATATAATCACAGAATTATAGAAAGGCTTGGGTTGAAAGAGACCTCAAACGTAATCTAGTTCCAACCCTCCTGTCATGGGCAGAGACACCCTCCACTAGACCAGGTTGCTCACGGCCCCATCCAATGTAGCCTTGAACACTTCCAAGGATGGAGCATCCACAGCTTCTCTGGACAACTTGTTTTGGTGCTTCACAATTCTCTGAGTAAAGAATTTCTTCCTAACATCTAATCTAATCTAAATCTCTCCTCTTTTAGTTTAAAGCTGTTCCCCCTTGTCCTATCACTATTGGCCTGTGTAAAAATTCACTCTCCCTCATTTTCATAAGCCTCTGTTAAGTACTCCAGGGTAGTCAGCATGCTATGCATTTACAATCAAGTTTTTAAAGTTCAAAGGTAGAATTTTCAAAAATACTTCTTCACCTTGCTTCAACAGCACTAAGGAGTTTTTCACTGCCCTAATCCAAATCCACATTTGACTAAAACATCTCAACCCTTCAAAAATCAAAATTATCTAAAGACTCTTTTACAGTTCTGTTGTTGACTGAATGAGGGCAACAAAACCAATAAATGGTTAGAAGCTAGTGAGTGTTGTAGGGTCTACATGGGAGGGCTTCTGACCACTGGTTCTATAAAAATCTTCAAACATATCACAGGGAAAAACTGTCAACTAATTTTAAGACCACATATGGCCTGTGAGAAGGCATAGGGGATAAGTTCCATTTGGAATTTATTCTGGTAAGGGATGTCGAGGACAACAAGAAGGAACAAGAACATCAGTAGCAAAATGAAAAGTAGGAAAAATGTTGGGCTGGCTGCTGTGCAAGGTGGGTGCCCTGGTGAGAATGGCTACAGAGAAGGTAGAGTTATTGAATGCTTACTTTTTTCAGTTTTTACTGCTAAGGCCAGCCCTCTGCAATTCCAGATCCCAGAGTCAATAAAGTCTGAAGAAAAGAAGACTTTTTCTTGGTCAAGAAGGATTAGCTTTGAGATCATTTAGGCAAACCTGACACAAATCCACAGGACCCAATGGGATGCACCCATCAGTGCTGAGGGAGCTGTCACATGCTATTGCTATGCCACTCTCCATCAACTTGGGAGGTCATGGAGAACAGGAGAGTAGTCTGAAGACTGAAGGAAAGCTATTATCACTCCAGTCTTCAAAATAGGCAAGAAGGAGGACCCAGGAAACCAGATAAGAAAACAGTGTAGGTGCTTGTGAAGTAATGAGAGGAAGCTGTACTTACGCTAACTCAACCTGCTCAGAGCTGCTGAAAATTTCATTAAAATTATTGTTCTCCAAATTTCAATCATGCCTCTCACTTTTTGATAGGAGTGAAAAGAACATTCTTTGGATTATCACAACTGTCTTTATAGTAACTAGTAACAGCATTCAGTGTTGGCAGTCTAGAAGTGTGATCAGACAAAAGGTAAGATAAGGGAACTGCTTTGAAATCAGAGGTGTAAGCAAGTACTGGAGATATAAAACCACTGAGCAATTTATAATGCAATGTACAGTGTGGTAAAATTTTTGTTGCATACTGAGCCATAAGAGGAGAGACAGTTTGTTTTCTATCATTAAACCCACAGTTCATTAAATAGTGAGATGTTTCTCAATATGATGTGAGTGGTTCTGATGTTTCCAGCTATAGACAGCCTCAGATCCCTGTCTATTTCTCCTGCCCTTTGCATGACTCTTGGTTTCAGTGTCAGATTGCTGCAGTCACTGTTACCTTCTCTTCCAGCACTGGTTTTGTTACTTTGTGGAAGGCATTTCCACCCAATTGTCATGACCTTTAAGGTTCATTTCTGGTCAATGCATATTTCTGATAGCTTACTAAAATTAGTAAACTTACTATCCTGTTTTAATAAGACAAAAGTTTGTGGAAGAAAAATGTAAGCATTTTAAATAATTGTTCTCAGCTCCTTTTCTCAGACATTATTTTAACAGGGAGCCCAGTAGCATAAGACTCTCTTTTTGCTGCGTGTTTTACTACAACACACCCTCTGGACATGACTAGACCCCTTGAGCACCATAACAACTGAAGAACAAAACCTGGTAACGGCTAAGCAGTCAAAAAAATACGACCAGTTTCAAAGCTTGTCAGGGTGACACCGACAGAAGGATGTAAATGGTGGGCTAAAAATGTAGTTTACTTATGTGCATTGTTTTGCTGTAATGACTCACAGCCACTTATCACCTCTGTGTCAGTACAGGAAATGGAGAAGAGCCGTCATTGTTCCCCACCTGGCTGCAGCTTCTCTGTTCTTCCTCAGTTTAGCAAGTGTATGCACCTCAGGTGTGCAATCCTTGCAAGTCTGTGTTGGGAGGAAAGGGTTACAACTGGGAGATTTGGCAAGTAGGAGGGAATAGTTTCCCTCAAAGTGACATTTGCAACTGGAAATGGTAAAAATGTTAGTGTAGGAAAATTCCATTTATTATGCCTAATATTGCTCATTGTCTGCTTGTTTTGAGAAGTGAAATTCCTGTGGAGAGATCACACACTCTCAGACACATGTGCAAGCCTTTTGTTATAGTGAGGTAGCTGAGCTCTGCCCTTGCTGTTGGGTAGGATGAACTAAGCCAAAAGGAGGCTCTGTCCTTGTGTGTTGCTAGCAAGGTAATGAAATAAATCTACTCTCTGCATTTCAGCCTTGGTTTGAATGTTGCCCTTGGTTACCTGTATGTGTTGATTCCAACAGGCTGGGAAGTTCAGAGCCATGACATCTTGCAGCTTTGCAACCTGGTGTTTCAGCAAGAACAGGCCTTCCGATCAACTATATATTTACTCTTAGAACCTGAGCTCTGTCTTTAACTTGGTGCCAGAGAGGCAAACGAGCTGTGGCTCTCTTCAAAAATACCACTAACAGTTCAGTCTGAAAGTACATCACTTGATTACATCCTATTGTCCATAAAATTCCTTTGTGTCCAATGTGCTCATTTGTGAGCCAAGACTTGTTTTACAATGCTCTGGAATCTTTATGTACACTCCAGTCTGAACAATTGGTAACAATCATTATTTATAGCCCAGTCTCTCCCATGAAAAAATGGACAGTGAAAAAGAGAAATAGTCAAGGTAGATGGAAGATTTCAGCCCACACCATTCTCACTGGTGAATAACTGCAAGTGAGAAGCTGAGCTGATCTAATTTGCTTCAATGATAGTGATCGTTGTTCCTTACTGGGAGCACCTCTAGATGATTAGGGTAAAATGAGACATTTTATTCTGGAAGACAGTCTGAAAATCTGGCTGATATTTAATATTTAGCAGCTAAACAAAGCAGAACAGAAGTACACAAGCAGAGCTCCACCAAACAAGGATTTTGTTGCATCAGGGGCATCATGGAGTAAATTTGTCAGTAATAAAGTCCAGAAACTGCAGCATTAGAGAGAATTTCCATAACTTTCAGTGGTATATTGGAATTTGCTGTATTTTATTGCAATACCAAAAGTTTTTTGACTGAAAACCAAGATAAAGGAGGAGGGTTACCTTTAATGATCACCTAGTTCAAACTCCATGGCTTGGGCTGTACTCTAAGCTGAGGTTTTCTTGCATTAAAACTTTTTTCTTTCAATTCCTCAAATTCTTAAACTAAATGGAAATTTAACTCGAACCCTTATCCAAGTCTGAGTCCAAGACATTTTGAAACTGTGAAGATGTTTTGACAGCTTATAATTATATTTACCTGTTTTTGCACTTCTTATCATCAAGCAGAAGTGCCTGGTTGAAGGACAAGTTTCCACAAACCCCAAGCACTCCAGTCTGCCTGGAGGGCACCTGGTATGGTTTTTATTCTTGCTGTGATTCCACACTCCAATTATCCTTTTTCAAGTTCTTACCCCTGAAGAAGGAGACTAAAAGCAGATTGTTCTGTATGATTTCATACCACATCAGTTATCTGTGTGTGTCTAAAGCTTTGTAGGGCTTCACTGGAATCATCCCTCATTGAGCTACTGATGCTGACTCTGAACCTTTATTTGCCAGCAGAAGTGTTTGTGGAACTGCTGTCTAATCTAATTAATTAGGCATGATCTACCTTCTCTTAGGTAGTAGATCTCGTTTAGTCTTAGTTGTATTGAATTAATTCTGCCAAGGAGCAATTACATGGACAGCTATGCCACTGGATGTGAAGAGCAATGACCAGCCTTTGGGCACAGGCCAGGACAGAAAAGTTTTCGTCAGAGTCAGACACAACCAAAAACAGGATATGTGACACTAATCTTGTGGTATTTTGAACACAGGTCATAAATCTAGACCTTTGTGGAAAAGAGCCTGCTGTCGAGTGCACAGCAAGGTTCCAAATAAACTTTGAGCTATAAACCACTGAAAAGTCAGGACTGAGTGATTGTTGGGATTTAATCTAGCCAAACAGGCAGCTGAAGGGAGGACATGAGTGAAACAAATCTCATGCCCAACTTTAAGATAGTTCCCTTCTTGATAGGAGTGGAGATATTTCCCTTGGTTATTTTGGGAACTATTCTTTTTTCTTCTTAAAAGACCTGACATCGTATTAAATTGTGTGTCAAGTCCTCCACAGATCGGCTCTGCCCACCTCTGACAACCAAGCTGAATTTATTAAGCTTTTAGCCTGAGTTTCTCAGCCTTGGGAATTCTTTGTCTTTCGGATGTGAGTTTTCAACCAGAGGTCTCTACATCACTAGATACTAAAGACTTCCTAAATGGTCCAAGAAAGCAGGTCAGTTCTCACTTAGCTGAGTCAAGTCCATAATTTTTTTGGAAAATGTTTTAGAGGTTTGAAATTCAATAGTAAGGAAAGGAAAACCTACGGACATGCTTTAAATTATGGTAGACACAATTATTATTGTAAATTAATTTAATTAATATATTTAATAGCTTGAAGTTATTAACTTACTACATGTAGTTCCTGGACTGCTAGGTGTTTGTATTAAAGATGTTTGTGTAAAATAAAGCTGACAAAGCACTCATTATCTGGGCTGCTTTTTGCAAGAAAAAGGGTGTTTTGGGATTATGAAAAATGTTGAAAACCATGTCAAACAGATCCTTAGTTTTTCAGGAATGTAGAGACCACGCTCAAAACGAACTCTTATGTGGCCTGTGAGATTACCCTTTGCTTTCCAAATCTCTGTGAACCTCTACGATACAGCAGTGTAAATGTGAGGTGTCACCCTTTGGTCTCAGTTTTTCCTTACTGATGTTGCAAAGATGAAATAATGTTGCTAATTAATGATAGTCAGTCTTTCATTATTAATGTTGTAAAGCTTTAAAATCCTAAATATTTTTCATGATTTTTGCATGTCACCTGCCTACCTGCTTTAGTTTGATTCCTTGCTAGATTCTCCACAGAAAATCCTCCTTATTCTGGGGTAGAGCAGCCCCTCTGAGTCAGTAGGGAGAGGCAACAGGGAGAGCTGCCCACAGCTCCACACACAGTATGATTCAGATCTTGTGGGGGTGTCTCTAAATGCTGTGTAAAAGGCTCTTGCCTCCATCATGATGACATAATACAGGGTTTTAACTTACCAACTGTGGATGTGCTCTATTTGTTTCCAAACGAACAGTGAACAGACTACAGACACTATAAATATTCTATGTAGTTACTTAATAAACCCAAATAGCTGTAAATAAAAAGGACTTTTCTGAATTAGTGAGTAAACAGTAATTTCTCAAAGTCCTTTTGCCCCAGCAGACCTCAATTACAACTGCAGAGTATGTCAGAAAACATTTAATTACCTTCCAGAGGATTGCATGATTCTGCTAATATTGACCACACCTTCCTACTTTTCCTGTGCAAAACCTACCCTTTTGATGAGTTTTCACCTTGCTTTTGTTTCTGGTTTTGATAAAAAGAAACAAACAACTCTAGGAGGAGTCTTCCTGCCTGTCCACCAGTCCATCTTGCCGACCAGAAAATCTGCTGTTCCTTATTCCTTGTTTTCAGGGCTAGGTATGGTGCTGTCACTTCAGTGGGGTCAGATCTGACCTCAGCTGAAGTCACTAGCAATTGGTTTAATTTATAAATTTGGACATCAAAATGAAAATTATAATTTATGAGCCAAGTGTCTAAGGTCTCATCTATGACAGATGCACTCACAGAATCCATGTGGCACTGAAAGAAAATTGTCTTGACCAGACACAAGAGGTCTAACTGACCAGCCTATGCAAAGGTATTTAAAATGGTCTGAAATGCCCTAGGGTTTCTCCAGAAATCTGCACATTTCCCACAGGTCCTTGGTCATAGATGCCTTAAAATATAGCCCCAGATATCTCAGGTATGATCCCACTACTGTTTGTATGTTATGGATTTATATGAACATGATTCTAGATTTAGCTATTTCCCTGAAGTTTCTGCTCATCTGTGGAGGAAAGCTGGACTTGATATTTCATATACAGTACACTGAGAGCCTGTTAAAATGAAGGACAATAGGGGAACCAAAATTAGGCTAAAATTAGTGAATCCACTCTCTGCATCTTGAGAACTTGAGTTTAGAAACTCATCATGCAGCTTAAAAATGTGGCCCTGTAGCAATTAGGAGGTGCCACCAGGAAATCTGTAGGATTCTGCACACCCATGTGTATGTGCTAGGTGGCTTAATATGCCTGCTATGTAGTTCAATTCACAAACAAAAACACATTGACAGGCACAGGAGTCAGGCAATTTGAAACCCACACTGTGTTCTTGGATGTTCCAGAATCCAGATTGTTAGATGAAGAAGGTCTAGTATGTGTAACCCCTGTGCCCTTGTAGCTGAATCCCTGAATACAGGGAGAAATCCAGAGTACCATTAGATATTCTGTACATCTCTTGCTTGTTTCTTCCCACTTCAGGAAAAGAGGGATGAAATTTTGTGGCTGCACTAATTGAAGGAAATAGTAAATAATGGACAGAGTTGGCAAGTGATTCTTTTTTCTCTTTGATCTCCTGAAGATTTTTGCTTGATTTCACTCTGGTCAAGAGAATTCCTTCTCATTTCTCCAAGACATGAAATCTCAGGATGTTTTTACCTACCTTTTATTTGCTTAGAATATGAACTTGTTGCAGATCAGATGCATACAGTAGCCACCTATGACAAAAAATGAAATCTGTGATGTGGAGACTCCCTCCTACTCCAAAAGGCAGCATTCATAAATCATTGCCAGTTTGAACCTTAATGGGACTGTACACGTATGTCTTGCATAAATGCATCAGTTTTACAGATAGATGGCTGCTACAGCATGGGATAAGGCTTCTATCCTGTTTTGTGGCTGCATGGCGGGGTTTAATGGTCTTTTCCAAGTGCCTTTAAATGCTATGCAGCCTTAGAATGACTATCCTCTATTTCAGTGCAGCTATTCAGTTAACAACTCGGGTAGGTTTTCTTCTGCTGGAACCCTTGCCTTTCTCTTTTTTCTCTGTAATTATGGAGACTTGTATCTGTATAATCTAGAGGAAATGTCATTCCAACATGAAAACCTTCATTGTGGAGTCTGGAAATCATGCAGCAGTTTAGCAGTTTGAAGTTTAGAAAATAGCACATTAACATTTAAATGAAGTGTTGAAATAATAGACTGCTGCTGAAGTTCAAAGCTGAGGATGTGAATTTTTTACAAAGGGCACTTTGCATCTTCAAAGAAAGAATCATGGGCTTTTGAAAACCCTAAGTTAAATCTTGCAGCCAGTGCCAATCCAGTAAACATAAATGAAAAGGGCTATGAGAAGAATTACAGAGGCTCCATAGCAAGCTATGCAATAGCTGCCTGGAATGAGAGCATCTAAAAGGAAAAAAAAAGGTCTCTTAGGCTTAGTTTACTCATTCTTTCAAAATCAGCTAATTTAACACTTGATTGACCAGGGAATCCTCAGTCAAATCGGAAGCATTTGTCTCTACATGAAGAGAGAGCCATTATCCTTCCAGCTTCTTCTGTCTCTGAAGAACCATAGGAAATGATTCAGCCCTTATTGCTGTCACACCTCATATAGCAGAGAAGAAATATGGATGCTATGAGCAACATTTTATCAATTTTTCCTAAAAATCACTTAGGTGCCTGCTTCTTCTTTTCCTGGTGCTTCACACAGTAGATGAAGAAGTTTATCAGTATATCTAAAGGCAAAAGAAACCAGACATAAAGTATGAGGTGGTAAAAAACCTGCCTGCCAAACGTTTTCTTCTGTGAGATTCTCAAAAATACATTTTCCTAATTTTTAAATACTTTGTGCTACAATTTATCCAATTAAAACTATGAAGACACTGCTTAAATGCAACAGACAAATGAGCTGTCAGCCGCTTGGAAACTGGGAATGTGTTAACTACTTGTGGCCTAATGAGAGACTATGCCTACTGCTTACCCTTCAAAAGCACATACACCTTTTACAATACAGAAATCCTCATAAATAATGAGTTTCTAAATACAAAAAAAAGGTCTTTAAAATTTAAGGAATATATTTTTAATACATATGCTGGTTTTTAAAATATAAATAGACAGTGATGTTCTTTCAGTGTACTTCTGATGAGAGAAAAAATAGTTTAAAATGTCATTTTTGTCACAGAACTGTTCACCCCTGTATCCCATTTTTGCCATTTTAAGTGAATATTTTATCATAAATTTAAGAAAATAGGATTATAGAATGGAGTGGGAAATTTCAAGTAAATTTTCCCACTTTATGGAACAAACTGAAGATTGGTATGTCTTGATTTCTCAAATATATCCCTCCTAAAGGCTCACAGTGTGTTTGCAACTTAATAAATAACAGTTTAATCCCATCCTGCTTGGGCAGTCTTTTATGGCATAACAACTCTAGGGAGTTTGTAGGTGTATGGTATTTCATGTTCACATAAATCTGCAGCTGGTATTTTTTACCTGTTCTTATGAATGTGCTGCCACCATACCAAACTCTCACAGCAGCTGTGTGTGCTGGGTCTTCCTTCACCTACAGGTATGGGAAATACAGAACTAGTAAGGAGCACAGCTCCCAAAAAGATTCAGGCTCATTGGAATCATAAGGAATTAGGAACCACACATTGTGGAGCCACTGTTCTCTCTTCAGCTGCTTCAGCATGGCCCATAAATGCTGAGGCTGTGGAGGGCATTTTTGTTCCCACCGAGGGTTTGGGTGGGAACGAAGTCCAGGACCTCAGTGGAGCAAATCCAGGAATCTAGCACTGAAAGCTGAAAGAAGTGCTGTCTTCTTGTCCTTACCTGAAACAATAGTGTTCTAAACTGGGAAAATTAATACTTCCAAGACATCAGACCAAACCTCTCTACTTTGAGTTTTCCATGGAGCCATGAAAAATATTGCATGTTTTAGCTTTGTTTCATTAAACTATAAGGCATCCCATTCAAACTTCTTACAAGAAATATCATCTATGAAAAAAAAAAGAAACAATATAAAATCATAGAATAATGAAGTGAAAGCAACCTTAAAGAAAATCTCATTCCAAAATACTCCCATTTTATTCTGATTGTGTCTAACACCTGTGGTTTTATCACTAGTCTCATGATAGTTAGGTGTGTTATTTAGCATCTAGTCTTATGATACAAGTGCTAGTGACAGTATAAGAGCAGGAGGAGAGCAAATATTGCTGACAGAGTTGAAGAATCCTGAGCCTACTGAACCATTTTCAGAGAACCTGGTTTTGCAGACATCTGCCTGTGTCCCAGAGGAGGGTGTGAGAAGTTCATCACTGCCTGTATTTGTATACGTGTTGGGAATTGAGGTAATTTCCAGAGGTTATTACTCTGAGGAGCAGAAATATGTCCTTTGTTTGACCATTTGCATCACAGCAATGCACAACAAATTCATCCTCACAACCAGTGTAGTCTGGTCTTTTACTGGAATCTCTATTCTTTAAGGCAGTATGATTTGTAGTGTCAGCAAATCTGTTGGATCAAGGGGGGAAAAAAGCCAAGATAGAAAATCTGCTTACCTGGGTTTCATTTTCAGGAAGCCATGTAGGACATGTTATGCTAGAGAGATTCCTACTACTCTGGAGAGTATTCAGTGTATGCAAGTAATCACATGCATTGTGTGTGACATCTAAGAGATTCTCATATCATGGATTGAATTATATGACTGTAGAGATGCCTTTCATGATTTTAATTCATATTCATTCCATGAATAAAATGTATGAGATGTTTTAAATCTCTTTTGGTTAGAGACAGCTTTTCTGGAAGGAATTTGAATAAAAAAGACATATTATTTAAAAGGAACAACAAAAAAAGCTGCTGCATACTGGCCTAAGGACAGACAGAATGGGTCATGATTTGCATGCATATTTCCGGGTAATTCCTGCAACTTCAGATGCCATTCGTTAACAAACTGTGAAAAAGACCTCACTGTTTCTGATACCTTTTTTTATAATTATATGGAGTTGAGAGACCCACTTTCAAAGTTACTGTAAAATTCCTTCCTAGTTCCAAGGAAATGAGCACATGAGGAAGAATCTGTCAGGGTAAAAAGGACATGTAATGAAAGCCTTGTTGTAACAAAGCCCTCTCAGGTGGCATGGGGGAGGGGTACAGAACTAAATGTGTCAGTAGGTTTAAGTTCAATTAATGCACTTTTTTGCATTGGAAAGCTAAGATGATGGCAGTTGTTCAACGAGCAAGTGTATCTTTTGGAAGGTTAGCCAGAGAATGAGACAGAGCATAAAACTCTAGAATCTATATGCTCCCCCCCCCAAAAAAATTGGTACTTGAGTCCACCTAGCTCCTTGCATGTAATGCATTTGAGAGGTGGTCATTTGAGGATTTTTTGTGGGTTCTTTTTTTCAAATTGTACTTCACACAAACTCTCTATGCAGAAAGGGCTTTAATACAGGCGATTGGAATGCTCTCCCAATTTATGATCCACACCAGAATGGGCTATTAGAGCCATTGTATTCACTTTTTCTATGTCCAACCCAAGAGTACCCAGATCAATCCCTGCAGAAGCTTTTTTGATAGTTTGTATCTGCTAATTGTATATAATACTATAAAATACTGAATGTCTGCTTGGAATTTAGCAGCAGAACAGGCTTTCATGGTGTTGCAGTGACACCCAATTTAAGAATAGTGCTACTTCAGGGCAAAGGGAGAAAAGCTTTGATGGACTGTATTTAATGATGTAATCTTGCTTGAAATTTCAATTTCCTGCTGTGCTATTGTGTAAAATGCTTAGACTAAGCCTAATTAACCCTTGCAGGAACCTAGTTCTATGAACATAAAATTTGCATTATTTTCCACTGACATAGTAATTGAAGCATGACAAAAAGGCTGCAGTTGATTGAAGACTGAATTAGGACTTACTATTTGAAAAGCATTGGGATCACTAGCTCTTGACTTTATGGATTATCATTTATAAAGTAAGGCATGTGGGATTAGTGAATACATTAAAGTGTGGAAAATCTAGCTTAAATTTTGGAAGTTATATATATTACATATACTTCTTTGAAATATTTCTGGTTTATTGCCTTTTAAACTAAGTGAATTGCAAAAGAAATAGAAAATAGGCTTGCAGTATTTACTCTTGTTAAGCAACTTTTCACAAGGATGCTATAACATTAAGAGAGGCACAACTGCTTGTACTAGACTAATGAAATAGGACTTTTAGTGAAATTCTGCTTGAGAGTAGGGGGAAAAATGCAGAATATGATAATAACATTTTCCACATCAAAAATATTCTTTAGAAGTTCCCATATTGCTACTGGGGAAATATAAGAAGAAAAAATTCCTAAAGCCAGTTGTTTTTTTTTTGAGTGAATGATTCCTTCACAAAAATATGTCCTTCTCAACTTGCTCTAGCATTTGATCAAAGTGTCATTGTTGAGGAATGTTAGATGAATTGGCAGTACAGTCTCTCTCACCCTGGGCTGTGCATTCATTTTGGATCATCAAGATTAGCTTGCGCCAGCTCACCTTAAGTCACACAAAATAGCACCTAGTTCTCCCAGCCACAATCTCAGGCTGCTGCAAATGGAATGGAAAGGAAAAGGCTTCTTCAGGCTCTGGAGTACAGAGGTTGAAATTGAATTTGTGCAGTAGTCACCTTCACACAGCACATAAAGTCCTGGAGTGACCAAGGTGAAGGGCAACAAGGACAGTATCTATGAACACACTGGAAGGCTAAGCACACTGGGTGCCCACTTGTCAGTGGGGCAGGGAACTTTGTGAGAAGCTACAAGGAAAAGACTGATGCACTCATTGCAGTTTTCATCTCAGTTTTTTCGCTGGAAGGTTTGTCCCTAGGTCTTCCAGGTCCCTGAGCCTTTTAGCAAGATCTGTGGGGGAAAACCAGTACCCACAGCAGAGGAAGAGAGTTAGGCAACATTTAGGTCTCTTGTGCAAGCATGAGTCCATAGAACCAGATGGGATGCATCTAAGCTTGCTAATGACATTGTGATGCTGCACTGCATCATTTGAGACATGCCATGGAAACTGCAGAGGCTCCTCAGAACTGGAAAAAGGCAGATGTCACATCATTTTTAACAAGGGCAAGAAGGTGGATTCAGGGGACTACAGACTAGTCAGTCTTACCTCAGTCTCTAGGAGGATGATGGGTGGGGCAAATCTACTGAGAATTCATTTCTATACTCAAAAATAGACAAGAAGGAGATTAAGAGCAAACAGCACAGGTTTATCATAGAATCATAGAACCACAGAGTGTCCTGGGTTGGAAGGGACCTTAAAGATCATCTAGTTTCAACCTCACTGGGACACCTTCACAAGACCAGGTCACTCATAGTCCCATCCAACCTGGCCTTGAACACCTCCAGGGATGGGGCATCCCCAACTTCTCTGGGCAACCTGTTCCAGTGCCTCACCATTCTGAGTAAAGATTTTTTTCCTAATATGTGATATAACCCTACTCTCTTTAAATTTGAACCCGTTCCCCCTTGTGCTGTTACTTCATGCCCTCGTAAATAGTCTTGCCCCATCTTTTCTGTAAGTTCCCTTAATATACAGGAGGGCTACCCTGAAGTCATCCTGAAGCCTTCTCTTTTCCAGACTTCACCTGTTTTTCCAGGTTTCCCAAGTGGAAATTATACCTGACCTTCCTCACTCTTTTCTGTGATGAGGTGATGGGTGCTGTGTTCAAGGGAGAGCATGTGGGTGTTGTACACATCCATTTTAATGATGTCTTTGACACAATCTCCCATAGTCTCCTTTTCATTGAATTTGGAAGATGAGGGCTGTATAAGCAGACAAAATGGCGGGTGGGGAATTGGCTCAACTGGTGGATCCAAAGAGCTGTGATTAGTGACACAAAGTCCAGCTAATGGTCAGTAACTAATGGGGTCCCTCAGTCATCAATAATGGGACCAATCCTGCCTAAAGTCTTCAGTAAGAACCCAGGTGATGGGACAGAGTGCATCCTTGATAAGTTTGTGGACAGTACCAGGTTGGAGAAACTAATCCATGTCCTGAAGAGGGACTGAAGCTGCCACTCAGAGGGAGCTGGACAGGCTGACGATATGGATTGCATGGAACATCATAAAGCTCTGTGAGAGCAAGATACTGCATGTAGGATGGTGTAACATCATGTAACACTACAGGCTGGGGCTCAACCATCTTGGAAGCAGCTCTGGAGAAATGGATGTGGGGCTCCTTTGAGGATAAGAAGCTGATCATGAGCCAGCAGCATGTGTTTGCAGCAAGGGGCTGCATTAGGAAAAGGGTCATCAGCAGGGCAAAGGAAGTGATCCATGTTGTTCAGTGATTTTAAGACCACATCTGGAACAATGTGTCCTCTTTTGGATTTTAAAGTGCAGGATTGGTAGGGATACACTGTAGTGAGTCCAGTAGAGATCACTGAGCTGTTAAAGGATATGGAGCACAGGCCATATGAGTAAAGGCTGAATAAGCTGGATTTGTTCAGCTTGGAGAAGAGAAGCTGAAGGGCAGGACAACAGGCTGCTGTCCTCAACTAGCTGATCAGAGGATGATAGAGCTAGAGTCTTCTTGAGGGTACACAGTGATAGGCTGGGAGGCAATGGGAGCAAGTTGCACGGTGGGAGATTCCAGATAGATGTTAGGGGAAAAAATACCCCATAAGGATGATCAAATACTGACGTAGGATGTTCAGAGAGGTTGTGTAGTCTCCATCCTTGGACATGTTCAAAATTCACTAGGCATGGACCTGAACAACTTGATTAGTTTAGATCTGTTTTGAGCAGGGGATAGGACAATTTGAATTCTGAAGATCCCTCCCAGCCTAAGACATAATTCTTGCATTCTGACAGTATTCTTGAGCTGGTGAGGGAAAATTTCTATCTGCTCATATACTGATTGCCACAGAGATATGAATATTTCAAGCCAGAGGTAATCTTTAAAGTCCCTTAGAAATGGTTTTGAGGTGTGTTTTCTTTTCTTTTTTTTTTTTCTTTTTGTTAATAACTTTTCAAAACTAGACAAAGTACTGACATTGAAAGATTGAAAGCAAGAGGCTGTGAGAGAGTTGGTTCTTCCTGGAAAAACTTTTTTGTCAGTTGTAGAGACTGTTTAAGACTACTGAATCATGTAAGGAAATTGTTAAGGCTGGGGAAACAAGGCTGGACCAAACGGCTCCTGACATGAAAAAGGGGAAAAAAGTAGCATGAAAAAGATGTGTTAATGCTGTGAAGAATCAGAAAATAGAGTCCTGGAAGTTTGCTGTCAGCAGAGGATTAGGAGTTGACAGTGACAGTATCTGCTAGAGGAGCCACATTTCTGTTAGTAATAGTTGAGGCCTTATCCTCCCATAAACCATCCTGGACAGCAGCAGGTTTCCAGTGCTTCCTGGGTCTGACATATTCCTGCACTGGTTCTGTGTTCAGAGTAGTCAGGCAAGCTCTGTTTTGTGGGCAAAATAAAGAGCTTTTAAACTTGCAATTGTGCATTCTTCTACATTTTGCCCTCACACCATTCTGTGTATATCTTCAGTGTCCTATGGAGACTTCTGAAATTAGGAGTGCACGTTTCTAGAGTAGATTATCTTTTGCCTTGGAACAGGACTGTGTAATTTAATTTTTGCAAAGACTTTTGGATTTTTGTTCCTAGGATAAAATGGTTACACTTAGCTACATACAGGTAAACTGGTTATTTGTCACAAGCAATTTAAAAGTATGATCACATGAATTGCTTTTGCAGGTTTTTTCTTTCCTTTTCCTTCTCCTTCTCCTTCTCCTTTTCCTTTTCCTTTTCCTTTTCCTTTTCCTTTTCCTTTTCCTTTTCCTTTTCCTTCCACAAAACCTCACTGTTCATTAGCTTGTAAATAAAACACAGCTGGCATCAACAGACCTCACTTATGATTGTCTGTACTATCAGTTCACATGCATTTAGTTGATTTGATCACATGACTGTGATCAAAAGGGAAATTCAGTGTATTTACAGAGAAACAAAATTAGTCGCTATGTATTTCAGACATACATGATTTTTGAAAATGCTGTAATTGTGGCCAGTTCTACTTTATTCTCCAAAGAAGAATTCTCCCTTTTATACAGCAATTTCAAGGTTTCATCCTGCAGCCGCTGAATTATTTGGAGTTTTGCCTGCACAATGCCATGAGATTAACTTGTTCTGTGTGTGAACCCCAGCAATATTCCATGGGACCTTCCCAGCTGTCCACAAGAAATAAACTCCTCAGGGCTGAACACAAGAGTCTCTACAGTTAGTGAATGGGACAGTTCCAGTGCTGTGACCGAGGCCAGGGGGTTGCACAGCACGTCACATTCTTTGTTGTTTCAACCTCCAACTCCAGTTTTTAAATTAGGAGTGTCCAGTTTTTCACAGCTCATTCATATTCTTAACCCAGAGCAATTCTATGCCACAAAGATATTTATAACTATAGAATATTATATGAAAAAGTAATATTATTAGTCAGCTGGAGGTGTTACTAACAGGGCAAGGAACAGGAATCAGTTGTGTGTTCTGCAGCTGACATTCATAGCAGTCTCACTGCATGCTCATTGTAACTTGAGGTAAAATATTGATTTATTATTATAGATAATAATGATGTGCAAGATCCAGTAAAAGTAGCAACATATCAATAGATGACTGAAAATAAATTGTCTTTCTCATTTTCCATTAAATCTGTAAACATCCTTAAGTGCAACAAATTGTTCAGATGACCAAAATTGTGTTAAGAAATATATACAATCTTCTATATATATTTATTCATTGGCAAATTCTCAGATGTGTGCAATTCATTAAAATACAAGTGGGAAATGAAAGCAATAATTTTTATCTAAGTATGTTCTTAAAGGAAGAAGTGGAGAGACAGAAATGCATTTCTGCCCCTGAGAATGAGCCAGGTAGAATTATTCCATTCAGTCAATAATTTGGTAAGAAATCTCATAAAAATTAACAGTAATAGGACTGTAGCTTTAGTTTAAATTCTTCCTTGAGAGTGACATATTCACTTGCACGGAGAGGCAGGATAAGACTAATGCATTGTTTCAGTCTCATTTAGACTTTACTACACCTCCACTTCTCTCTTTACTAAAACAGAATTTACAAGTGGTCTTCACCCATCTATGTGAGGGTAAGCTTTTTTCTAATCAGAGTTCTACTGTAAGAACAATTCTAGAATTCATTGACTTCTTTTAATTAATAGAAAATACAACGCTTTTTAGTCAAGATAACACTAAAAGTTTGAAAATACTCCACATTTTCTTGAAACAGACTTTGTCCCTGAGGCCCTAGTTTTTCCTTCACTAGTTATTTTGTGCAGGACACAGGGTCTACCTGACTTTATTCCTCTTTTTTCTTAAAGTGCCTATATCAGATATGCTGGTGTAAATACTTTTATATAACAAAAGTAATAATTTCCTCAAAAATCTTTTCAGAGCTGATATGTTCTTCCTGACTATACTTTCAAATAATGCTATAATCTTATCACCTCTCTTGACATTTAGTACATTTATGAAGTTTTCCTTCAAACTTAGCTTGAGGGAAAATGGGATTTTGACTTAAAGTAAGAAAAGGGACAAAATTAATTTAAGGCTTCTGATGCAGGTAGAAATATACATTACTACACGCACACTTTTCACCATTGAGAGCTGCATTTAGTCATCTAAATTAATATAATTTTAATGCATTTGATTGACTTACAGGAAAATCTAAATTTTATGGATTTGATTGATTTCCACATCAACTCAAATGCAATGCTTTGTAGTAATACGTGGTATAAAACTTATTTTAACAGGCATGAGTTATTGTCCATACATCAGGACTCAACAAGTGGCAGTACCTGACACAATAGTAGCTCCACTGGCTTAGCAACCACCATGCAGTGCAGAGTCCCTTTCAGGTAATGCTGGGGTGGTAAAACCCACACCTAATAATTTAGCACTGTTCCAAACATTTTCCATCACTTGTCAGGAAGGATCCAATTTTGGAGCACTTCTCTCTGTGACAGTGGTGAAACACTGACATGGGTTGCCTGGAGAAGTTGTTGGATGCTCCATCCCTGGAAGTGTTCAGGGCCAGGCTGGATGGGGCTTTGAGCAATGTGGTCTAGAGGAAGTTGTCCCTGACTAGTTCAGAGCAGTTGAAACTAGATGACCTTTATACTCCCTTCCAACCCAGGCCTTTCCATTACTCTGTGATTCTATTCTTGTTACTTGTGTGAGCTTCATTTAGGATAGTTTGGAACATATTAGAACAAGGATTCTTAAAGTGATATTTAATTTTTTAAGGGCAGATTTAATTTGTAAAATGACTTCATACAAATTTCTTTGCCTCGTGAGTATTGAGAGTGATAGCAGTTCATTTTTATGGCCAAGGAAATGGTTTCAACATTTAAATTTATTTTACAGAGCTAAACCAATAATTTTTGGACTCTATTCTGACTCATTCCAGCAAGTGATAAACCAAGGTCTGTCAATGTACTTCTAATAATTGTTCATCTATAAGTCAGGCAACAAATTTTGACTTTCCAGTCACAATTTTGAGTACTCAGGGAAGTAAAAAAAGCAGGATTGTGAGGCAATCAAATTTGGTATCCTTTCCTAAAAGTTTTAGAGACTCTTGAAATTTCTTACTTACTCTGGTGGAAATTTTACATGTAGATATACATGTATATTGATTTTGTGTTCTGTATTTTGCTGTGGGAGCCACAAAGAAAGACAATACATATTGAAATTGTTTCAGACATACAAAATTATGTTTCAGGTAAAATCTACTTATTAATGATTTCTACTTTTAGCCACAATATTTTTATTTTCTTCCACCAGGTTATATTTGTCCCATCTCTTTATTACCCCTAAGCACAGTTTTCAGCTTCTTATCACCATACTACTGTATGAGTCCTAGGGTAATGATCTTCTGAAATTATCAGAAATCATGTGAAGGACATGAAAGCAGCTAAAATAATAATCACATTTGTTACTTTGCTTTGCCTTACATAGGTTTTTGGCAAGCAAATAGAACATTTTAAATACTGTGGTTCTTTGATATTTTTCTATCACTCTAGCAACATGAGGGTGATGTTTAATACACCTTTATGGCTTCAGAAGCAGTATATTTGCTGTACAAATTAGAATTACTACAGAAATATTTTTCATAATAGCCAGGTCAGGAAACCCAGACTGGAATGTAATAGCAACCTGAATTTCTCATTGTCCCATTTCAACACCTGACATGGATTTACCAGAGACCTAGCTCCTCTACCCTGAACAGCACTGCTAAGAAATGTTAAGCGTGTTTCAAGTCTAATGATAAAATAAGCTCATTCCCTGTGTGTTTGCACCCAGATCCCTAGTCTGATTTCGAGATAGTACAACCACATTGTGTAAATTACTATAATGCTCTGGAGCATAACCCAAGTTGTAATCTGGTCTGCACATTTACTGTTACAATGTGTTACCTGGAAAAGCAGAAATCCAGTTTGAATTTAAGCTGAGTTTAAAAGTAAAATGGAAAAGATGTCTGTTTCAGGAGAAAAGGAATAATTTCCTAGAATTCTATGGACTACTGTGGGTATTTAGAAAATGCATTGTGTTCAAACATCTACACTGGATTCATCCCAAATTAGGCAAGATAAAGCCCTCTCTAGCTATCCAAAATTAGATATTTAAACTATGTAATCAAAGCTGCTTCTAAAGTCAGTGAAAGGAGACCAGCACCTCCACAAAGCACTTAATCTTATCCTTGGATGTGTGTTGATCATCACAGATGGAAGGAAACACATCTCCACTACAGGGAACCTTGAAGGTTGCTGTAGGTTAGACACCAGGAGTAGGTTTTGTTCGAGATTAGATGTAGACATGTGAGTCAAGTATATCAGCTACCATTATAGTCAAAAGGGCTTATTATTTTGGTCTAGTGTCATTTGAGATGATTTAGGGTATCCTGTCTAGTGTCCAGCTGCCACTCCAGATGATCACAGGTCATATACTATGATTTCCAGCCTGTTGCAAATGTGTAAGGTGTGCTAAAGTGCATCAAATGACATTTTATATATATATATATATATATATTTAGGTAAATAAATGAGGTTCAATGAAAATTCAATCTTTCCTAAAGGAACAATATTGTGTAAAGTAAATCTGTGAGAGATCAACCAGTTGTACTACATTAACTACCATAAAAATGACCAGAAAAGATGAACAGAGTAGATGCACTGTATTCCCATTCTCAATGTTTGTAAGTATGAAAAACCTGTGAGGAAAGTTTCTGATGTTAATATTTGCTTTTTCACAAATATTCTTATCTCCAGTTTACAAATTTGATGCAAAAACACTATTACATGTCACCAGTACATGCACAGAAATGTAATGTTTGGCTTAGGTGTGGAAAATAGAGTGTCTGTCTCCCCCTCTGTTCAGATACAGAAGGGAGGAAAATACCACTCCAGAGCCTTGATGAGGTGCTGTACACATAGACAAGTACCTTCACTACATCTTCTAAGAAATGAATCCTGATCTTGTATAAAGAATGCAAAACTCCCGCTGAAGTAAAAAAATACTTCATTCATATGTCTGGAAGCAGGATTCAGCTCTCAGAACTAAAACAGCTTGCACCCACCTGCTGCTTTAATTCTGAAACAAATTTTCCATTGATATCTTGTATAAATCACCAAACGCGAGCAATGTGCTTTACTGTGAAGACAGTATTCCAGTCATAAAGGGTGATCCAAATGGAAACTCCCCAAAAGTAAGGAGGAATGACCAGAACATTACAACTATGATCTTGGTTTTCTCCATGACAAACTCTTGCATTGACTATTACACATTTACAAGGTCTCAGTTTTTATTTGGTTATTGTTATTTAAAGCAGGAGAAGGCTTGCTCTTCTGGCCATCGGTTCCTCCTTTGGATGTGTCCTGGAAGAAAAGCCTTGGCATCCACAGTGACATTAAAATTCGTTTATATTCATTCCGAAAATTCTGGTTAAGAAGACCATATATTATTGCATTAAGGCAGCTGTTGAAATAGGCCATTAAGTAGCTTATAATGAATAGCCATTCAGGAACTTTTGGTGCCATTTCTGTAGGATCAATGGCTACAGCTAGTCCAATGAAGTTTAGAGGTGCCCAGCAAAAGGCAAAAATCACAAAAACAACAAACATGGTAAGAAAGTTTCTGAAGTCACTTGGCTTCAATCTTGGCTTTGTTTCTGACTTGACTCGTCTTCTAACTTGCAGCACTAAAACCCAAATTCTAAGGTAGCAGAAGCTGACGATGGTGATAGGGACGATGAAGTGAATGACCACAACAGCTATTGTATAGTAGGAACTCGCAGTCTGGACAAACGTGCATGAATAGATGCGTGGATCATACTTCAAAGAGCCAACAAAAAAATTTGGCACAGTTGCAACTACTGTTAATATCCAGACTAAGGAGACATACAGCATTGTGTTCCAACAGCTGTACACTTTGTCATAGGCAAAACTATGACATATATAGCAATATCTGTTTATTGCAATTGCAGTGATGTTGAAAATGGAGCCTATTACACTTAGTCCCATCACAAAGCCACTCGCTTTACAGTGCGTTTCACCCAGCGTCCATCCATTGTGGAAAATAGCTAAGAGCACCAGCGGATATGGATACAAGGCCACCACCAGATCAGCCACAGCTAGGCTCACCACAAATGCATTACCTGCAAGGAAAGAAAAGTACACAGGCGTAAGTCTGAAAGCAAGCATAGCTGGGAACAAGAAGAAAAATGTTACATTATTTTGGATAGCTGCAATGCTAAATTATTGACAATGTCAGCAAGCAGCAGGTATATAGAACCAGTAGGGAAATAATTTTACAACGTAACTTAGAACACCACGGAAATATCTGTAGGAACATGATGTGTCAAATCTGTTGGTGACTGGATGATCTCCTCCTTGCTCTTTTTATTTTTAATAAACATAGCCATCAGTGGGCTGTTACACAAGCACATGTTGAATTGTTTAATTGTAGCTAACTCCACAGCTGGATTGCATAAAATGAAAAAGAAGAAAAGTCTAAATTGTGCCAAGTAGGTAAGCCATTATGCTATTATAACCTATCACTGGAATGCTAACGGGCTTGACAGGTATCAGGGTGAAGGATATATGAAGACTAGGTCCATAGCTATTAGAAAGATATGTGTTTTATGTATGCTCCAAATTGCTACACAGTACTCTGTAGTATAGATATATTCTGCATAAATGGCCTACCCAAACTGCAGTTATTTTCTCACTGGATTGACTAAGGAAGAGTGAATCGCCTTCACCACACTGCAGACAGGCATATTTAATCATACAAAAAAAAGAAAAACTTCCATGCATGCAAGAGGAAGTATTCAAAATTTCTGCTGCTTATATTAAGGGAATATAGGTGATATGGTTGAGCCCTATTGTCTCTCTTTAAGCAGTGTCCTTCTCATCAGTTTGAAATTTCTGGACATTGTATCTAAGGATATTTTTATAAAATAGTGAGATAGTAAACTCTATTCCTGAAAAAATGTTCTTTAGGAACTTCATTCTAGATGACAGAAGTATAAACTTCAAATTCTTGGCATTTAGGTAGCATAAAGTGTATGTGGTTTGTATGGTTTTGTATATGGCTTGCACACTTTTTTTTCTGAAAGTCCTTCACAGCATGAATTGATATGCAAAAAATTCAAGCAATTTTAGAAATTGTGCATGGAACATAATTATTTTTTGAAAAGAGCAGTTGGATACTCCATTCTACAAATACTGAGCTTACTAGTCCTCAACTAACAAAGCAGTTCTCCATGTCATTTTAAAAATGGTATTAACTGGAAGTCGTAAAAGCAAAAACTATGTAGAAATATACTCATTAAAAAAGACATAATTTCATCTCTACTCTGTTTTCTCCACCTGCTTTACCTCTGTAGGTTCCTGAATTAAGGAATGGGGAGCTATCTTTCTCCCATTCACTCTAGGGGACAATGATGCTCATCAGAATATGCACAACAGTGAGTAAACTGAAGAGAAAGCAGGATTATCCATCTGTATCCTCAGAAACATGGCTCATCTCATGACTGGTACGCAAATTATTTTAGATGGTTCCTTGTTACAGATTTAGTAGCCTACTTATCTATTTTAAAAACCTACACAAGTGTCTCCATAGCTACAGCTTTATGATTTGTGAGGAAAAATTGAACAAACTAGGGAGGCGATTGATAACTTCAAATAAGCAAAGCAGGAAGGATATAACTCCTTGCCATGATTGTTGTGAATCCAAGCAAGCATCAGTCACAACAAGGAAGTTTCAAGGTAGACATCAAAAAACAGATTTTAATGGCAAGAAGAAGGAAGTGTGGGAACACATTGCTTTGAGTGCCATTGAAGGTTGTAAGAAAACATAAAATAAGTATTTGTCAGCACTGGCCTAGATAAAGCCGATCCCTTTGTACAGGAAGGATGACTGTGAAGGCCTCTTCTAGCCATATGGTAAATAGGACAGAAGACCAAATTAACAGAACAGGGACATCTTTATCAGAATGAACTTACATCATGACAAGTGTTTCTCTTTTGTTTTTCCATCACTGTATCTCACATTAGAAGACAGAGAAGTCAGAAGTCATAAGTTGGAAGAAAGAAAGGAAGGAAAGAAGGAAGGAAAAAAGACTCTTTTTTTCTGTTTTAGAATGCCTTTTGGAGAAAGAGAGAATTTAGTCTCGGGTGTGTGCACTAAGATTAATCTAAACTCTAAGGCCCCCCAGCATCAGCTTCTACCTAAAATGTAATTGTTCAGTTGAAATAGAGTGGGCATTCAGCTCTTTCAATCATATTTGGAAATTTACTGTAAAGTACATTCAGCAAGATATTTTCAAAGTTTTTTGTGCCGTTTAAGACTTCTTGAAAATTCCAGGTGCAATGAATAAATAGAGTTAGCAAGAAACTTGTCAAAAACTTAATTTACTAGTTTACCACTCAGAAGAAAAATGGTCCAATATCTATAAAGGCTTCAGGTGATTTGTCACTTCTATGGCTGTTTACAGAGTTGAATGTTCCCACTGTGCACTGCAAAGTAAGGTCCAATGGTGTTTTTCTGTCTTTGTGGATGACTGCAGAAATAAGTTTAATGTTGTATTACTACAATGAATAATCTACAGAACTAGAGAGAAACTTTCCTACTTCATAAAACATAAATAATCATCATTTTGAGAAATCAAAGGTCTTAGACACCTTTTAAGTGCTTGGAGAAAGTAAATGCTCCTTGATACACCTAACACACAGCTTTTAGAGTGGCCTAAATGACATTCATAATATAACTAAAGACGTAACCTTTTTCTGCATGTAACAAAATAGAAAGCACAGAATTTTCATCTAGCTTGAATTATTATCATTACTTCTGGAATTTACTCGATGGACTTTGTTCCTAGAGTTCAGTTTCATAAGAGCCAGAAGAATATTAATTTGTAAGAAAGCAATTTATTCACTGGAATGGAAAGACCCCTAATTACAAGCAGTAGATACTAAAACCAAAATGTCTTGCCAGGTATTAAAAAAGGTCCACATCTGTGCTGTTTTAAACATTGATAGTTGTATGCATAAAAAAGAAAATAAGTTCTGATATTGACTTTGGGTGAAACAGAACTAGATTGATATTTCATGAAGCAGTCCTGTATTTTGGTTTACTTACTACAACTACCACGAGAAAGACAACTGTAATCCTGATATGATTTCAGGTTGTAGGAATTTACTCACAGAACAAAATTTTTGGTAAGGCCAAAACTTTTAAGGGCTGAGCATCTGCCTTCTGAAAAGACAACTGACTTTTAATGTCTCTACCAAAACCAAAAGCAATTGCAATCAGCAACTATTTTTTAAAGGTTTTTCTTCTCTCTTTGGTTTTAAACTGGTGAAAAAGCTTCATTATGTATGATGGTGTTGTCTGGGGGTTTTTTAGGTGGTGTTTTGGTTGTTACACATTTGTTTAACAAGTTGCCTACAGACATCACCCTCTTTGATCTATGGCACCAACAGCAGGTGGAGCAGAAAATTAAGTCTTTCACACACTGACATTTGAATTCCCTGTGACACTACAAGCCAAGATCTAGGGTAAGCTTTGATTTACTGAGACATGTTAATTTGGTATAATGTTCAATATTGTGTTGCTAACAGAAGGTGTAACATGATGCTCCAAACAAATGCCAGATGGGTGTTTGTTTTCTTTGAATATGACAGTTTTAAAGCTGTGAGATGCTCTTTTGTAGTTATATTTCATGATTTCAGATATTAGTGAGGTAGACTGCAGACTTTGATATAAGGGAAAGGGACAGGCAATATATTTCCACTAGAACATCGTATTTTAGAGACTCTAGCAAAAACTAGAGCATAAACAATGAATCAAAGCTGGTCTTTGGTTTATGGAACATCCAGGTTATTTCTTTTTTAGGAAATATGCGTTCTATGAAATGGTTTAAAATAATTGGTGACTATAATTATCCTATGTACAAAGAAAAAGCCATCACTGGGAGCAGAATCATAAAATCATTCAGATTGTAAAGGACCTTGAAGATCATTAAGTCCAGCTGTTAACCCAGCACTGCCAAATCCACCACTAACCCACATTCCTCAGTACCACATCTACACCTCTTTTAAATACCTCCAGGGATGGTGAGTCGATCACTTCCCTGGGCAGCCTATTCCAGTGCTTGACAACCCTTTCAATGAAGAAATTGTTCCTGATATTCAACCTAAACTTGCCTTGGTGCAATTTGAGTCCATTTTACTCTTGTCCCTTCACTTGTTACTTGGGAGAAGAGACAAACCCTCGCCTGGCTACAGCCTCCTTTCAGGTAGTTTTAGAGAGCAATAAGGTGTCTCCTGAACCTGCTTTTCTCCAGGTTAAACACCCCCAGCTCCCTCAGCTGCCTCCTTCCCCAGCTCTGTTGTCCTTCTCTGGACACACTCCAGCACCTCACTGTCTTGTAGTGAGGGGCCCAGAACTGAACATAGGATCCACCAGTGCCGAGTACGAGGAGACAGCCACTGCCCTGGTCCTGCTGGCCACACTGTTGCTGATCCAGGCTAGGATGCCATTGGCCTTCTTGAACACCTGGGCACACCCTGGCTCATGTTCAACCATTGCTGTCCAGCACCCCCAGGGCCTTTTCCACTGGGCAGCTTCCCAGCCCCTGCCCCCACCTGTAGCACTGCCCACAGTTCCTGTGACCCCAGGGCAGGACCCAGCACTTGGACTTGTTGAACCTCCTACAATTGGCTTCAGTCCATCAATCCAGCCTGTCCAGCTCCTTTTGCAGAGCCTTTCTGCCCTCCAGCAGATCAACACTCCCACCCAGCTTGGTGCTGTCTGCAAACTGAGGGTGCCCTTGATCCCCTTGTCACGGATAAAGATATCAAACAGGACTGGCCCCAAGAAGAATGCAGGACTTACAAGAACAGAAACCTAGCATGTAAAAAGGACCTTGAGATTGTGCCTTAGTGACCTCCAGACTCCTGAACTGGAACAGACCTGTGTTCTTGGCCCTACATCTGCAACTACAAGTTAGTGCTGGAAGCTACATTAGCAGGAGCTGAATTTTAGACTTATTAGGCAGACCTCTCAGGTGTGGCCACAGATTTACTGAAGAGAGGTACCTAAGATGCACTGTTGTTTTTCGGATCATGATTTTGGCATGCCTGACAAAATCTCTACTTTTCCTGAGTGCTCACTCTTCTCCCTCTGGTTAAATATAGGAACATCACTCTTTGCTGCGAGTTTGCTGCTTTGAGTTTCCGAATAGACGACAGGTGCAATAGTGCTGTGATGTTTAAAGTTTAGCAAAAAGGCCTGATGTTTGTAACCCCTGGGTGTACAGTTTTGCTCGCCTGTGGCTTCCTCGGGTGCTGGTGGCGACGGTGGTGAGTCTCTGTTGCCACCTAGTGCGGGAGCCACAGCAGAGACAGCACATTGCATCACCGGGCAGGGCAGGAGGAAAACGCCCGAGGCTGCTCCTTCCCAAGCTAAACGTTGATCCCTTATCAGATACTAGCTTTATGGGGTGATAAATACTTTTCTGGGCTTCTGATACTTTCTGAGATTGCAGGAACTTTTCCAGTACTGGGTATTTTCAGAAAGAAAAGGGGAAGCAGAAGAGGCAAGACAGGCTCTACTACTAGAAATTTCACTGTTGCCTAGTGGTTAGGACACTTCCATGTAGAAGAGCCCTTCTTTAAAAAAGGCTTGAGCTTGTGTCTCCCATAGTCCCCAGAGAGTGCCCTACTCACCAGCCCTGCTGCTCTTCTGGGATTAGCGTGCTTGTCTCTTTCTAGGTTATGTTCAAGAATTTCAGCCTAGAATCAGAATACACAGGTTATCACTTGTATTGTAGAGTGCTCTTTATCAGTATGCTCATTAAAAAAAAAAAAAATTAAAATCCTTCTCTTGATTTAACAACTGGGAAACTGAGATAGACAGGTGAAGGAACTCTCCACGACACTGATTAGGAAGAACACCCCAGGTTCGTGAACCTTGCCCTGTCTTTTCTCTCTTAGATAATACCACCTCTGTTAGGCATACTCTGGGAAAAGTGGCAGCACTGGTCCAGCTTTCTTCTCCCAAATGACACCCTAGTGGCATACTGATGCTGCGGGATGGAGCCAATAGAAGAGCTAGAGCTATTAAGCAAAGCTAGTTGTATTAAAAGCAAATAAAAGGGGGTGGTTGCTGCACTAGGTAGTAAATCCTTAAGAGATTTTGCAGATGTAAAAATTTTACTTGTGTTCAAGGGAAGCTGGAAAAGTACTTGTAAGAGACATAGTTTGAAGGTTACTAAACAGACATACCATATGGGTTTGGGAAATCTTCTGAGATTGAAGGAATTACAAGTTGTAAGAATATATAAATATGATGCAGAGTGGCTCTGTTCTCCTTTTCTCCTCAGTGCTTGCTTCCATCTACAGATAAAGCAGAGTATGAGTCTAGCTATGCCTTGTTCTGTGTGTCCCGCCTTCTGAAACTGAGCTGCATTTTACAGTAGGCTCAGGGGAAAGATCCCTTATATCCATGCCCTAACCCTGAAGTCAGGCTCTGCCTTCAGGATAGTCTAGGATGGAAAAGGCCCATGTTGTTGCTGAGAGCATCATAGACTCATAGTGTCATAGAATGGTTGGAAGGGATCTTAGGTATCACCCAGTTCCAGCCCCACTACCGTGGGCAGGGACATCTTCCACTGGATCAGGTTGCTCAGAGCCCCATCCAACCTGGCCTTGAACACGTGCAGGGATGGAGCATCCACAGCTTCTCTGGGCAGCCTGTGCCAGTTTCTCACCATCCTCACAGTAAAAAATGTCTTACCAATATCTAATCTAAGTCTACCTTCTTCAGTTTAAAATATCCCTTTTTCAGTTTAGATGTCTCTCTCTAGGGTACTGTTGCTTTTCACGTGGAGTGTGAAGCCAAGACATTCAGTCTGAGGGCTGAGCACCATGGGCACCAGTGGCAGCTCAGCCTCAGAATCTCCTCTTGCTGAGCACAATCGCTAAGTAACAACAAAAACAGACTGGTTTTTTTCACTGGTTCATTAAAGAAGTCATGTTTTCTGTATTTGCCAGTACATATCAGCTTAATTTTCTTCTCTTGAAGTAATCACAGCTGTTGATTGCTTCAACCAAGAAAGAATAGGAAACCTACTTGTACAACTGCAAGTATGAAAACTCATTTACTGCTGACAAAGGGGCAAATATGAAAAGCTGTGAAATACAACAGGTGCAATCTAGTTAGACCCTATAAAGAGCTGAGCAACCTATAATTTTTAATAACTTTTTTCGGCGTCTCAGCACTATATTGCATGTCATAGAATAAAAGGTGGAATATGTAGCATTTTATAGGATGTTACTTTGTTAAAGAAACAAACAAAAACCCTACCCTAAAACTTGTTCCAAATTGACTATAAAAGACTGAAGTGTGGAAGCAAACAAAGTAAGGATATTTCACTTCTAAAAGCTCTGGACAAAATTTTATTATGCTCTGAGAGATATTAATTTATATGGTGTGAAAGGCTAGTTCATGCCATCACCTTCATTATTACTTTTGTCTTTGCTACTGTCTTTAGTCTGAATTTGTGTCAAAGAAAATGATGGGTTTTTTTCTTTGTTACTGCAACAAAACATTGTTTAAGTCCTTAGAATAACTTAATTTCCACCTTCTTTTAGAAAGGAGGACAGGAAATTGAAAAATGAAAATAATTTTGTTCAAACTAAACCCATGTTTGGTTTGTTAAGATGTTCAGTTTGTGTTTTATTTTAATATTTGCTAACATATCAGTTGAATTTTTAAAAAAAACAAACAAGCCAACAAATCTCAGACATTAAATAATTCTATTCTAAAATATAAGGCTTAAGATATTACTGAAAATACTCAGGCTATCAGGCTGGTATATGAAGTGAATAAAATTGGGGACTATTGGAGACTATGGGACACACTCAGCCCCAGTTAACCAAGAGACTTGATTAGCCATGATAAGGTAGTTTTGCACTGTAGACCAATTTAAACAGAACAGAACTTTTTGACCAGTGTAAATGTTGGGATCTCCACTTACAGAACCAAAGTCATGCAAGTGGCAATTTCCACAGTGATTTGCTCTGCTGCTCTGTAGGGCTGCAGGTGAAGGACTTGCAGCATGTGACAGCTACAGAGACAAATGTGTGTGAAGTATGTACATGTCAACTGGTTCCATCTGCAAAAAGAAACCAAATCTAAGCCCGTTATTGCTGCTATGTACTTTTAGGTGGACTGTGTTCAACTCCCAGACATGGTGGAGGATCCTGGATTTTTATAAAGTAGGATCTGATACCCTGCAGTAAGTAGAGTACATGGGAACATCTAATACAGAAAACACTTCTGTTGACAAGGTGCCAATGCTTCTAGTATGGAGTCTCCCTGTTATGATCTTCTTTTCTTCTCTTGTTTCCTGTTTCACCAAGGAAGAAAATAGATGATACTTGACGAAAATTGCCATTATAACCTTTCAGTAAGGAAAAGTCTTACCCTTTTTTTCTGAGCTTTTGGAAGGCCTCATCACTGTACATGCATAGGGAGATGAATGTCTTCAGAAGCTGTTGTCAGTCTCTGCCATCTGCTTCTTTTGGAAACAAGGTCTTAAAGCAAAGTACAGTGACATGATTCATCTTATAATGATACTCATAGGTTTGTAAACAGCATGTGAACAGATGAATAAATAAAATGCTTTTACAGAAGATGATTGTGTATTCTCTTCTGAAGCATTAGCTGCTTTGTGTTCCAACTCAATACAGACAAAGTGTGTAATGATCATTTGCTGAGTCAAGGTCTTTTCTGAGAGCCAGTAGAAGCCTTGAAAAATGACAAGACAAAAACTTGCTGTGGCTGGGCCTGTGAGTCATGATATTGGTGAGATAGGTAAACAAGGGGTGATAGGCGTGCAACCGATAGCCACCAAATCATGGAAGTTGGAATTGAAGTTTGGAGTTCCTCTAGCCCAACCCTCCCATTTAAAGAGGGATAAACTATAGTGATTTATTCAGGGCCATGTCCAGTCTGCCTTGCACTGTCTACAGCCACAGAGACTCAACAACCTCTCAGGGTCACCTGTTCCAGTAAGGAATGAATATGCAGGATATTTACTGTTTTCACTAGGGAATAGAGGGAAGATGCTGTCAATTTTGCTACAGATGAGGGGTGTTCTTGATCTAATAAATAGCAGAGATCCTAGGATCATGCCTGTTAATATGGATGCAGAGACCAGGCATGGTCATTAACAGTGAGCTAGACTTGCTTGGTCGGAAGAAGAGGCCCCAGTGCAGATTAGAGTAGATGGGGCTTTGTTTTGCTTATCCTTCTGCCTTTAGATTCCTCATGAAAGTAGAACTGAGCAATCTTTGACTGAACGTAATGGTCTGAGCCAAACAGAGAACTTGGACCAAGAAACATTTCCAGACCAATAAATCTACAGACATGTAAACGTACAGAACTCCAGGAGTTGGAGCATTGGGTGTGGTAAGGGCTGTACAGAAAAAGGCAGGAGGCAGCAGCTCCTAGCAAAATTATGTTTGGAAAGCAATTCCCACTGGCTGTAGCAAGGCTAGAATGTTCCTCCTTATGTAGATAGTCACATACTAGGTTCAGCTTACCCAGGTGGCAGAATCCTGTTCCACATGCAACTTTGATGACCTTTGAGCACTTTGAACTGACTGCAACCAGCCCTTCAGACTGGAACCTTGTGGCAGTTCTAGCTGATTCCCCAGTGAGTGCCCTGGTGGCCTGTGGTCCAGAGAGAGAGCTGTGGGTGCTTTCTGTCTGCCTAACGTACTGAATCACACCTCTTTTACTGCGTGAATACACATGCAAACTGGACCAAACCATTGTAATTTTTACTCAATCAGGCTCGAATGGAAATCACTTTTATATATACTATGTCAGAACATTGTGTTTGCAGGTCATATACCTCACTATTTTATTTGCTCTCTGTAAGCAGAGCAGATATTCTTGCTTCATATTTAACCAGGAAGCTGGCTGTATAGAAAGTTTACAGTCTTTATGGTCCTAGCCTACCAGGTGTTTCATAAAGGTGACTAAAGAGGATTACGTTGTTTTCAGATTATCTAAATAAAGGCATAATTACATGACCTCAAATTAGTTAATTTTTCCTCTACTTTGAAACAGCAGATGTCCAGTGCTGCAACTGGACTCTGGATTGTGTAGTTGCTGTTTCATACCCAGGACCATTATCTTATAGGTAAAATCTTATAAACTCTTTCAAACCACCTACCAGTACATAATTTTTTGTAGGCAAATCAGTGTGGTTAAACCATCTTTCTGCAAGGCCTGCCTCAACATCTGATTAACATTTTACACATTTTGCTTCTAATGACTGCAAAATGAAGAATAAAAAGAAGAAAGGAATATCTTGCTTAACATGAAAACTGATTTAGAAAGTAATCTTTTGTCCATGGGCTCTAACCCCACTTGTTAATCTAATAACAAGTACTTTTGCAGTCAGTTTAAAAATATCACAGGGAGATTTTTTGTCCTTGAGTGGGAGTGCTCTAAATTTTCACAGCACAACACTCACTTTCTGACACTATATTTTACGCCAGTAAAACACCTGGAACATACTGGTGTAGTATCTGACTTGTGGCAGGGAAGTCTGAATTTTAAATATTCTTTCTATCATGACTTCTAACATAGAAAGACAAAGGCATACAAAGATACCAGTCCCTTATTAATAAAATATTTTTCTTCCTCTGTAAAAATCCAAAAATTACACCCTGTGCATTTCAGTGAGTAACAACTGATTTCAAACAAGCTGGTCAGAATGTTTAGTCTCTTGAATATATTCCCAAAAGTTTTAAGAACCATAAGTGTCAGTTCACAGAAAGGAGGGATGGGATAACTCCCAGTTGGCATGTAGTGACTACGCACTTGCATTTCTTTACTGGTCTTGAAGAAAAGCAGCATGTTTTAATACAACAGCTTTTTATTTGTCAGTAGAAAACCTGAATAGAGTTGACTACTTCTATGAAAATTTTTAAAACGTCCTAAAAATTCCCACTCCAATGAACTTCCCCATGGACAGGATCTGCACAGAATGAGCATCTTGATTAGATGCTTTTTTCATTAAACTATGTGGCTAGTATTCAACAAGTGGGTTATTTTTACTAGAATAAAAAATAGGGCACAAAAATACCTAGATTGATTATTATTACATATATTCATTAGTGACAGCCATCTCACAAAAGCTTCTTTTCCCTATACGCAGTCAAATGAATTGCTGTGTATACTTGAATTATTTGGCAAAACGGAACTGGCTTTAGAATGAGAGGATGCTGAGAATTTCAGGCAGTATTGGAGCAAATCATAGACATTCCTGTCTTCATTGCAGTGATATATTTTATCATTTGCTGCTACTTCTAAACTTACAATTAGTTAACATAATTATATTTGCAAGGCTGATGTACCAAGTGGATATTTTTTCTCTTAGTCAGACTCTCAGCTCCAGTAGCTGCATGTGATATCTTCTGACAACAATTGTTGCCTACGTTGTGCAAATATGACAACCTAAACCAACAGGTAAGCAGATGTTCTATAGCAGAAAGATGACAATATTTATGGAAGTATCATATAAATTATTAATAATCTTCACAGGGTATTTAAACATTGAAACTGATCCAAGTCCATAAAAAACAGCTGAAAAAATTAGTAACTCTGTCAAAGGTTATGTTTTTTCTGCAGACATAATTTAAGCAGCATTTATTAAACAGCGCAAGCAAATACCTCTATAATTAATAAATAATTAAAAAAGAAGTCCCAATGATCAAGATTCTAGTCATTTGATGAATGTGTTTAAGCTGTTGTTATGTTTTCATGTCAAGACATAACTGTCCCATATGCAGCTGAAATGTCAGGAAAATGCTGACTCCCTGATATAGCTCATTCCTTATCAGTACAGTGATCAACAGTAAACCAGAAGATTCCAAAGCACCTACTGTTGTTACAGAGGACACGCCACGCTGGTCCCACAATGATTTAGACATATTTCTGTTGGCTTTTACTGTCAAGCAGATCTGTTTTATGCCTATAGCATGGTGGAAGATAAAAAAGCAGAACAACTGGTCAGATTGATTATTAGGAAGATGGAAATTTCCATAGCATTACTTCTTTTCAGCAAATGAAGAACAAAAGGTTGTTTTTTTTATCAGCCCAGCATAACATAGCTGTTTTCATATGTATTCTTGGGAACAGGGCAACGCACCTGACAGTCTATGTCAAGGTACCAATATGCACTTGTAAAGGATAACTTCTAAGAAGCTAAAATCTGAAGCATATGAAGGTAGTGGTACTCATCATAGATCTGAATTGGAGTAGGAGTAGAATTTACTCCTAGAGGCAGAGAACAAGTTGTCACCCATTTAATGGAACGAGTGTAGTCTCCTATAACATCCTCAACACAATGACTCAAGTCACTTGGTGAATATATATCTGCTAAGAATAGATGAAAAATTATTCTTTTGGAATGAGCTGTCCTAGCTCTCTGTGGGGAGGTTTGGTCTCTTAGCTCTCTGGCCTTTTGTGCCAAAGAGCACCATGAATCCTTGAATTGCTTCTGCTGGTCCATCCAAGAATAGAGCTTTACTGCAGAGAGGTCATTCCTCATGCAGTCAGTGAATCTTGCAAAAGGAATGTCAGTCCAAAGTCCAGGAGAGAGCTGGCAGGAAAGGGAGTGCTTCTAAGACACATTGGAACTACCATCATACAACTGCTATGAGCTCCTTCTAATTTCCTGTATCTTAGAGTATGTTTGCATTGGTTATTTCAAGGAGATGAAGGGAAACTTATTCATACTCTGAGTTTAAAAAAAAAACTGGTGTGTCTGTGTTACACTTGGCCCTGTGGAGAGCCTGAGTACAGTGCTGCTGGCAAAGAGTGGCACTGAGAGCATCCTTTGGTTTTCCTTTCCTTGAAACATGTGTAGAGTGGACTTGCGCCAAATGAAACACACAACATAAATATACTCCTAGATTCTTCTTTACAGGTTCAAGGAAACATACTTCTGCAGCTTAACTAAATGCTTATCATTCTATTTCCTCTAAAGAAAAGCAAACCAATAGTTCCACTTACTGGACTGGAATAGGACTTAGTATTATATTCTAAAATAAAAGTATCTTGGTGCTGATCTTGGCAATAAACTTCCTGTTATCAATAAACTGAATACTTATTCTACAGGATAAAAATAAATTATAACTTAGAGCTATCATCTAATGTGGTATTGCCACGTGCTTCAAAGGAGGATAAAAAGTACTTTATGGCTGCAAGATAACCTGCCTCAGGTTACAGTTTTACCTCAAACAGAATTCCCTGTGATGCAGATTGATAGAGAAGTTATTTTTCTATTTTATGATGTTTCTGTACTCCTAAATACTTATTTCAATCCCTTTAGGCTCATAATTACCTTACAAACTTTCTGTTGCTGAAATACTTTAAAATTCTGTATACTTTAGATTTTTTCTGATCTAGAACAATCTTAGGTTTCCGCTATTCACTTTTTCTAAATCTACCTGGCAGATTTACCTCCTTTTGCTGAAGGATTCTTTCTTTGGTAAAGTAATTTTGCAAATTAATACTACTGGCTTTTCACTTTGCTTTTCTACTTTTGGAATTATTTACAGGTTAACAAAGTTTGGAGTTATGGTTTCATATGTAACTTTGAAGTCTTATCTTCTCATTTGGTTACTGTTTGAACCAAGTCTCACAGAAAAGAGGATGGAATTGGTGATGAACTGATTCTGTTTCCTCTCCAAGAAGAGAATAGTAGCATAATTAGAAGTATGAGATGAGAAACGAGCACATGACTGAATAGTTCTAGAAATTATAAAGAAAGATTTGAAGTATTGATCATTTGGAGGTATTTTCTGAGAAGAGGTTTCACATCTTCACGGACAGATTTCACCTAAGCATATGGGATACCAGCTTGCAATCCAAGCTGGCAGAATGAATAAAAAGAACTTGAGAGATGGGAAGAGAGCTTGAGAAGAAATCATCCAGTTTCTTCATTTAACACCCAGGGTAAGGGAATTTTGGCTTCAGGAAGGTGGTGGCAACAAATATAGAAAATAGGAGCTCAAACATTGTGGAGTTCAATTGGAGTGGTAATATAAAAAGCAGCAGAGTCAGTTAAAGGATGCCAGAAACCTATAGAATAAAATAGGGGATCCAAACCCAGTAAGAAATAAAAATAAAACTTTATGGAAACAATTCGGTTAGAATGGAATTACACCAGTGGTCAGAGAAGAGAAATACTAACTGAAAGGTCTATTGTCCTCATAAAAGAAGGGGAAATGGAGAGAGATTGAGAGATTGAGAGAGAGGATATCCTGGTTAAAACCAAAATTACATTGGGGAAGAGTTGTAAAGGCAATGTACAGGGAAGAATGCAGAAACCTGCAGTAGGTTAAGAATGCCTCTCTTTTAGTAGGAAAATACTAATGGAACCAATTTAACAACAAGACACTGAAGGTCCTCATATGTAAAGGGGAAAATAAGCACAGAAATAGCATCTGAGTTCTGGACATACAGCCAGAAGATTTCTTCAATTCAGAGTCTATTTGCCAATATACTCCAGCCTTTGTTTTCATAAAGAACAAAGACATCCCTGAAGAGCTTGTCATAGAAAATAAGGTTGTATTGAAAGCAGATGGGATTATTTTGGTTAAATTAAATGGAAGAATAAACAAAACAGACATAACTAAGAAGGGGGCTTGCACATTATGATAAATAAAAGAAGCTAATTAGAAAAGTGAAATCAGCTGTATTGAGGAGCTTAGGGACTTGAATGTGGAGGAAGGTTGGCATTTCTTCATATTAAAGGTACAAAAACATTCTCTGTACCTTGCGTCCAAAAGAGGGAAAAAATATAAGAAAACATTCCAGGTCTAGATGGAGAAAAAGTTGTCTCAGTAAGGATAGGGGGCAATAAATGAGGCTAGAAGTAAAAGGAAAAAATATGTCCACCAAAGAAAACTCCTAGAGAGCAAAAATGGATAAAATGGGAACTGACAAACCCCTTAAACTTCATTGACTTTGCAAAGACTTCTAAAATGACTAAAAAGCCCTTTCAGCACAGTAACAAAAGAGAAAAGGAAAGACAAGTTACTGGGGGAGGGGGAACCTGAAAATCAAGTTAAAATGCTTCTGGTCTGAAGAAAGATTTTGCCAGATCTTTTAATAAGGACAATAATGGTGATCTTGGGGACAAGGCAGGAAGGATGAATTAGCATATCTACAATAAAGCAAAAATTTCAGAGCAATTGAATATACTTGATGGCAGGAATTTTTTAACATCTGTTATCTCAGAGATAGTGTTGTGTTCTGAAAGTACTAAGAGCTACATGTGGGACCTGTAAAAAGGGGCTGAAATGTTCTCTAGTCCTCACTGCCAGTAGGGAAGTGCAGATTTCTCTCAGGCTTGAGCAATTTGATTTCTCTCAGAGCTTGGCTCCCACATGCATCCCGAAGAGCAGTGTTGCCATGACTCACTTGCAGCTGCGGTGCTCTCACACTTTACTACCCATTTCCTCCTCCTTTGCTATGGTGCTGCACAAATGCTGTTTCTTTTTGCATGAACGGTGCTCGCAGTAAGTCAGAAAAGCCATTAGTCAGGGAGTAGGGAGAACAGTAAAACAGTGTTGCCACCTCTGGAAGATTAATTTGTCTACCATGGAGTATGTCCTAACACGGCACCTGCACTCAAGATGGGAAATTGCTGAAAAGGAAGAATGAATCAAGAAACCTTTGGGCTCTTAATCTCATCTAAATTGTAGGCAAGGCTGGAGATAAAAACTTGGAAGGACAGGAAAATTAAAGATGCAGATACAGACAAATGGAATAAAAGTCAATGTGATCTTATACAAAGTGGCTGTACCAACTAATCTGATCATCTTTATTTAATAAAAGCTGGACTCAGACTTTCTGGACCTGGGAAGTTGCTCTAAACAGATCTAGCCTTGGAATAACCTGGGTACCACTCAAAGTGTGTTGCTACCACTGCCTGGACAATGATAAAAGAGAATTGTTGGACCGGAGGGAGATAACCTACATTGAACTAATTTTGCTTGTTTCAGAAGTATTATGTCACAAAACACAAAGAGAACTAACGAAATTTTGTGCTAATACAAAGTTGAGAGCCTACACGGATACAGGGAAATGTCAAGATCTTTTTTGCTTGAGGACTAAAGGAGCAGAAAGTGGATAGAGTATAATAACATGACGTATGAGGTCAGGTACTGAAGGAATAATTGTGTAACAAAAGAAAAGAGCTGCATCAGCAAGTGATTGCACCAAGAACAGTCATCTTATGATGCTACCACATAAAAGGAAGATGTGGCTTCAAGGCATACCAGGTCCATTTTGTCCATCCAAGAAAGGACAGAGTAGAATATAATGTTGATATTTTCTTGAAGGGATTGGTGGTACTTCACCTGCATTACAACTAAACAGGTCAGTTTCCTGTTAAAGACAGATTAATTTAGTTTGGATAAGTGATCTGAAAGGCCTAAAATAAACAAGGAAATGAAGAACCCAGCTACTTAGAGAAAACTAAAAGCATTTGACTTGTTTACTATGGAGGAAAAAAAGGTTGAGAGGTAAATATGTGTTTACACTCCATTAACATTGCATAAAAATTCTCAACAGGTGGAGAAATGATCCAGTCAAATTAAATGGCAATTGTAATTCTACAAATAAAAATATCTCCTCTGAATTAGCAAGTAATAATCACAAAGTTAAAATAAAGTCAAAATTAGTTTGAATCATGATGAGAGATTGAACAACTTTATTGTAAGTGTTGGGTTCAATGAACGTTTGTGAATGTTGAAGCTATGTACCCATCAATTTCTTAGCATTGAGCACCTTCAAGCTGAATGTGAGAGAGAATGTGAAAGCCAAGTGCACACGATCCCAGAGCTAAGAACTCCATGGATCCAGGGTTCAAGAAGTCAGGAGTACAAAAGTTGAAACCATCAGAGTGGGATGTCACACTCTGCCCATCAAAATATGTTTTGTCAGCATCACTGTTTATATTGAAAGACTATTTTGCCAAGTGGTTTCAGAAACAGGTTTCTCCACTGTAGTTTTGTAAGAGATGAATTCCATCACAGGAGACAACTATTGTCTACCCCAAGAATAATAATAGAGGTGGAATAAAGGAGGGAAAGAGAACTGGAGTGGCCAAAGAGATGAAGAATAACTGAAAACAGCTTTTAACAATGGAGATAACTTACCTTCAGCTGTATCACAGAGATGTGAAGGCTATGGAAAGGGAAAGAGCATGGAAAAAGGCTACAAGACTTGCTTGTATTGCTGAACATGTTTATTTAGTCGACAGGTAAGTACCAAAATTATAATTCTACATGCAGGATTGTTTTATTTTGTACAGATGTATATATGAGAAGCATTGTCCATCTCTAGAGCCACATACACATTAGATACAACAAAACATGCAAATACACCAATGTTCTTAAAGGTAAAATAAACATGAATTTTGATTTGTGTTGCAACAGCACCTTGCTATTCAAATTGAAATCACAGTCTTATTGTTCTGTGTTATCTGTTATATATAGAAAAGAAAATAGTGGAGAGGGTGAAGAGGGCTGACAAAATGCACTAAAAATACCACTTTCCACTAATGCATTCTTTGGCAAAGCATCAAGGTTAACATTAATATTCTGCCAAAAGTCAAAGGGTCCCAAGTCTTCATTACTTTTTGAAATGATATTGAGTTAATTCTCACTTCTCACTGATTTTATGCTGGCTTTAGGACCAATGAAGTATAAATGGTTTGCTTTGTCTCTCTCCTGTGGGAGATGCCTTGCTAGTTCCCACCTTCTGGAGTGCATCCTACCAGGTTCTTATCCCAGCCCATAATGTTATGTTTATATCTATGGCTATACAAATGTATCCTGAAAGTTCTTAAAAGCATCTAGTGGTTTTGATTTATGTGATGCACCTTCAGGGCACTTGATCATCCAGCAGTGGTTGTTGAGCACATGTAAACTTTAACACTCCAAAAGTTCAGCAATTCAAAAGCTGCCTTCAACTGGGCATGTTTAATTGAAGACACACAAAATCAATAATTATTTTTGAAAATTCAAAACACATTTGACATTTCAAATAGAAAGACAAGCTAATTTAATTTTATTATTTCCACATACAAAGTTTTATTTAATTTTGTAGGGTGTTAGATGAAATTACTCTCCTCCCAAATTAGAACTGATAAAAGCATTAATTTCTGTAAATTAAATCACGTTGAGAGATCAGAAGTCGCTCAATCTCTCACAAAAGGACTGGGTGCAGTTATGTAAGACAAGCATGTTGATTCATACCAATTATGCTATGCATTACTTGGAAGAGTGTTCACAGATTTTCCCCAAAACCAAATTTAAATAGGCTTCTATATGATCTGAAGCAATCGTGTTGTAAGGCCAGCAAAATTCCCTTGTTTGAGGAGTGAATGAGCAATGTCTAGAGGCACCAATCCTATCCATTCTTAATTTCTCTCCTGCTGAACATAATACGTACCTGCCCAAAGGCTAATGGGTCATTTTATTTCACTCCATTCTTGCACCTCCCATTGTATAACAGCATTAAAATAGATTTACTTTTGATCATGTTTTAATTTTAAGGAGAGTGATGCATAATTACATAGGTTCCAGTTATCAGATTTCTTTGTAAAGTCTACAACAGAACAGTGTTGATAAATTCTGGAAAAACTGCCCAAGTCCTGTTTTGCTTTCTGAAGGTAAGATTACTTCATGTCCTACTGAAGTGGGTAGAGCTGGTTAGTTTATTCCTTATGCAACTGTGACTTATTTGAAGTCCCAAACTCTTATCCAAGAAAAAGCTTTCATTAACTTCTTCAAAGGGAACCCAGTGCTCATGGTGCTATAGCTCTTCCTTTTTCCTTCAATCATCTGGATGTCCTCCTGTCATCACCATTTCCCCAACTTAATATTTTTCTTCTCTGACAAGGTCTAACTCTTTTCATGCCATTTTTCCTCACCATTTCACTCTCTACTGCATTCACTCCCTTCACAAGTACAAATATGTAATTTCTTGTTTACTCAGAAGGAAAAACTGCAAGCCCACCTGTTTTTCCATCTTCTTGCCTTGTTAGTGGCTAAGGGCTCCCAATAATGCCTTAGCTCTCCACCACTTTCCCATCCCCTCTATCACTCCCCCCACATCAATTTTCAGTCCTGTTCCACTCTGCTTTCTCCTTAAGAAATTTTACCTGAAGAGACTTCTGTGGACATTTACCAAACTTTGCCCTTTCAGTTTCACCTCCAAGAGCCATCTCTCCCTGACATAAAACTAAGAACTGGCGATTGAAAAGGTATTTAACCTTATGAAGATTATGCAGAAGGAATTCACAGTACTTATCAAAGATAAAGAGATCATTGGGACAGGGTCAGTGACATCACCTTAAAGATGATCCTAGAAGGAGATCAATTAGTAGGTATTTGAACTAGATAAGACTACGACGTTTATTTGCTTGATTTGTTGTTCCCCCCCCCCAACAGTCCTAGGGTGCCACAGAGTACTTTGATCAGTATCTTGAAACTTATTCTTCCAGGCATCACTCTCTTCGAGTCCAAGCGCTCCCCTTTGCCGTAGTTTGGGTGAACGGAACGTTTCAGAAGAAATTCCCCCTCTTCCTCCCCCCGAACGGGATGTGATGCATCGGGCTGGCCGCCCTCTCCAGCGAGAGCCTGTTCCCTGGACGCTTCCTGCCCCCGAAGTCCAGGCGTGAATCCCTCGGGAGCGCTCCTTCCCCCGACTCCGAGGGGGCCGGGAGAGCGCCGGTGAGTCACGGCGGGTCCCGCGGGACTCCCAGCTCAGCTCAGCCCAGCCCAGCCCAGCCCAGCCCCGCTCGGCGGCCGCGCTCCCTCTCGGGGCACGCAGGGCTGCGGGGCTGCCGGCACTGCCGGCCTCGGTACGGCACTGCTTCTCCCGGCTTCATCCCCTGGGGCTGACAGCCCAAGCACAAGCGCAAGGAGCAGGAGCTGCCTCCCCATGTCTTCCCTCGCTCAGCCAAACCACCCTGCCAGACGTTCTCAAGTTCGGTGCTGCTCCGTGGAGTGTGATCCCTCAGCCCCAAGTAAACGGGGCTGGCCGGCATCCCCCGCCTGCAGTTAGCGATTGGGGAGCGCAAGATTTACCCCTCCATAAAGTGCTTTTGACCCTAAGAACGATTTAACTTGAAGCAAGGGCGAACGGGCGCCTACTCTCCGTTAGCAGGAGCTGTAGTCACCGCACGTGAGACACGACAGCGCTTGGGAAGCGACACTGGTTAAAAAACCCCAAACCAACACCGCTCTCCCCCCCCAGGGGAATCAAGTCCTCAGCTCTCCCTCCTTCCCCGTGGCAAGGGAGCACCCGCTGACACAAAGGACCGATGGCAGAGCCCGCTGGCTCCGAGTGCGGGGGATGTAGTGCATCGGACTTCTGCCAGGTCCCACCAAAGTTTGGTTACCCCGAGCTGCGTGCGCATGGCTAAACGAGGGCACTCGAGTCTCGAAGGAATGAGCAGTTTCGGGAACTGCTTGGCACTGCTAGAACTGTAGTAGCTACACCAGGATTCCGGGACTAGCACTTTATGCTGCACCGACACCCAGCATCCAGCCGAGTGCAGGTGTGCCCAGCTCTGCGCATCAGGGAACAAGCGGCACCATCGGCGGGGGGAGGCGGAGCGGGATGTAGGATCCGCACGCAGCGGGACGTGCGCGAATCAGGGAAGCTGGCCAGGAGGCAAATCCGAGAAGTCGGTGCTTAACTACAGAGTTTTGTAGTTTCAAACACGTGTAACCAGCCCAGCAGAGATGAGGAGAGAGAGCCAGGAAGTTTAGCAAGTAAAAGCCGCAGAGCAACGTTCTGGCACACACAAGGAGAAACTATAGACACGATTCAAAGAAAACACCTCGCTTTATTTGTTGCGTTCTGGTTGAAGGATATGTCGTGAGGAGACAAGAAAATAGACGATTTCATGGAAGACTACTGTGAACTCTGATGCAGGCTCCAGAGAGCAGGCTGAGCCGCTTCTCCACTCATGCACAGCACCGCATCTTTGGGACTCTTGAGCAAGTTTTAAAAGCTCCTCCTTCATTCCTCCGGCCGCTTTGGGCACGCTTTTTGTCTCCGGCACTTTGAGCGGATGGCACCGATTGCCCTCCTCGGGAGCTCCATAGAGACCACATAATGCCTCATTAGGAACCACTCAACGACCTGCATTCCCGGACGGAGGGCAGGACTGAGCTCGAGGGGAGCGCGGGGGAAGTGCGCAGAGGAGGGTAACTGAGCGCCTAGGGGTCCCTGCGCACCCTACAGGACAAGCATGGGCTCTGGTCCCCCACCTTCAGCGGGTGGCCCGCCCGGACTCGACAAGCGGGCAGTGCTCCTCGGGACAGCAGGAAGGGAGTACCAGGGTGCCCGCGGGACGCCGGGCGCTCGCCATCCCCTGTCGCCACCGGGGCAGGGTGCGGGGGTCAAGCCCTTACCTGAGTTCCGAAGCTTGCGGTTCTTGAAGACGGAGAGGATGACCAGGAGGTTGCCCAGGATGTCAACCACGGTGGTGAAGATCAGCACGCTGGACAGCACCGGCACGACCCAGGCGGGCCGTGGGGCGCCAGCCGCCGCCGCCTCCCGCTCCGCCAAGCCGAGGCGGCCGCGCCCGCCCGGGTCACAGCAGTTCCGCAGGGAGCCGTTCTCCAGCATCGCGGCCACCCCGTCCCGGCGCCTCCCCGCGGTGACCGGCGGCGGCCCCGCAGACTGACCGCGCAGGCGGGCGGGAACGGCTTTAAGGGGCGCGCCGGGCGCTGCTCCACCGGGAGGGGCGGGGATGGGGCGGGGACAGAACCCCCTCCCCTTTCCCGGGCGGTGGGGGAAGCCCGGGGGCGGGCACGGCCCCG